>JAPMUY010008929.1:600000-757652 GCA_026901105.3 Galaxias olidus
TTAGAAATGTGACTGTCTTTTATGAAATATTTTTGGAATTTATTTGTGATGTCATCAGACAGCATCCCTTTTTAATCATACAGTTGAAGTGGAAAGTTTGCATACACCTTTGCCAAATACATAAACTAGTGCTGTTAAGCGATTAAAACATTTAATCGCATGTGTCCAAAGTTAATCGCATTTTTTAATCTAATAATAATTTACCATAAAAGTTTTACTAAGATCAGGCAGTGATTTGCTTAACTTGTTTCAAAGACTCGTAGACTTCTGTTGTTAACGACGTTTCTTTTTGTGTTTTGTTTATCATACTCACACGCATACTATGATAGCCAAGCCACAATGTTGGGCTTGGGTTTTCTGTTGTTGGTTTCAGGGGGTGGCCACATTCGTTTACTGCCTTCAACCGGCAAACTTCATAATAAATAAAATATTATTCTTTCAGCCACACTTTAAGTTTAGCATTGTCATGTGTTCAGCTAAGAACTGAGCAATTCAATCCCTGTTCTTTTCAACTACAGTTACTACTGTTCCTCACTTTTTACTGAGACTGCCAAACCAGGCTGAGATGCCAAACTGCAGAATGCTCTCAATTATGGTATGGTAGAAGAGGTACAACACATTCTGGTTGACACCAAAGACCCTCATCCTATGAAGAAAGTGCAGCGACTGTTGAACCCTAGTACAGACAACACTCGATTTAATTTTACTGTCTGTAAGAGTCAACCTGTGCTATGGCCATGGGTAACCACTGGAAAGTGGTCTCCAATACATTCGGGGTTGAACACAATCTCCTCTGTTTTCTTAATGTTGAAAATGAGGAAGTGTTTGTCACACCACTGGATGGAATCCATAATCTCATGTTTGTATTCAACTGTATATAATGTGTCTAAAATGAGACCCAGGGGGGCTGTTGTCAAAAAACGTAATCATGTAAGTAATGTTGATAGGATTGGGTGCTTTTGTCCCTTTCCAAAATGGACCTCACTGTCACTTGGCTGAGTGTTTGTGTCGTCACTGACAGTAGGGGTAACAGAGGAAAAACAGCAGAGAAAGTGGTTCCACATAAAAAAGGGGGGGACTCCCTGAGATTCTTAAGCCAGCTGCCACTTCAGTATTGTTATTCACAGAGGATGCTTTGTGCCATGCAGTCACTAGTGGCTGTAGGAATATTTAGACTGACAAAATAAATACCCTTGAGTAATTTACAGTACAGTGATTCTACTCTTTCATAGAAAAGAAATTGTGGGAGTTGAGCAGACCACCTTCTGCAAGTGGATTCAAGAGGTGTGATGCTTTTCCGTTTTGACAAATCAAACAAGGTCTTTGAGTTTCTAACCATATCATATATGGAATTGGCTTGCTTATTACTCTCTCTGTAGATTTATGAAATAGAGCGTCTGTATGATTTATGTTTGTCAAAACCAAAGTTCTGTTTTTGTTTTTGAAAATATATTTCCCACGGATAAGTAAAACATGGTTTATCAGCACAACGGCCTGAGGAATGTCTGTTCCAGAGAGCAGAATAGGGTATAATCAATAATAATAAAGGGTCAAAGTTTTGTAATATGCGTGAAAAATTGTCCAATAAGCAATCAAACGTTTATCACAGAGATCATTACCAAAGACATGGCACAACACATTTGATTCATGCTTGGATACGTGGAGTGGAGTTGGTTACTAGGTTTTGCATTGGCCATAGTGTTGTCCCCACTGCCTGCTCAAAGAAAAGTAGGTAGAGTGAAGCCTTTCTGTCAGTGTGCAAAACAACCAGAAGCAGGGATGCCAAGCCCTTGGTGTGATGGATCATCCCGCTCCTACTCAGAGTGGGAGTGTCAATAGATTAATTGAAAGACGCGACTGGTAACCGAACCGTTTTTTGAACTGATGCCGCCCCCTTACTACTTTAATTTTCATTTCAACAGACATTGAAACACAATGCCATAAATAATGCTTTTTCTATGAACCTGTTATGTTTTTAAACTCTAATACCAGTCTTGAATATATTTGTGTATTGGTTTTGGCCGTACCAAAATAAGCTCATGGAGAATGCTACTCGACATTCTGAAAGATATTAGCCTGTTGTGATAACTATTTCTAAGTAAACTGTTACTTCCCAAAAATACCTAGTCGTGGCTGCAGATACTATTTTCAGTGGCACCCTTGGATACTATAAAGAAAGGTCCTAGAGACTTGATTGTCTCTTAAATAAGTGGCAAGTGACTGAACGTCTGAAGTATTCGGGCTCTTCAGTTCTTCTTCATTGTTAATAGTACAAGTTAGTAGTACAGTTAACAGTGTTTTTGATTCAGAAGATTCAGAACATATTCCTTTCAATCATGAAATTGACAGAAATGCTGTTGACAAAATTGCCACCCGGGAAAAATATAACAGCTGTTAAGCGCTTCCTATTACTGCAGTAAGATTCATAGACCTATCTACTGGCAGTTTTGTCCACAGTTCGCTCAGATTTGAAGGGTGCCTTCCAGCTGCTGTTTTCAGATATCTCCACAGGTGATCAATTGGATTTAAATCTGAACTCATTGCTGGCCACTTCAGAACAGTCCAGTGTTTTCTTTTGAACCATTCCTGGGTGCTGTTTGATGTGTGTTCTGGGTCATTGTCCTGCTGGAAGACTTTTGACATAGAAGCGGCTTTGTGACACTGCGTGGAAAATTTGTTCCAAAACACCTTTTGTAATCTCTTGATTTCATGATGCCACACACATATTCAAGACACTCAGTACCAGAGGCGGCAGAGGAAGCCCAAAACATCAGTGAACATCCATGTTTGAAGGTATTTTGTCTGTAAACACTGAGTTTAAGCAATTTACCAAGAAAGCTCTAATTTGGTCTCGTCTGTCTACAAGAACGATTTTGGCTTGTTCAGATCTATTTCATATTTAATATTTAAAACATAAAAATATTCTGGAAGAAATTGTGGATTATTTTTTATTTGAAAAAATGCAAGGGTGTAAATATTTTCAGCTACGACTGTATTTGTTCCTGTATTTTGTCCTCAAAACAATGTAAACAATATTTAATTCCAACAAATGGTTAATTATAATCATTATGAAACTAAACTATTCCAAGTTAGCCTGTAGGGACACTCATCTTTTAATCAGTTCAAATTGACAAGCACTTCTGTGACCAAGTGCAGATGCCATATATTTAGTTTGCCCTACATATTCCAGGCAAATAAAGTTGTGTTTGGTACTTATGAGGATTTCCATCCAAATTGGATTGCATTCCATTTTATCAAAGACACTTATTTTATTTTTTTTTACATGTTTTAAGTTATTTTTATTCGTGAATGTTTTGAGAGGAAAACAACAAAGGCTTCAGCAGCTCAGACTTGTCCCAAAGTGTTGTCACTTTGACCTGGTTAACAACATGGTGAGCTATTTGTGCAGACCCGAGTTTCTTATTGTCTGCATCTCCCTGGTCTGCGGGTCTCTGTCTAGCATTAGGAGCACCAGCACTCAACATTCAGTAGGGGCCAGCGGCCCCACAGCAACAAGTCCCCCTGCTTTTTATTCTCCAAAGAGCCTGGAGTTGTCAGAAATAGTGACACGCTTTCACTTGACGGAGACTATGCCAGTCTTTTTACCCCCTCGTTTACGCCAGCCCTTCTTTCTGTGTAGCCAGGTATTGTAGGGCCTATGAATAGTGTCAAACATCATAGTTCTCATCTTGCTTCCTGTACGTGGCAGAATAAAAAGTGCCTGCCGTGTGGGTTTTCCTTTTGTAATGGTCCTCTCTAGTCTTCCTGGGAACACACCACATTCCAGCCACAGTTCCTCTCTTTGTAGACTAGGGCATTGTAGAGGTGTCGTGTGGTGTTGGGGTAAATGATAGCCCTCCTAGTTCTTTTTCTAATGTATGCAAATGTATCATAAGAAGTCTAGACTCCCAACCTTTCAATACAGGCAAAGCTGAATATCTCGTGTGTTTGTTAGCTTCAGTTTACAAATCCATATGTTTGGTTAAGCTATATCTTGAGAGAGTAGACTTCAGCCTAACACATTGTTAGTTCCGTTTGATTTCTAAATAGAAAAGTCTAGCTCAAAGCCCACAATGAAAGTAATCAATAATTTAGTTTATTTTATGTTTGTTTTTCAATAGTCCTCAATTATAAGAGTCTTCTTAAATAGTTTACATGGTGAAAGACCAAATTCATATTTACCGTGACACCAAAGTTTTTTTAATGGGAACGATTGTTCTTGCATACTTTAGAAAATCAAGCATTACAGTATATTGGTTCTGGGTTGTTTTTTTTTTGCACCCCGAAAAATGTTTATCCTTATTAATTTATTATTTTCTGATGTTCAAAATGATTGGCTAAATATTAACTATCTTGGCTCTGAAAGAGTTCAAGGCTCTATTGTTTTGCTTACACTTTCAGGTCTGTTCTAGTCCTGTCTGTCATATCCTTTTCAGTGAAAAAATAAATCCCTTTCAGAAGTGAGAAATGTTAAATGTTTAGGTAGATAGGGCTATTGGAAATTATTTTAAGGCACTCTTGATGTTGTTCCCCCCACTCTAATATTTCTTCTTTTTTATTTATTTTATTTACTTAATTCTTTGTTTTTGTCAGTACAGCAAAGATGTTGTTTTAGTCCGGACTGTTATATAGTAGCAATTAGAGCTGAAATAAGGTTGGGATTGCCTTGCAATTGGGAAGATGGACCTTTCTGTGGAATCCATGCAAAAAAGCCCCTCCTTTTATACAGATCAACCCACAGATGATAGACAATGATGAAAATTTGACTCTTTGAAGTTGTAATGGCCTTTGAAATGTGTGAAATTCTTGTATTGAAAGGGTAGCGCCCTGGAAAGCCCTTAGTCTTGGGTGGCTGCTGCCGGCATGCTGGGAGGTTTGTCTGGGTTTTGTTGCTGACTTCCCATCACTTGTTTGCTAATTCCTTGAAGAATTGGCATAAGTCTTCTAAAGAAAGATCCTATGTTCTCCAGTTGCCCAAAAATATGCATATTCACCTTAAAATGTTTTCCTGTTTTTTTGCACCTGGTTGCTTTTTACTGATTCATGAATTTGGTCCGATCGCTCAATTTGGGTATCGCGGGATGGTTTATAAACACTACTTATGTTCCAAACATTTTGATACTGGTAAAAATAAATCTAATATTTAGCAGCCTATCTTTTAATTTAGGGTCTGGCGTATATGTCATCTGGACAGTGTTAACAGCAAACATAGACAACTTTCCTTCCACCTTGGCCATAATGGAATTGTTCTTGGGTGTTTAAATTGAGAAAGTAAGGTTTCCTCTATTAGGCATATAACACTCAAACAACTGTATGTTCCCAAACAAATCACATCATGTGAAGCGTGTTTTGATCCAGAGTCAAATTCATTACTGACCAGTCTCATCTTTTTTCCAGGACATCACCACTTTGACAGGGGTACCAGAAGAGCATATCAAAACACGCAAGGTGCGCATTTTCGTGCCCACACGCACAGCCATGCAGTCAGGGATCACCAGTACTAAGAAGTGGAAAATAGACTTTGACACCAGAGAGCGTTGGGAGAACCCTCTTATGGGCTGGGCCTCCACGTAAGTAAACCTTTTTGCTCACCATCCATTGAATTAACGTTGTACTAAACAGTTGGTTCAGTAATTCAAGAAAGTTCTCTCCTTAACATGGACTGAAATGTTGTAGTTTAGTTTTTTTAATATGGAGTCTTAAAGACATCAGCAGTGGAAGTGCTACATTTTGACTTTAAACTGAACCTAATGATTTTTTAAATGTATATTGAAATTAACCTCCGTCGTGGTTATAGCCAAAAAAAGGTTGTTAGGTAGAAGCTTAACGAAGTGTGGTATCCGAGATGTATACTGGGAGAAGTACTTAACCTCCGTTGTGGTAGAAGCCACAAAAAGGTTGATGAGTTGCTTAACGAAGCAACAGGTAGCTCGTGGCCCAGTGCCAAGTGTGCAGTATGCAAGACTTACACTGGAAGTAGCTCCGCCATAGTAGTAGCCACAAAAAGTTGGCTAAACTGTCCATTCTTAGCAATTTAATTTTCTCTTACTTTATTTCTTGTTTCTAATAATGGTATTTTGTTCTCTTCCTTGTATGTTTCTGCTTGCCTTGTGTAAACCACATTGAATTGCCTCTGTGTATGAAATGTGCTGTACTAATAAAATGTATTTGATTCAATGGGCCACTAATATCATTGGCAACTGACAAGTTGACAAAAAGATGTGTAAGCCGGTGTGTGAAAAGTCTGCTCCCCTGCAGATATTTGGGTTGTAAGTGTTGAGGGGAAGAAAAAAAAACATAATTGACATGAGTGCCATTTATTAGTATTAATTTTCTCTTACTACCTTTGCGCTGAATTTTCAATGATTGTGTGAGTCTTTTTGAGAGACAGGATGAGGCGGGACTCTGTATCTTCAGAACTATTACTAAAGTCATGTTCTGTTTTTCAGGGCTGACCCATTATCTAACATGGCTCTCACATTTAGCTCCAAAGAGGATGCAATCGCCTTTGCCGAGAAAAATGGTAATTAAATGCATTATTTACCTATACCTACAAATATGCTCTGCTGTATGTCATGCCGACTAATAATATTGTAATATTTCAAATTGTCATTTGTGGATAATTACCGAATTGAGATTAAGGTGGTTTTCTCCAAACAGCCTTCTGATGTCTGTAGAACACTTCATTTTCAGTGCATCCAATCCAAAACGAATATACAATATACTTCTATCTTTCAAATACTTGCATGGGTTGTTTGTTTTTGCAGGTTGGAGCTATGACATAACAGAGAAAAGGACTGCAAAGCCCAGAGTAAAATCTTATGGAGCAAACTTTTCCTGGGACAAGAGAACCAGGAGATCAGCTAAATAATTTGAAGACACACATCTGTTGGGTTGTTCCATTGCTTTCTTTAAAACCAATCTATATAGTTTAAAATGTGTTAATAAATGCTTACATGTGAAAGCTGTTCTGTTGTCAAACATCTTTGTAGTCTGTTTCCTTTTTTTTTAGCCTGAGATCATTCTATTAGTGCAAACCACAAATAAATCTTATAAAAGTTCCCCACCTGCACACGATAACTTTCTTTTAAAAGTTCAAATAGCTTCCAGTAAGTTTCACAAACTTATTGAGATGGGGTTACTGGCTTCTTTTCCATACAAACGTGCAGGTTTGTGGGAAGAGACCTACATACAGGTTTCCTAACGTGGGAAAGTAGTTACATAAATGTTTAAGGGAAGAATACATTTATTCTGTGAAAAACAGGTTTACAGACACTTAAATGTCTTGGCAGAAACAAAAATAGGTAAAATATAGTTTTTCTATTGGACACATTTCATACTTGAGATGCTTGATAGTGTCCCAATTTTAAATTCTAGACAGAACACATGTCTATTTTATCAGTGTCGTGGTTGCATCTGTATGGAGAAAGTCATGTTAAATAATGACTTCTGCAGTGTATCTGCGTCAGCTCAGTCCTAGATGGATGTTTAATGAAAGAGGCGTGGTCCAGCTAAAACTAGCGAGTTAGTTCCTCTTTAAATGCACAACTATTCACACTTTGTGGTGTATTTGTTGCCAGCACTTGTTTACAGTCTCTTTTGTTTATGTTCAGTAAACATTGGTGTTGCTATCCATGAGCTTTTAGCTCTGCGTGACTGCGCTGATATTCGCTCAGCAAACCTCAAGGCCTAATTGGTAAGGCGCATTAATTAATGCCTTGCATGCAAAACCCTCAGTCTTGTGCTCTCTTTTCAATGAATGGTTCCATCACTTGAAACATCAAAGGAGTGATCCAATATGTTCCAAACAAGCACATTATGCTGTGTTCACAAAGGATGGCATATACATGTGCCGCAAGGCTTTGAAATAGGGGGGGCACACATTGCGTCGTAGAATTCCATAGCATATTACATAGTCCATGTGCCCTCATCAATAACTGCAAGCATTCCATTAATTGTCAACAGAAAATCACGTTTAGAGGAAGTATGTGAACTGTCCTATTGCGTGTAAATATTGCTTTGGGTTGTTATCTGACCTTGATGTAAAACTGCCCTGGTCCCTCTGGTCTGAATGGTTCACCAAAAATATTCAACTAATAAGCATAACATATGTTCATTAATATATTTTAAATGCTGAGTTAAGAGGTTGTCCCAGTACTATAGGCTATATGAAATTTAAATAAAAGTAGAAGCAATCCTTGGTATGCTAAGAAACAAAGGTCTGGGCTTTGGCAAGATCTTCTGCTTGTAATGTGGACTGGCAAACGTTTAGATGTGTTTAGGTGTACATAATGTACATACGTGGTGCAAAGGGCTAAATCTACATATCATTTGAGCAATATCTGAATGTGGAAACAATTCAGCACATTTCTGGAAAGTGGTTAAATCACTTAAAGGCAGTGTTTCATCCTGTCTTCTTCAGCAGATAAGGCTAGACTCCAGTCCTGTAACTGTTTTTAACCATCATTTTATAAAACCAGGCTCTCTTTTTGAAGAATGCTGGGCACAGATGGCAGCAGAAGATGCCTCTGACGTTAGCATAGAAAAATAGATATTCCCATTTCCTTCCCATTTTATAAAGTGTTTCCTTCTCATATAGATAATTTGATTGCTTGGATATTCTACATGCCATGCAACCCTAAGTGTTTGAGAAGCTCTATGGGTGCAGATCAATTATAATTTAACACACTGATTTGATCCCTAAAATATGGAAATCAGCTCTGGTTACTCCTTTGGCAAGGCTCAGTGCAAAATTAATCAGATTATTTCTGAATAGATAAACCATGCTGGGATCTGATGATGCAGCTTTTAACTGGTTTCAGGACTACCTCTCGGATTGAACACAGTGCATAGATGCTAAAGATTTGAAATCCAAGGTTGTAGCAACAGAGAATGGTGTGCCACAAGGTTCTGTTTTAGGTTCTACATTGTTTACACTTTATATTGATGAAATGTATGCCTCTGTAAAATACTGTACAGTACATTTCTATGCAGATGATATCATTCTTTTTTTCCCTTTTGTTTGTGCACCGCAGAACAGGTAATGTCAAACCTTGTAAGGGCATTTTGTTCTGTACAGAAATCCCTTAGAGATCTGAGATTAATCTTTAAAATGAGCCAAATAATGGATAAATGCTGTTCTCAAGGGCCAAAAAGTTAGATTATAAGGCATATACTATTTGCTCCCTAAATGGAGCCCAAGTTAGCGTGTTGCAGTTTACAAATATTAGCAAATTTCTCTTGATGAAAAGTTGTCATTTAAGATGCTTGAACTCACAAAGAAGGTAAAAAACAGACTTGGAGCTCTACAATATATAGGATAGGCTCATGCTTTTCTCTTGAAAACAGAATGTCAATTGTAAAATCAACCCAATTGTCAGTCATGGATCATGCAACCCCAACTATTTTAAAATCACTTGATGCAGTTTACCACTCTGCTTTGCATTTTGTAACTGGGGATAGTTCTGGAACTTATTATTGTACACTTATTGTAAGAAAGTAGGATGGTCTTTTTTTAGTGATAGGATATAAAAAGATGGTCTCTTTTTTGTTTACAAGGCGTTGCTTGGCAAATTGCCTTTTTACCTTACTTCCTTTTTAAAGCAAAAATCCAGTATTCATGGGACATGCACACAGGGCTATATCACCAAATGGCCAAAAGTGAAAACAGGACTTGGAAAATTAGCTTAAAGTTTTTTTTGCACCAGATAAATAAAACAAGCTTTCAACAGGCTTTGAAAATAGAGCAGTAATTTCGGTTAAATATGTTTAAACTCTCAAACGTTTTTTCAATTTCTGACATTTTATCCTAGTAAAAAATCCCAGTTATGAACACTACTTTATTTTAAGAATGGGCTTGTGATGGCTGCTACAATACCTTCACTTTCTTGTCCTTACGTCATTTTGCCATGTCATTGAAAGTATGAAGCATGGTCCTTGTCCATTTGGAAGACCCATGTGCAACCAAGCTTTAACTTCCTGGCTGATGTCTTGAGATGTTGCTTCAATACATCCACATTATTTTCCTTCCTTATGATGCCATCTATTTTGTGAAGTTCACCAGTCGAGGAACTACGACAAAGCACCCCCACAACATGATGCTGCCACCCCCGTGCTACGCGGTTGGGATGGTGTTTTTCGGCTTGCAAGTCTCCACCATTTTCCTTCAAACATAACGATGTTTCATCAGACTAGAGCAGATTTTTTAATAAAGTAAGATCCTTGTCCCCATGTGCGGTTGCAAACCGTATTCTGGCATTTTCATGGCAGTTTTGAAGCAATGATGTAGATATAGGACTTGTTTTACTGTGGATATAGATACTGTAGTACCTGTTTTCTCCAGCATCTTCCAGCAAGGTTCTGCTGTTGTTCTGGGATTGATATGCACTTTTCATGACAAAGTACGTTCATCACTAGGAGACAGAACATGTCTCCTACCTCAACGGTATGATGACTTGCTTGTACTATACTATACTTGTACTATTGTTTGTACAGATGAATGTGGCACCCTCAGGAGATTTGGAAATTGCTCCCAAGAATGAACCAGACTTGTGGAGGTCCACAATTCTTTTTCTGAGGTCCTTGTTGACTTCTTTTGATTTTCCCATGATGTCAAGTAAAGTGGCACTGAGTCTGAAGGTAGACCTTAAAATACATCCACAGGTTATACCTCCAATTGACTCAAACTACTTAGTGTATGTAAACTTCTGACCCCCACCGGAATTGTGATATAGTGAATTTGTAAGGGAAAAATCTGCTTGTAAACAATTGTTACGAAAATTACTTGTGTCATGCTTAAAGCAGCTCTATGTACTTATAAGAAGTGGTTTTGGCTTCCTCTACAGTTTGTTTGCTGTTATTATTTTACCTAACGTCACAAAGAAGACATGCAGAATGCTCATGGTCACTGCATATTGCTAGCATAATCAATGGCTATACTCCAAGTATGGGCATCTCTTCCTGATTTAGTGACGCACTTTCTTGTGCCGTAAAGCAAATCGTCACAGTTTTGCGGGAGATCATGCCCGGCGGCAGACAACATTTATATTGAATATTGAGACTTCAAGAGGACTTATCTGAACGGCAATTTATTTTTTCCATTTTCCCATAGAAGGTATTGATAATACGTTAATAAAAAAAAGTTGCCTTTGGTGGCTTTAACTATAGAGGGCGTTGTACTTATATACATTTTAAGGAAAAATATACAACAGGATATTAAAAGATACTTCGTGGTTGTCGTAAAACTGAGATCAAAATCAGTAGAAAGCATCTGTGGTATGCTTTTTTCCGTATAAGTCTCTTCAAAGAACCACAGGTAGATTTGTTGTCTTCACCCCCAAGTTCTCACGAAGGGTGAAGAGGTCCCTCTCTTGGGACTAAAGGCATGCCACAGCATAACAGGCCAATGTTCTGCTATTTACCAGTTTCTGTATTCATCTTTTTGCCCCTCTCTCTCTCTCTCTCTCTCTCTCTCTCTCTCTCTCTCTCTCTCTCTCTCTCTCGCTCTCTCTCACACACACACACGCACACTGCTATCAGGATGTGTAGCCTTCCTTTCGTCAAAGTCAGTACTCTTTCTCAAAACGATGATAGAGTTCTAATGATTCGTGAAAAATCTACAGTCTACAGAGGTCAGTTTAGGGACCAACATCATAAAGTTAAATCATAAATCTTAAATATCATATTTAAATGTATATTTTAAAACCTCACATATTTTCAAATTTACATGAAAAACAAAAAAAAAAAGAACAAAAAACATGGTAGACCATTTGGACCTAATGTGACAGTTAATTTACAGTTTCTATTCACAAAGTTAATAAAGAATGATCATTAAACAACGTATTGATTCAAAGCGAAATAATGGGTGTTGTTTAGTCACTACTTGTCATTGTCAGTCTTCCAAGTAATTTGATAATAAAAATACATCAAACCTTTTGCCTGAGATAATAGTACCAGGAATGTAGATTGCCAAGTTTAACATCAGTTAAGAAACAAGACACACAAATGTTTTTTAGAATGTTTTTAAAAATACAGGTTCATAAATATTTTTATGAATTCTAATGAGCATTTAATATTTTTTTTATTGGATCTATAATAAGAAACCATATTTTTAAACTAAACAAACCATTTTTATCCAATAAAAAAAAGTTAATTTTAAATGATATACTAATTTGAATTCATACAAATATCGATGAGCATGTATTGTACATGGTTAAAAATTTAAAAAAAAATTCATACACAATATTGATGGCCTGATTTAAAGCATATTTTATAGGAATGATGTTTACTGGCTCTTCTCCACATCCCAGGTCACGTGGACTACTCCTCTAAAGAGTTAATAAATGTAAAAGAGAAAAACAGACTAAGTTTAGTTTGCTCTCCCCCCTCTCCTGTTTGAAGGAGATCCAGGTTGGCAGCTCTGGAGAGGCTTGAAGATGAATGGTGCGAAAAGCGGTCTGGGCAGCTTTTCCGCTGGTTGCTGTTCTCTTGGGTGGCCCAATTGGTCTTGGATGTCACTTTTGCTACTTAATCTTGTGTATGTGAAACAGCCTGATTTGAAGAGCTTGTGGGCTGTCCACTGTTTAGACATCAACAGGGGAGACAGAGGGGGGAAAAAAACATTGGGGAAGTGTCCCTCTGTCATTTTTGACCAACTTTTTACCATTTTTGGTTTTCATAACAAAAAAAAATCATCGATATACAATATAACAATAATATCATCTCAAGATTCTTTCCTCATTAAAGTATAATTATCGTGCCTAATTATTGTCAGTAGTTCAACTGTGTATTTGTTTTCTCTTCACCTTTATATAAAAAATGTATCCTAATTCTAAGGGATCGCATGGCAGAGTTATTTATATTGGAAATCCAAAACAAATTATTTTAGCAAATTTAAATGTCATACAGGTTGTTAAAATATTTGGCAATGCACAATATACAAAGTTCTGCTTTACTTTAGCATGTAATATGAATTTAGACAAGATGTTATTATAAACTAACAAAAATGTGTGCAGATCTCTAGGTTATATCTGTGAATTTAGAAAAGTTTAAAGACATTTCTTCCCTTCTATATTCCTGTGCATAATCTTTATCTCATGATTTTAGACCCTCAATAAAACCTTATTTGAGGCTATGTGTGATAATTCACATTCACTGAAAAAGATAAAAATTTAAACATCATGTTAAGGATTTAAAATAAAATCACCGATTTAATACATTTCAATAATCTCTTAAGAGGCAAAATTTCTGCACAAACTCTTCCCATAGAAATATTTTTTCAGAAATTTCAGGTTGGGTCAATTCAGTAGATCTTTTTGCAAACCTGAACTCAATTATACTATATTGATATGGGATTTATTTGTCTCAGGATTAATGTATCTATAAATGGGATTATAGATTCTATCATTTTTGTCCATTTTATTTTAATGTAAAAGTATAACTTTAAATGTGCTTATTTTATTTGTGTCTAAGTATTAACCCCTTTTTACCTTCCTAATTGAGCTTCTTGTGAGGCCTCTTTGAAACTTCAATGGGGTCATGTAGTCAATTCTATTTGTTAACAATATTTCAGGGGAAATTCACCAGTTTATAAAAGGATCCACCATTAAACAGCGCTTGTCAGAGCAGAAATTCACCCATTAACTTCAAGGGCCTGTGGATCTCTGATTCTAAAGAGACATAGATCAAAAACAATTTGAAGGTTTTGCAAATTGTCAAGAAAACGATAAAGTCCAGCATTAGTGCATGGAATTAAAAGGGAACAACCCAGACGGTACCATTATAAGACTATCCCCCAATTCTGAGCAACGCCAAAGGGACTTTGACTTGGATCAAGAATTGAATAACCATTATCACAGAGCATCAGATTTCCATGGCTCTGATGGGCGAACCGGTCCAAAGGACAATCATCTGAGCACCACTTTACTCACAGGGAATACGTTCTGAAGGCGAGTCAAGAGTTGTAACCAAGGTTACTCTTTGACTTTTTTAGTGGAAGTTTTAAGACCAGACCAACCTTCTATCATTGAATATAAACATGGTTTCTGTTTTCTGTCAGAAAGTTCTGTACAGCAATGAAAAAATATTAGAATGGAGAAAGGTGAACCGTAAGTTGTCGGGCCAGGTCATTCATGGTTCCGGAGAGGCACAAGTCTTAGACAACAGAATGGTCTGATCATACAGTTGCAAAAATGTGCTAAAATACTAAAAACGGCATCCTGTACTGAGATACGAAATCCTTTATTGTTAACGGAAGAGTCACGCTTATGTTTCTAATGTATGCTCACATTTTTTAATTCTTGAGTCTGTTTCATTTAAGTAGTATCAATGAATGGTCCTTTTGAATCATTGTATTTGACTTAAAGCTAAGATTATTTGTGATCTGCACTACAATGTCAAAAGTTAGTAAATAGAAATATTAGTACAATGGAACTCCAACCCCATGGTACAAAAAAATCTGCTATATTTTCCTTTAACCTCAACTCTTCTGCTAACACAAATGTTCTCATAGTAATAAGCTTCATGGTGGAACATTTGACAAGAGCTTTTAAGAAGAATAAGATCATTCTTAGTGTTTCAGATCATGTATAATATGCTTTATACTTAACACAATGTGCCTGTATATAATGTATGTCCTGGACAAGTATTTTTATATTACAAGATATTATGTAAGAAAATATAATAAACTGATTTCAATGTAATGTCAGTGAGCTCCTGTGCAAGTATCTTAACTGATTTCATATTTTCTGTTCATATTTGAACCTTTTATGACTTAATTTTCTATGTGCCAATCTTTGTGTTATGCTTGTGGTTTGACAAAAACAATTGTGGTTGCTACAGAAAATGACTGCAAAATGAAGGCGTCTCTCTTTAGAGACTTGTTTAATAGGTTATGTCTCTGCTTTTCTTTTCCTCCCTTTTCTCACATGAAACTTTTGTTTTTGAGAGTTACAAGCTGCCCACATATTGTCGTCATCAGAGCTGTTTTCCGCTGTAAACTGTTTGGTTTCGATGAACTAATCCACCTACAGAGTTTGGCTCAAAGCCTAACAAAACACCAAATAGACTATTCAGTATAAAACTGTGCAAGTAAATATTTATAACACATTAGTAATTGATTCATTATCTGGATGGGTTACATTGCATTCATTACCACGCATATTGATTAGTTAAAGCAGTTATTGCTGGGAAAAGGACAAAACCATGTAAATTGATTTTCTTTCAAATTGTTGCCAGGGTTGTTAATAAAGACTTTTTATGCTTGGTAAATTGTTTGGATTCATGTAAACAAAAAAGCCCATAATAACTTAATTTATAACCTTCTCTATCTTACAAGCAGTATCATTTTATATGTTTATGTCTTCCATCGAATTTAAAAACCAATTGACAGGTGTCACGTTGTCAAATGAAGTTCTTTCTTTTATTTAAAGTAGAATAGTTCATTTTAAGTAAGACTACACAAAAGTGCATGAAAACCATCAATGGCTTCTGCTCTTTTAAATAGGGGTCTCATAGTCTAGACCACTCAAGACGATGGTGCATATGATGGTCATGCTCATAAAAGCTCCTAAGACAGTGCTCTTCCATTCCTCAAGGGAAGACAAAAGTTCCCCCTGGCAGATGGGTCTAGGAGATGCTAAACAACATCAGTGCTACCGGGCGTCATCCCAGGGCCTGAGCAATAGAAATCATATGTGCTACATCATGAATCATGATCCATGTCAAATACCTTATGGTGGACTGCTCTGGGTAAGGAGTGAACTTCATTGTGTGAGGTAACAGCTGATGCTGGCCAGTTTTTCTATTATTGTTCTCCTTGACCTTCGTGCTGCTTTTTTTTTACACCATATCAACCATATCATCTTAATTTAAATCAGAAAGTAGGAGGAACTGAGACAGCTCTTAACTGGTTTATATCTTTATACATTGCATGGGGATTTAGTGATGGGTTAGGATGCTTCATTTCCTTTGATGACACAGGTATGGAGTGCTTCAGGATTAAATTTGAAGCCTCATGTTGATCTCAATTAGTTTTATTTTCCATCTCTTGGTCACACCATCTGCAAATGTGTTTGGGGATTCATTGTTCACAGTTACTGTTAGGTTGTTGATACTTGCTTACTAATACCAATTAATTAAATAACTTTAGCAATATGAAAGGTTGCCTTAGATACAGCTAATGTTGCAAGAACCAAAATGTGACCACATTTTACTAAATCAAATAACACATTTTGAAACCCTAACAAAATAAATACATTATTCCTAGAAATCTTAATACAAATCTTATGACTGCTGCTCAAAATTTGTGGGTAATGTTTCATTTGTTTTCTTTTGTTCAAAGATTTGAAAGTTTAAGCTTAAAAAGGTTTCTTACTCACCTTAAAGCATCTTTTAAGCTCTAGATCGGTTTGCCTGTGAAACTGTCTGGCTGGCGAACTGAGTTCCCCTTTTCTTTTAACACTTATCTAAAGATTTACAAACCTTCAATTGCTGTTTTCATTTATTTTTATTGTATTTATACGGTACAGTATGTACATTCCTAGCCTTCTTGCAATGTTTCAACTGTTCTTAATTGTTGCTAGACCAAGTTGTTGACACATGATTGGTATAATTGTGCACCGAAACGTGGAGATAACCTGGACTTACAAAACAAGTTAGAGTTTCATTGTTTTTGTATGCTCTTCACAACATTTTGACAGGGCAGAAAGGTTCTTACTGATATCAGCACATGTGGTATGCTATTGATCAATGTGTGGGCTACTCCAGAGACCCCTGTCTCCAGTGTGAGGGCTTGATACATTAGAAATAATACTTCAGTTGGCTTTGAATATCAACAAAATAAATGTGTTACAATCTTATTTTATTTTATTTTAATTCTTCAAGTATTGTTATGGTCCCATTTTGGCAGCCCATATCCTGGGATGATATCAGTTAGTGCATTACTAACACTAGGCATTCTGAAGTCTCAACCAGGGCAATTCACCCTTAAGAAACATGCAAAGCCTCAAACTTGATTGGCTTTGAGTAGTTGTGGAAAGGGTTAGTGGGTTGGTAGAAGGTGAATGTGGGAGAAATCTCTGAAACATCAACCAGTTTGCATGTTGTCTCCCAGTTGGAATGGAATGCAACTTTTGTTTGACTGACAACCAAAGGCAAGGGTTTCTAGGTCTCACTGTTTACATAATGGCCACCTGGGATGGACATCTCAATCAACACTGACAAAGGGGGAGGAGTAGCCATAGGCAATTTAGGAGAGGCGTTTTGATGACGCCAGCAGACTAGAGATGCAGGGCATGGGTTTCAGTTATTGAAACTTTAACAACAAATATGTTCATTGTAGAACAAAAGTAGGAATTAGATTTTTTCATATGCCATTGATACATTTAACATTTGCTACTATTTGGGATTTGCTATTATTTAATGACGCATGAATGCTATGTCTACAAGACAAAACATAGTGTATTTAATACATACAATAAAATAATAAAGTTTATCATTAAACATTCGACTTAAAGCAAATATCATCAGTGGGATGTTCTTGCGCAGTGCTTGAAGGTCAACTCGCCCTTAGGGATGGGTATAAGTTAACATTGACTGTTTTAACATAATATAACCTTTAGGCAGACATCGTATATGCATGCCTTTACATTAGATCATCATTGGATTTTTCACCCAGGTCAAATCCCAGGTTGATTCTTTAACACCAATTAAGATTTAGATGTGGGCAGATTCACCCAGATATTATTGACCCTAACGCTAAAAAAACAAGATAAATTAATTGAAGCACATTTCACACTTAAAATGCAGCTCAGTCTTTTACATGTGAAGCATTGAAACAAGAATGAATCAATATGGCAACAGTAAATAAATACAATAGCATATATAAAAATAAATGTAACAGAATAAGTAAAATAAAAAATAAAACTTTACTGTTCTTAGTCTTAGTTAAAGGTTTAGCGGCAGAATTATTTATAGAATGTTTTTGTTTACCAGTAAAAAGTGCATTGCAGTAGTCAAACCTTCTAGTGGCAAAAGTACAAATTAGTTTCTCAGCATTCTGTTGTGTTAAAAATGTTCCTACTTTAGCAACATTTCTCATGTGAAAGAAAGTTTTCTCAGTCACTTTACTAATATAGGGTTTAAAACTTAAATCCAAATCTAAAATGACACCAAGACTTTTAACTTGTGATTTGGTTTGGTGACGTATATGTGTTCTCAAAGACCACTAATTTGTTGATGACTCCCTGGTAAAATGGCACATATATATAATGCTTTCCTTTTGCTGCATGTACTGTTTTACTGAAGGTACCTCAAGCGGACATCCTGCAACAACTCTTGAGCGCTGATTATTTGGCTGTATTTTACTCCTGCTTTGCATTACATCACACAGAACATGGTCCTAATGTTTGTGTTTCAAGAAAGTTTGTGTGTTTAGGGGGGACTGGAGGGTGGTGTCATGTCGAAGGCAGGGTGTTGACATACATAAGGGGAAATGCCTCAAATTAACCCAGGGGTCTCCTGTTCATTTCCTGTTATCAACCATCAGAAAAACACGACTGCTGTTTTTTGGCGGACTTGCTTTCGTGATGCATCATCATGGCAGGATCTTCTTGGGAAGTCAGGCAACTCTGTTTTTCTTCTCTTTCATCCTGCACTTTCTTGTAGGATGTTATCAGCACCTCTAAAGATAATCCAAAGGGGCTACTCTTTTACTGGGAGGGCCAAGCAAACAAGGGTGCCAGGATCAGATAGATGAAATGAGCACATCTGGTGCATCTCTTTAGGGGACGGCCATATCAACAGGCTGGGAAAACGGAGGATTTCTCTGTGAATAGGACCTCAACAGACAGAGGACTAAATAAAACATCATTACGTACAGAGTCTATGAAAACAGATATGTGTTTGGCTTTTTAATTAGTCGGATATTGTATTCAGCAAAACTAGAAGGTGCTACTGCAGCTACTGTAGAATGTGGTGGGTTTAAACAGATGTTTGGCTTGTCAGTCATTTGCATGCTATTGCTTGTTATTTGGAGCCAATCCATAATAGATTGAGAACGTTTTATCCAAATTCCTCTTACAGGACAGGCCCATTTTACAGAATATTGTTTCTCCTGATCACCTGATTTTTAATTAGGAACACCTGGGTTAATTGGTTTGGGTTTATAGCAACCGCCTAGAGTGCTGTGCCGCAGGTAGTTTAGTTTGGAGCTTACATGATGTCTCTTTGCTTCTGTGAAATGTATGTCTGTCATTGAGTTTTTTGTTTTAAGTTATTTTGGTGCATGACTGGATATAGGTTTATCAGAACAGCAAATATATTTGTACCTATGTCTCGACGATGGAATCAATACTGTTTTAGAGACCAAAATGTTTATTTGTATGACCAATGGTCTTCAAATGAGCTGATATTCCAAAGAATAATTTTGTATCTGATGTATTGGGTATTTGTGTCAACCTACAAAACGACTGTGGGGTTTCACCTTGGAACCACACAAGGTTAAATTACACGTCATAACCGTTTCTGTGCTCTTGTGTGCACAATGTGCCAGGTAGTGGAGCACTTTAATACTTGTTATGTTTATGATGTGATGCAGTGGTTGCTGTGGTTTCTCTTGTTATGGTTATTACACCGGAGGCTGTGAATATAGCGTAGAGACCAGAAGCCAGAAGGCCTTTCCCCAAGGCAGTGCTTGTCTTGGTAACTCATGTGTAATAACATACAATGATAGCTAGGCTACATTTACCAACCTTCTTACTTATGTAACTCATTATTGGACGTACAATCATAACATTGATGATCGACCATCGCGTCTTGACTGGGGGGTTAATTTATCCAAAAGTTGAACTATCCCTTTAAGGGTTGCAATAGAGGCAGGTATTAAAAATAATGTGAAAACAAGACTTTGATCAAATACAAACATCCACCAAATGAAAAATGTAATGCATAATATATAGAACTTAATTGAATATCTTAATTTGTATGGAGAAAATATAATTCACAAAAGGAATAAAATACATATTTGAACCTCTTTTTAAATTTACCAATCTTTAGAGTATTAATCTTGAATAAATATAAAGAATATTTACATTAAAGTTGTCAAAGTTCCCCATATGCACAACAACCCACATTCATGGCAGATAAAATGTTAAAGATGTGCATGGTCAAACATGTTTGTGGAGAGGTAAATTTGACTAATAACCCAAGCAGAACCGTTTGGACAGGGAGTGGAGCTGTTGGGTTGGATGGTGTGGGGGCTGTGTCTCTCTGTAATAGACTGCGACGAGGTGGCAGACAGGGAGGGGTCTTCACAGACAGTTGGAAGGCATTAGCCTGTCGGACAGGGACTTGTCAGATGCAGCTGTCACCATGGCTGATTGATAAGTTTGTATGTCATCCCAACGTGAGACCACTGAGGCGTGACCCAGTGACGGGATGTGCCAACTCTAAGCCAACAACAAACAGCAACATCCAAAACAATCTAATGTTTTCAAATTGCTTTAGATTAAAACATTGCTTTTTAAAAAAAAGATGAGCCTAGACTTCAATGCATATTTATTTTTTGCTTACTATACCAAGATAAATTATGGTATTGTGTTTTGACATTTAATTTAAATAAGAGTATATTCCTAAAGATATTATTAAATTTCCCAAACAAACATTCACATTATGCATACGATACCCCTCAGTTAACACCTGTCTTTTAGCGTTTATCACTGGTTAAAACAACATTATATGATATTTAAGTATGATTATATTTCCTTCAACAGTAAAGATACAATAACATGTACAATTAAATGTACACAATTAACCAAAAATATTCTGCCTAACCTTACAAACTGTCATAAAAACAACCTACTTTTATGTCTATTTGAATTAGTAGGCCAAATGAGAGCCATACTTTTCACTCAAGTGAACCACAATGGTGTCTCCTCTGACAGTCCGGGAAGCAATCAGCAAAAACAGGAGCTTGGTGTGCTCATGACTGACTCAAGCAATGTCATTCATCTAAATTGATTTAAATACCATGGCACAGAGAGCGGTAAACAAGAAGTGCATTATAGACCTATCAGTTTCAAAGAACAAGACACCTGCTTGTGTACACATGAATGTAGGGCAGCCTAACCCAAGGCTGGATCTTCACGGCTTTCAACAGGGGAATCATATCCTGCTAGATGTGTGTGTGCGTGTGCGTGTGCGTGTGCGTGTGTGTGTGTGTGCAGGACCCAAGGGGCATGATTATGTCAAGAGATCATTGCCTCAGTACAGATGAGTAGCATGTGTAGAGCAGGCTAAATGAGAAGAACACACACCACAGGCATTGCTGAAGCTCCTGACAACATCTACAAACAACCCACAAGAAGGGGTAGTTATCCCCCAGTCTTACTCAATGTTAGCCTGCACAAAAAGCAATATTTGCACATTTAGTTGTCCACGTAAAAATGTAAGTTTGGAAAAAGTTCTAACATACTTTATTTTGCACCACTTCATTGTGCACAACTTCTATTGAGATATCTGAGTGTCTGATTGTTTAAATTATTATTTTTCAGTAACTTAGACCGCAGAATGAACGTAGAATGAAGCCGCCAGAACTTGTTGGAATTCTGTATGTGAGAGTATTTAAGGCTGTTCCAAAGGTCAATGTAATATAATACGTTGTACTGAGAGGATCCAGGTATGCAGGATTTATCACACTGTAAAGTAGCACTTTGAAAATTACCATTACTAATACCTGTTGAGGTAAATGTGAAAATCTAATTTCTCTCTCTCTCTCTCTCTCTCTCTTAAAAATACCGTAAGTGCCATTAATAGTGACAAAACAAAACTCAAATTTTCACATATGATGCAATGTTATGAAGAATCACACACTTGTCTTATCTCATCTAACAAAGCAGGTTAAATAAAACCTGTTTTATTAATTATTACAGTTTTTACAATCTCTTTGGCAGTAATTTCAGAACCTTGCGCTCATTTTTCAAAACCCACTTAAAAACTGTCACCACTGTCACGTAGGCTTTAAAGTTTTCAAAATATTGCATATTACATTCATATCTTTGAATATATTTTGCAACTTCAGAGGCATTGGTTTAAATCACTAATTATGATGAAATACCAAAGGAACATTTGTTTAGATCACACACAAAACATACTGGTAGTTTCACTGTTTAGTTGTTGGTACAATCCGATAATATTGGATTAATTAAAATTAAAATATGGTTCTAAATGCATTTCTTTAAATGGAGTAACAAGAGAAACAGTAGAATAAGGTAACACAATTTGAAATATATTCACTGTATGAAATGAAATGAAGTCAAAACAAATGTGCTACAGTGACAAACTAAAAAATCTTCAACCGACTGTCTTGATATAGAAAACATTTGTCTTTACCACGTCCATTCACACCAACTCCAGTTAATGGTAAAGGAATCTAACAGTAAAGGAGGCCCACGGTCACCTCTCAGAAGGGGTACGGCCATGCCTTTCACCACCACATCCTCTTCCTCTTCCTCTTCCTCATCTCACTGCCTGACCTGCATAGCCTGCCTGTTCCATATTGTTGCTATGTTGTACCTGTATAAAAAAAAAATGTGTACTCTTACTACAATGTGAAATCAATTGTCAGTAATGGGTTCTTACAATAGTATCGTAACGCAATGGCAAATGCCTGCATGTACTACATGCTGTCAAAAATGAAAACAGTGTCTGGAACAGGAGTACATGGGACCATAGAAATGAAAGGTGGTTATAAACAGTTGCATCTATAGAAAATATGTTTATAGAAAATAGTTTATCAGTTTCCATAAAGCTATGCATTAGGAGCAATGCAACAATTACTTATCATTTTGAGCTGTTGTATTAGTTCATAGTAAACTAATACTACAGCTCAAAATGATGAGTAATTGTTGCATTACAAGAGGTTTGAAAAATAACCACAAGATTGTATTAGTGCCAAAACAATTGTAAACAGCTGTAACCAAATAAGATGTCCTTAAAGGGGCTGCAAAACTAGCATTTGTTCTGTGACAAACTGTGACAAAGAGATGACACACACTACTTATCGCTACTCATTATTCCCCACTAATACTGCAACTGTTTTGTCTAGTTTTTGCTAAGTAACATGGTTGTCCTTAGTGCTAGGGGTGGTTTCCATCCAAGCCAGCTACCAGGAAAGTGCGCCATGTGTCTTGCCCAAGGACCAAGAGGAACACCGCTTTAATGACAGATTAAGTCACCTCAACTGTGTTTCTCCCCCAGCACTGGCTGGAAAGCTGAGTGGACCCAAACAGTGTTAACAAATCCGTCTGGGTAATTTGAGCTGCTCAAGCCCCAGACCTGGCCTGCAGACGATGTGGCTTGCTGGCTGGCTGGCTGGCTGAATGTCTGGCACGCAGGCAGGCTGGCTGGCTGGCTCTTTCTTGTCTGCCTGCTAGTCTTGGCCCTCTTCTGGAAGTATTGGAGCTTTACACAACCACACAGTCAAATGACCAACAGTGACATCTCCTAGGGCAGAACTCACTGCTAAGCAATCAGGACAGCAGAGCACAGTGGATTCAAACTCTGCCATGCTGCCAAAACTATATTCCACAATTGTGCGCTGTTGTCAGTATTCCAACTAAGTATGCAGACGGACTTATCATAGAAGTGGCCACCAGGGTAGTATGGGATGGCAGCTTAATAATACTCAAGGTTAAATATCTCCACAGAAATAATTACTGTTATTGTTTGGTAATTTGCCACCCACATTGTTATTTTTTTGGTATTTTATGGTTATGATTATTTCACTTATTTGCAACTTGCCCTCAGAAATGTAAAGCCAATGCAGGATACACTGCTAATTGCTGCCAATCCGCGCTTTCTGGAGTTACTTTGCATCTATTAAAGATGTTTGTTATATGTGTTAGGTCCAAATGTAACATTGATTCCATAAAGGTTTCCATTTAGGACCAGAACTAAGTGCAGTTGTTGTCGCAGTTTGATGACTGACCATGCAGTTACTTAGTTGTGCATGAGCTTAGCATTCAAATTAAAAAGACATTTGGTTGGCCTTCTACTTCTAGTTTGGCTGGAATCTAAACACCTTGTTACTAAAGTGTGAGTCGAAGTGTAATCTAAAGTGGATGCTTTCCTTCGTGCCTCACTGACTCCCTTTCTCAAGTAGGGTTAATTATGTTATACTATAGACATGAAATTAGCATAAACCCATGACGTAGCTTATGATGTAGCGGCACAGCAAGGTATTCCCAAGACGAAGACCATGCGTCTTCCATCTTATCGACCCTGGGACTGTGCGATAGATCTGTTACCAGGTTCTCCAAGTCCAGCAGATTCATCCCTTTGCTGAAGCCATCTTCTTCTTTCCAGCTGGCTGAAGTCCTCTTCACTCATATATTCCGACATTGTGGGATGCCAGAGGTCTCTGATCGCGGTCCAGTGTTCACATCTCACATTTGGTGAGCCTGGGAGTGGTTGTGAACTCAACCTTTAGATATCATCCCCAGTCCAAAGGTCGGGTGGAGAGGGCAAATCAGGAACTTGGATGACTTCTTCGGACTTCTGATCAGTGGCGAGTAGTGTTGATAAGGCAACTTCCACGAAGAAGCCGTAGAGGAGGGTGTATTTTCAGCTCACTTATCCCAGCTCCGCTGGAGGTCATTGTTGACTGTTTAGGGGCGAGATCCCTCACCAGCAACACATTCCAGACAATGGTGCACTTTGTTACTACTACTACTTACTTTGTTACTGCATCGAACAGTGTCACATCCGGCAGTCCAGTGGAAGTGATTAAAGTTAGCCAACTTGCTAGCTAGCTAACGTCAATTCAAATTCAATTCAACCAAACCGTAACTGGACATGATCGGAGAATGATTCAAAACGATGTTGCCAAAGATATCTAAGTTATTAAGGTACAAGAATATATTGCTTAAAGAATAAAACATTCTTCAAAACAAAACAAAAAATCTGATCTGAGCATAAATCCGATTTAAGCATTATGGCCTGAGGTAGTCAAACAACTCCACAGTGGCAAAGCCCCAGGGGTTGATGAGATCCGCCCAGAAATGCTGAAGGCTTTGGGTGTTGAGGGACTGTCATGGATGACACGTCTCATCAACATTGCGTGGAAGTCGGGGACAGTACCTAAGGAGTGGCAGACCGGGGTGGTGGTTCCCTTGTTCAAAAAGGGGGACCGGAGAGTGTGTGCCAACTACAGAGGCTTCACATTACTCAGCCTCCCCGGGAAAGTATACTCCAGGGTGCTGGAAAGGAGGGTTCGACCGATTATCGAACCTCGGATTGAGGAGGAACAATGCAGTTTCCGGCCTGGCCGTGGAACAACGGACCAGCTTTTCACCCTCGCGAGGATCTTTGAGGGGGCCTGGGAGTATGCCAATCAGGTCTACACGTGTTTTGTGGATTTGGAGAAGGCGTATGATCGGGTTCCCCGGGAGATACTGTGGGAGGTGCTGCGAGAGTATGGGGTGAGGGGGTCTCTACTCAGGGCCATCCAATCTCTGTACTCCCAAAGCGAGAGCTGTGTCCGGGTCTTCGGCAGTAAGTCGGACTCGTTTCCGGTGAGGGTTGGCCTCCTCCAAGGCTGCGCTTTGTCACCTATCCTGTTTGTGGTATTCATGGACAGGATCTCACGGCGTAGCCGCGGGGGAGGGGGGCTGCGGGTTGGTGGGCAGAGGATTGCATCACTGCTTTTTGCAGATGATGTGGTCCTGAGATCAAGTCTGCGACCTGCAGCACTCATTGGATTTCGCAGCCGAGTTACGGGATGAGGATCAGCACCTCCAAATCTGAGGCCATGGTTCTCAGCAGGAAACCGATGGATTGTCTACTCCAAGTAGGGAATGAGTCTTTACCCCAGTGAAGGAGTTCAACATCTCGGGGTCTTGTTCTCGAGTGAGGGGAAAATGGAACGAGAGATGGGCCGGAGAATTAGCAGCGGGTGCGGTGTTGCAGCCAACTTGACAAAGAGAGAGCTGAGCCAGAAGGCAAAGCTCTCAATCTACGTCATCTTCATTCCACTCTCACCTATGGTCATGAAGGGTGGGTCATGACCGAAAGAACCGGATACAAGCTGGACATGAGGGTGGCTGGCATCTCCCTTAGGGATAGGGTGAGAAGTTCAGCCATTCGTGAGGGACTCGGAGTAGAGCCGCTGCTTCTTTGCATAGAAAAATATCGGGCATCTAGTAAGGATACCTGGCCGCCTCCCTAGGGAGGTGTTCCAGGCATATATTGCTTAAAGGACCAGGTGGAGGGATTAATCTCCACACTGGCCTCTTGGAATCCCCCAGTCAGAGCTGGTTAACAAAAAATCTGATCTGAGCACCCCGGACAAAGCGGATGAAGATGATGATGATGATGATGATGGCCTGCGGTGTGAACGTAACCTTGGTCACGAAAACAAGCGAGAAGAATCGTTGTTACGTTGTTTCCACCTTATAAACAGTTATGGCTTTTCCCCATGCAATCTAACTTCCCTCCTGGACTGTTTAAAGGTATATCAGACGTAGTTTTTTCTTAGGTTGCAATTTCCTTGAGAGTCCTTGTCCCGAATCACCACAACAAGTCTCTCTCTTGTGTGGTTGACCCTGAATTGACAGTTATTGGTGAGTTCATAGAGAGCTCTAACAAACATTTCTGCTTTGTCACCAGGTCTCTGTATACGAAGTAGCCTACAACCTCTCAAGGATAATTATTTTTTTGGGACAAATTACATCAAACTTGGCAAACACAAGATCACAGTCAGTTTTCTTTTAACTCATCCTGTCTTTTTTCCCTGGTCGAACACACATTTTTTGTTTATGATTTTCAGCTTTGTTGCCAATGGCGTAGATGAGCGTACTGACTCGAACGTTGCCATCTTCATTGGTTGTGGTTCTGTTAGCAAGTACACCGTTGACGCCATGTGGGCCATTTGGCTGTGTGCTCCAAGTTCAACTTCTCCAGCGGACTAAATTTAGGTATTCTGTTCTTTGGTCCAGTTTCTCTTCATCCACCGCATCACTTCTGACACCATGTCAAATTAACCACTGGCCACTTCAAATGTTTATTTCAAACACAGTATATAACAACTTGGCATTTCTTGTGGGCCATTTCTCTGGTCTCCTGACTGACATGCACAGTCTGAACCTTGCGTTTTAACCAAGGCATCATCTTGATTAGACGACAATGTCTATCTTATGGGTTCTGTACAATTATTCACCACCTTGACAACTCACACAAGACATCACAGCCCAAACCAGTTTCTCCAAGATTAACTCCTAATAAGCGCATGTAGATACACTTAAGAAGTTGCGTGTGATGGGTAAGCCCCACAGAACGAGGCCAGATGGCTCCTAGAATGACCATTGGGTCAGTCAGCCTAGCCTCCTGTAGGTCACCTGAACCCACAGCCATCCCCTGTGAGGAGGAGAAAAAGCAGCTTACGCCAGCGTCAAAACATGTAGCCATGTCAAAAGGTGTCTCCTTAACCCCCCTGTGTGTGTGTGTACTAGTAGGCTATATGGGAATAATGCAGTAGGTTAAGTGGTTGAAGAGTATGATGATCTTTAATAAGGTTGCATTGTTAAAAGATCATCATGAGTTGGCTTCTGTGTGTCCTTTAGAATGTATTACTCAAAACATTTGAGGTTGACTTTAAATAAATAGACATAAATATTGTTTTCACAAGCATGGTTTGATTGCCATACTGTTGAGGGAGAGTTGAGATGGACTTTGATCACATCCTTTGACTTTTTAACCAAGTATATTTGATTGATCTATATAAAATGTTCCACCCAAAAAGTATATGTAAGTATACATTTTTTGAACTTACAACAAAAAAAATTGCTGTCAAGAGCAAAAATAAATTTGCAGCTTGTAGAGCACAACTGCCCAAAAGGTTTGGCTGGGCCTCAGATAGGTAAGTAGACTCAGACCAGCTTGGGACTGTGCCAAAGAAATATTCCATCTGATGATTTCTAGAGCACAGGCAAGGCCTGTGGTCACCTCGGTTAGTAGGATCGACCGGCCGTACCCTCTTAATATTGGCACGATACAAACCAATACAATGGGAGCCACAAAGCAGGCAGAACTCAGCATATGGAGTTCAAGCGTCCAGCTCACTGCAAAGATAACGATATATTAGTTAATAACTGGAGAAACATCTGTGCTTGTATTGTAACTCAGGTGGAAATCATTTTGAAATACATTTTCGGTTAAAGCGTTTGCTAGTGCTGTCAGAACAAAGACATTAGCATTATGATAAGCTGGGTTTAGAAAAATAATAATAATAATATATGCATTGCCTCATATACGCAACATGCTTTTTTAACATGGCTTTTTCAGCACCCCAACTACAAAAACCGTTCCCGTGCCACTGGAAAAACCCCCTCCCCATTTCCCGCTCTCCCCATCTCCGAAATGTCAGCACTGTGAAAATATCAGTCACCCGTAATGTGGCCTACACTAAATACTGAATAGGGATGGTCAGTAACGCGAGATGCACACACCATAAAATAGATACTCCTGTGTTTGCTTTTACGTCTCTCTTCAAAACAGGAGAAGACCATGGAAACCTGAAGGGGAGCACTTTAGGGGAACGCATATGAAACAAACACTGTGTGTGTGTGTGTGTGTGTGTGTGTGTGTGTGTGTGTGTGTGCATGTGTGTGTGTGCGTGTTAAAAATATATTGATGTATAGGTAAAAAGTCCAAAGCCTATTTTGTGAAGTAGTTACTAGGTTTTTTATTTAAGATATTATGCTCTGACATACTTACCTACTGCCCCTATCACCTGTTAAGTTAGGGCATTAGTGTCACACATAAGTGTATGATGGGATCACCCTTTTCTCCAGTGGATGTGCGTTGAGTTTGTGTCTCGTGGAATCTTTATTGGTTCAATGCAGGGAGAAAACTTTTTAGCGAGGGAGTTTCAGTTAAAAAAACTATTGCTGAAATGCTGGAGCCATTTATGAAATATGTCTTCTATTATCGCAGGTGCAGCGTCACTGTGAGTAGTTACTAAACCCCTCTGTATTTTTACATAGTGTCACACAAACCAAACCTACTCACAAATTACATTTATATTTCATGTGTATTTATGTATATTCACAATTTAGCACAAAATCTGCGTTTGCAGAAAAGGATACATAACGTTGTATATATATCGTTACACATATTTTATGTAATCACATTCAATAGTGAACTCCTTCTAAAGATTTTCATCCTACGTAGAAAGCTAACATAGAAACGTGTGATAGATGAAGAATGAGAGCAGCTACATAAATCCAGTTACTTGAGAGCCTTTGTGAGAGCCTGTAGAGAGAGAGAGAAATGGTTCAGTGCTGTCTAGGGTCAATAAGCTTAGGGGCCACCCTGGAACACTGCCAGGGCCGAGTCGTACTAGGCCGGTCAACAAATTAAGACAAGAGGCCACATCTTGGCGAATAGCTTCTGCCTGCAGATTTACTGTCCTGCTAGGCTCAGAGGGGACCTGGTGAGTCCCTGGTGCCCAGTTCAAAGTGCTACGGTCGCCGTACGCGCTCTTCAGAGCCAGCTGACCGCTGCCAGACCAGAGGCATCCACAAGGGCACCGTAAATCCCAGCCAGACTGCGCAGGGACATTCAAGCCGAAGGTTTCAGTGTGCCGCTCGCAACAATGCTATTGCACTTAGGGCCCTGGGCTGTGATAATGTACTTTCCATATAGGCCAAGATTGTAAAATGCATCTAAAAGATGTGCCTGAGAAGATTCCTATTTGGACAATGAGAAGGTTGACCTTTTCTTGCTTTATTTTTACAGCCACAGAAACGTTTGTATTTTCCTGAGGCAGATCAAATGACCTGACGGAAATGTTTTGTCTTGTAGCTGACCGTATACCTTTGACAAAATTGGCAATAGCAAGTGCATCATGTATTCATAAGAAATATTTGAGAACACGCTCAGAACACAGAGTTTCAGCACAGAGATCTATAGAAGCAGGAAGAGCACAGAACCTTTCCTTCCCTAGAGCATTTATTTACTATCTATGATCTGATCATTATGACGATAATATTACACAATTGCTACAAATTGTTTTTGATTTTATTTCAAAACCATAACATATTGTATTAAGTCAAGTTGCATGATGCAGAAATATGTAAAGTACCAACTAGATACAGTATGTTTTATGTGCCTTGTGTCAAAATGCTGATGGAAAATAATGCAGCCACAGAACCGCAATCATTAATCATTAAAAAGTAAGACCAAATGTAAGCAAATGTGTTTAAACTTTTTGACATGTATATTTTTATTTCAGCATTGTAAAAGAGAAAATTTGTAACAAATAGAAAATCCAAAATTTGGTGGTACAAAGAAGTTGTAACCAGACACTATAATTGATTTGCAAAGGCATTTATGGAGACAGCCATCCCACAGGGATGGTGTGCATTGTGGTATTGGGCCTTCAAGTTAACACATAGCATTACACCTATTACAAGATTGAGAAGGCCACTGACCTCTTCAAGATAAAACATTTAGAATAGGCACAAGGGTGAGATGGATTTTGCAGATTATAGATGATATACAGATTTACACTAGCTCAATATATGAAAGGCCAAAGGATCCATGACGGGGAACGTCTGATCTGTGGAACTGCATTGTCTAAGCTGGCTCTGTTCCCAGCCACTGCTCCCTCCTGCTGGGGCCACTGCAACCTCTCTCTCCCCCTATCTGCCAGGCTGACGTTCTGGGGGCTTCTGAAGAGAGAGCTCCTCTCTGCAGCATCACCACAGGGGTGGCTGTCACCAACGTGGGCCCACACACCAATTCCACATAGCTCTACTGGGGTTCAGACAGGTGATTGGTCGAAGGCTGCAGGCCAGGGTCTGGCACACACAGCCTCTGGGACTACAATGAGAGATCTGTTGATGTCGACAACTGAATACAGTCTAATGAAGCGTATGTTTTATTCACAGGAAATTCAATATGAAATGTGTTGCACTGCGGCAGCACGGTGGGGCAGCACGGTGGCTCAGTGGTTAGCACTGTTGCCTCACAGCAAGTCCTGGGTTCAATCCCCACCTGACCCAAGGGTCTTTCTGTGTGGAGTTTGCGTGTTCTCCCCGTGTTTGTGTGGGTTTCCTCCCACAGTCTAAAAACATTCCGATTTACTGGTGACTCTAAATTGTCCTTAGGTGTGAATGTGAGGGTGAGTGGTGGTCTGTCCCTATGTGTCAGCCCTGTGATAGACTGGCGACCTGTCCAGGGTGTACCCCGCCTCTCGCCCTATGTCGGCTGGGAAGGATAAGCGGATTAGCTAATGGATGGATGGATGGATATGTTACACTGGAGCAAGCCTTGCCTCGATCTTGTACTATACTTGTAACACATTGGATGATTGCATTGATAATTGCATTAACGATATATTCAAACACATTTTTTAAGGCCCATCCATAGAAACATTCCTGGCTTCGCCACTGAACAAAAGGTTTCTAAAATCGCTAATCTTGTGTGACTGCTGCTATGTATTAAGATATTATTTGTATCTGTCTGTCTGACATTGCGAAATCTGTGAAAATATAAAATTTTGTAAAATGCACAATATGTTACATTACATTACATTACATTACATTACATTCATTTAGCAGACGCTTTTATCCAAAGTGACTTACAAAAAATAGTGCCTACAAAAAGAGACGGTAACAACTGCAAGTCATGTAGATAAAATAAGTGCATCTCTGTCCTAATCACCTAGATAAGAGTTAAGCAAGTGTTACATTGAACATCAGGATACAAACAGAACCATCGTAAACCAACAGCAGACAATTTGAGTACAGACAATTACTTAGTATATCAAATAGAAGTGCTAGGTAGATGCAACGTTTAGATGCAATGTTTTACTGTTTTCTTTCACAAAGGATGGAAAATATCCTTGATGACTAGCATTGGCCATATAATTATCACTTTGCAGATTGAAAGTTCATATAAAAAACTATTAGTCATGTGTGGGGTTTTTTTCAATGGGGGAGGACTCAAAGGATGATGAACACTTCCTGAGAATCCTCTGAGATTCCCAGCGTTTGATCTCTGTGCGTCAGCAGTGGAGTGGCGGGTCAGATGACACGGTGAATAGGCTTTCGGAAGTCTAGTCCCGGCTAGTGGTGGCTGGTCAGCTGACCCTGCTTGACCGCTGGACAATAGAGAGGCAGTGAACACAGTTGAAGGACTGCATATTCCCTCCTAAAGAGAGCAGGCCTCTGAATGAGGTCTGGCTGGCTGAATAGTGCCTTGGCCCTGCCGCTTGGAGGAGTGAGGACCATCCAGGGTCAGGGTTCAGACATATTTCATGCAGGCCGTGTGGGAACAGCCAGGCATGATGCCCACACAACCTGCCTCTACCCCCCCCCCCCCCCTTAACCCTTAACCCCAGGATGGACCAACAGTCCAGAGACCACAAAGGGAGAAGGAACTTGACGAAAAAGAAGGATGGGGGTGAGGATTCACATTTAAAAGAAAAAAAGCGTTAAAAGATTTAAAAAATAAATAAATAAACAAAGAGTAACTTCACATTTTGTGAATCAAAGTTCTACCACCTACTCACAGGAAACAGATGCTTTTCTGATTTTGTAACTTCACTTACACACAGGCCAGGGTAGCTTGAGTTCCATGGGTACATCGGAGATCTCACATCCTACCGTGAAGCTCATTCACACCCGCTCGCTTGCATACAGTACAACAGCCTCTGAGCCTTCCTGACCATGTTAAGCAGAGGAAAATGCAGTCAAAAAACCTTGCAGAGGGTGTGTTTGTAAAAAACAAACAAAAAAAACAGGTTATAATGGAGAAACTGTCCACATATTTGAGAATTGTCACATGTTCGTTTCATATTTAAAGATTTTTTTAAATGTTCTTAAGGGAATTATGAAGATCACCATCACACACCACCTGCTTAAAAAGGTATCTACTTTTAACACTAAATATACCACACTAGTCTAAACAGTTCAGCAGCTTTATAAACGGTCACACCGTTGCGGGTATGACAGGGCCTTGACAGGTCAAATATATTTGAAAATGAGAGTTTCCATAATCAGTTCTTGATAGGAGTAGAGAAAATCTTAAGAAAAGACCATGCTGTTGTCAGTGTAGGTTAACCATCCCTTATGTGTGTTTTTGAGGAGGACATAAATAGGGCAGAAAAACATGCCAGAACGGCTGGTTTAGCACACCTCTTAAAATTCCCATCACGTGCTGCTTTACATGGAATGTCACACTTAGAAAGGCCCATGCACCTCATCAACTAGCAGCAAAGCCGACAACATTCCCTGTGCTTTGCAGCGCTTGCTATGGTCAACATGCAGTAAATATCCATGGTCACTACAGACTGCCCAACGCCAATTTAAGAAATACTTTAAACAAGTTCGAAGCAGTAGAATAAGAAGCTGGATTTTGGCACTAAACTTTGCATTCGGTCCACTTTGAGCATGCACTCATTTAAAAGTCTAGCACCTTGTAAAAAATGAAATAAAACACATCAAGAAAGTACCCTGCTAGGTTGAAGATGCCTCAATGTTAGAACGCTTCTAGGTGTGAAACTTTGTGCAGAGAACTTTATGCACATCCAGACAGAGCAGAACTATCTAAATCAGTGAGTTCATAGTAAAGGTCAAAGGTCAAGCAAACTCTTCCTCTACGTACTTATTTGTCTGTCTGCTCATCCATGGTCTTGCCCCTTGCCAGGTTAACAACTTCGACACAGTTTTCTTACATGTTTATTAGGTGGTTTATTGCCATATTATTACATGAATACTACTGTTACCTTCCAGCATTTGGTATTTACCAAAAAGTATTGGGGGGGAAATGCTACATTTAACCTTTTAGTATCCTAAGCAATCATAGTCTAAAGTCCCGTCAGTTCATATTGGATTAGTTATTTACTACCACAACACCTCCGTGTTAATTGGAGGGTAGGAGTACTTGGAAAACTGCAGGAACAGTCTCAAAGTTCATTTGACATAGAACAATAATCGTACGTTCAAAATAACTAATGGGTTTTTGATGGAGCTCTGTTGATTATGTTTGTCAGTTTGTTTTGTGGCAAAGACCAAAAAAGGCTCTTTAGCATGCTGAATGATTTGACCAAGCTCATCTGATCACAAATGGGCCATGGAACAGTTTTTTCTACTCTTCACGTTGTTGGTCAAGTGCTCACTAACAGTGTGACAGATAAACTGGTTCTGTTTAATTCTTTTTGATCAAAACTAGTTAATGTTGTGCACTAAAATACACTCATTCCAGTAGGGATGAATGTGTAAAAACAGAAACCAAGCCAGCAGCACTATGACGTATCCTGCATGCTGTTAAGCAACTGTGTGACTCTTAATGCCAGTGTTTACAGAGCGAGCGATCTGGCAAAATATGTCGCCCAACCCTCTTCACAGGAGAGTCTCTTCAAATCTATCTCTCTTATTTCCGTAAAACGTTTCCGGATTTAAAAAAAAAAAGACAGAAAAAGAAGAGGAGAGCCCTGTAAAATGTAGGCAGTATTAGTCACTTGAAAGACAGGTGATCACCTCATGGTGCATGGAGGGCAGGACTAGACATTCTCAGGCCGTGTAAGAGAAGCCTCCAAAAATCTGCCTGAACACTCCACAGTGCAACTGAATAGCATAAGTGCATCCTTAACATATGATCTGTTTTGCCTTTCAAAGCTTGTAGTATACAGATAAATCATGCTTTGTTTACAAGATAGATAACCTATTAGCGGTAATACAGTATGTTCACCAGGCGTTATGTTTAATGTCTAGTGGGTGTGCCTACAATAACAGACTAAGCATAATACTGTCCTAGGCAGTTCTGCATTGTGTCAGGTTTATCCCTTAGGCTTCAATCCAGACTCATGCTTGTTTCTTATATCTCTTTTTCCTTGACTTCCTGTATGTATGGTATGTATTTTATACAAAATAACCCAAGCACAACTAAAACAGGTTGTAATTTTAGAATAGCACACAATTGCTCTTTGTTTTGGAAAAAATGCTACTTTCTTTCAAATGTTCACAATTATGAATCAGCAGGCAATAATAAGCTTTCATCCTGATAATGACGCAAGTACAATGTTTATCGTTGAAGATGTGAACTTAACAAGGGAACGAGTGCCACTTGGCAATGAGGTGGCCCACTCTTCCCTGTTTGCTACTGGAAGTCCCTGATTGGCTCCATCAAGCCCTCGTCACGTACACGACTAGCCAGCAGCATCACAAGCCACAATGACACGCTATGTGCCAGACATCTGACGCTACTTCCAGACACTGGGTGTCAAGTGACTAATTGAGGCCAGCCAAAGATTGAAAGTTCACCATGTGTCGAATTGACAGATGAGAATGGTTGACAATCCATTCTTGCTATACCAAGCTACATTTTTAGAATATCTGGATATTTGTTCATAAAATGCTCTTGAAACTAACTAACTAATATAAATATGAATGGCGAACACAAAGATAACGTCCGTAACAAATATTTAAAATAGTCACCTACCCAAATACATATATTTAGCAACCAGAAAAACTGCATAACTGTATAAATGTACACACAAAATGATATGCTAGCACGCAAACATTTGGAATCGATTAGAAATTTTTTTGAAAGAATGACTCTAAGTACCATCAATTTATTTTAATGAATTTGAATGGATATAAATAAATACATGTTAAATGATGGTTTTTATTGATAAAGCTATCAGACTGTGTATTCTGGTGATTTATTTTATATTATTGAAAGACAATTTCTCGGGCCCTGAAACCATGGAAACAGTTGAAGTAACTTTTTTAGTTTTTTCCATGAGATCCATCAAGCAATCAGAGGAAGGTATAACCTGTGAGAAGGTGAAAAGTCCCTTTGTTATCCACTGATGTGTTACCACCTTTAAGTCAGGAGTTGATCACCAAGTTCAAGGCTAATAACATGAAGTACGGTGATTGATCCCAGGACCTTCTTTCTGTGAGGCAACAGTGCTAACCACCGAGCCACCGTGCTGCCATGAAGTATTCAAGTAACGTGAAATAAAAGAAGAGAAAGGGGAGTTGAGGAGACACGTTTGCTCTGCCACAGTAGCTGGGCTTGGCAAATCAGATTTGCCTGTTTGCTCAAGGGGCTGTTATAAGCTTAAAGGGATTGTTAATTTTTGGGGGAACTAAGATATGTTCCTACTTACCCCTAGTTCAACGAGATGTTCGACATCAAACTTATCAAACTTATGCATCCTATAATAGCTTACATATATACAGTACTGTGCAAAGGTTTTAGGCAGGTGTGAAGTGTTTAAAGTTAGACAAAATATATATATAGAATTATACATTTTAATTGTTTGTTATTTTCATCCATGGTGAAGAAGGATCCATTTACCAGTCGGCCTACGTTCCATCCCTCACCTATGGTCATGAGCTTTGGGTAGTGACCGAAAGAATAAGATCGCGAGTACAAGCGGTTGAAATGTGTTTGCTCCGTAGGGTGGCTGGGCTCAGCCTTAGGGATAGGGTAAAGAGCTCGGTCATCCGGAGGGAGCTCGGAGTAGAGCCGCTGCTCCTTTGCGTCGAAAGGAGCAAGATGAGGTGGTCCGGGCATCTGATCAGGATGCCTCCTGGGCGCCTCCCGTTGGAGGTTTTCCGGGCACGACCTACTGGTAGGAGACCCCGGGGTAGACACAGAACACGCAGGCGGGATTATATATCTCGTCTGGCCTGGGAACGCCTCGGGATCCTCCAGGAGGATGTGGAAAACGTTGCTGGGGACGGCTGGAAATCTCTGCTGAGCCTGCTGCCACCGCGACCCGGCCCCGGATAAGCGGCGGAAAATGGATGGATGGATGGATTTTCATCCATTCATAAAATACAAAGTGAGGGAAAAGCAAATCTGTATCAAATCAACATTTGGTGTGACCACCCTTCGCCTTCAAAACATCATCCCCTACCTAAAACTTATGCACAGTACTGTACATCCTATGATGATGACCATTGTTTTACCAGATGACCAATGACCTTTTTTTTTACCAGGTGAGTCCAATAGACTTCTCTTTTGCAGCGTAGACCTGGCCCTGTGGGGAGAAATTGACCAGTTCCATGTACCCAGTATTGGTCAGGGCACTGGGAGGAGTATTAACCCTAACATGTCTGTTAATGGTGAGAGGAAAACAGAGCACTTGGTGGAAACCCAGACAAACACGGGGAGAACATGCAAACACCAGGAGAGGACCTGGGACGTTCGGGGGTCGAACCCATGACCTTCTTGCCTTGAGGTATCACTGAGCCACCATATAGCCTGTGACTTGGTAAATGCATATACTCATTATTGGGCGTACAATCATAAGATTGAAATCGATCTGCAACTTTGTAAAGTCTGACAGTTGGTCTTGACACGGCTCAAACATGTTGAAACCCAAAATTTGTAAGCTTGCTTATCTCATCTCAACGTTTCTCTTCATGCCACAAAATGAAAATGAATTTCTCTTTATACCAAGAATGAAATCACTGATTATTATTCTGAAAAAATACCATAACAGACTACCATAAATATGTTTTACAGAAAAGTTGCCTAGTCCAGCGTTTCCCAACCGTTGTGACGTGGCACTCTGGTGTGCCGTCAGACATCATCAGATGTGCCGCGGAATTTTGGGAAAGTCACATTTGGGAAAGATAAACAAATCTTTTACATTCAGTTTGATTCAGTTTTACATCTGGGGTGTGCCGTAAAATAAGTACGTTTATGCAAGTGTGCCGTGGGTTGGAAAAGGTTGGGAAACGCTGGCCTAGTCAAGCGGTTTTGACAGGCTGTAAAACGATAGGACCCCAAAACACCTGCTTAGCCAAAGTGATGTTTAGTTCCAGAAGTAAACAAGTATATCAAATATGTTATGTTTAAAACTATCAGTGGAAATAATCTGAATGCATATTGGTTTCAGTAAATAAAAGATTGATATTACACACGTTCATCAAGTTCAACCAGGCCCCTAAACTCTTTTTTTATTACATGAGGACACAGACAGGCTCCAAAATGTTGCAAAATGTACAAAAAAAACACATAAAAAAAACTATAAAGTTAGTGATTGTACTTAAATGCATTTACTAACTGGCATCTTATTTATTTTAATCTTAACAGGGATACCACTGCCAACCTCATTGGCATTTTTTTATTTTAATCTTCACATTGCCTACCTGTACTTCCCTGACCACATGTCACAGTAACCAGGATACTGCCTCTTGGCTGCTGTGGATCAGAATCACCAAATGTGTGGGAAAAACTGTTTTAGCGTGCATGTCAAGTGCGTATTGAGACCCTTGTATGTGTTGCTTACAAAAGTCCTCAATTACAACGGATCATTACACTTCCGATCATAATGCTTCCGTCGAATGGGTCATTTGAGTACAACATTCATTGTGCAAGTTGGAAAACTACACTCTTTAATTAGAATTGAAGGTAGTTTCAACAGGTACATCGCCGCAGGCCAGGATTGCTGAAAGACAAGATGAACTATATGTTTTGCTGGCACATTGTGTTCAACTGTAAGAACAAAAATGACTAGTATCTGAACCATTTGGTTAAAGTGAGAAGATAATTTTCAACAGATATTACGCACCCTTTTTTCACAAAAGCCATGAACAAGCTGTTCTTTAAGCACCAGCAATTAGATGAATTTCAAGACCTTAAATACCTGTAACTAATCAGTGGAAATACTATATTTCAAGATAATGTCTGTAACGCGTCTAAACACAGGATCTGGAGAGTATTGGAATACTTTTGTAAGACTCCCTTTTCTTTCAAATGTAAACTATTGTCATCCTTGCTGGGTCAGTCTTGTCAATAGAATAACCCGGGTTAACGCTTTCACTCCCACAGTCGACCGGTGAACAATGGTCCAGTGTGAAAGGGATATTACATTGTGCTAAAACTACCTAGGCTGTTACTGTACCTTCAGTTGGAAAACGATGCATTATGTATTTTATTTAATTTTATAATCTTTCTTATTGCTTTAAACAAGAAAAACAAAGTCAGATAAATCCTCTCTGCATCATTGAGAATCATACGACACAATTTGAATGAACTGTATTTGCTTCATAACTAAAAGCCCTGATTGGATATGAAGGAGACTCCAACCTACTACAGCCAATCAACAAAAAACTTTTAATCAAAGGTTAAACATCGTTTTTAGAGGCTTCTGTTCAGTAAACATAGTTTGGGGAAAAGAAGCTTTTACTGAAAGAAATGTGTGTGCTTCTTTGCGTTAGTAATTTTGTATGACAAAGTATGACAAAGCGTGACACATTGTTCCGGAATTACGTTTTGCATTGTCGTAGTTGGCTAGCAAGTAAAGTGGAGTGGAAATTGCAATGTGAACTCTCCTTGAATAGGCTAAATTAAGTATCCCCCCTCCTGGCAGGCAGATTATTAAGTGCTTAAGAATGTGCCTGTTTGTGCTGTGCGGTCAAGTAGGTGGGTGAGTGGAGGTGAGTTTCCTTATTTTGAGTTGAACACTGTGTGTGCTCCCAATAAGTTCCTAGCAATGCTGTTGCACTTATTACAGAAGGTTGTTTTTGAGAGTGCCTCTGGTTGAGTGTTAAACAGTAGTAGCAGGGCAGATCTATTTTGGGTGGGGTGTAATCATCTTTGCTGTATTTGAAGGGCTGGTGATTATACAGAGTTTCCAGTAAATACATGTAAACCCATGCCGTTGACATGACCAGTACCTTCCAGCTTTCAAAAATGGGATCAATAGACACCAAGAATATTTTAGTGATTTTTGATTTTGTGTCCTTAAACTGTAAGAACTTCAGGGAACAATAATTCAACTTCAGCTGGGTCAATAATATGATGCTGTTGGTAATTACAGCATTGAGACAGTCAAAGAAAACCTTCAATTGTGGGTCATAGCAATCATACATGTACTAAGATATTGAGTTCATGGGTATGATATGTATCTAAGACAATGACTTAATCCGAGTGCATATATCATGGACCGCTAGTCCGGCGCAAAATATCTGATCCCTCCATGGTAGCTGGTACTAAGAATTCAGGTTGGCTGAATTGTTTTCTTGGTAGACCCTTCTAAGACCTCTCACTGATTCATGGGAGGGTTCCTGTCATTGCAGTGGAAAAGGGCAATGGGACAAGTCCAGGCAAATCCTGCCAGATATTCTATCTCAAAGACCCCCTACGTGCTTCTAAAAAAGGAGGGAGATGAAGTGCAGGGATCAAATAGACAGTTGTCGCCAGGGTGTTTACTCACCGATAGGAAACGTAACTACATCTCTGTCTTAGTCTGACTCCTCTGGAATAGGAAAGGAAGTCTGGACAATGATATTACAAACCAGATTCAAAGAACGCAATGTGCTTGGATGTGTCCAAACATTCCTCTCACCCCGGAACACCCCAGTCCTAACCCGGGCAACAAGCATCACCAAATAACTTGTGAGGTGAAGTGTTTCACCTGACTTGACCATTGCTGGACAAATAGTAGTGGTTTAAAAATGGGTGATACAGTATACTTTTCTCTGTCAATAGGTAAAGGTTTAATAAACCACTCAAAGGAATGTTGTCAACATAAGCTATATGAGTTATGTATTTGTGTCAACTTCATTGATATTTTTCTATTCAACATATATAATTAATACACTTAAAATAAACTTCCATGTGTGCACCCTGCCAGACCCTTCCAAACCTTTAAAAATTGACCTTTGAACTTATGTTGCATTATTCCGTTTAGATTTTTAATGAATTTTCTCCTCCTGTGTAGAAGGTTATCCATGGGTCGGGAACACATTGGTCATTAAAATTAAAGTGGAGAGGAGCTCACGGGAAGGGGAAGTACACATCAAAACATGAGAAGTTATGAATATGAAATTAAAACAGGAACTCTACTGAGGCCCGGGTGAGGAAAAGTATATGTACAATATTTCTTTTAAGGGGAACTGCAGTTAAAACGTAAAAAAAAAACAAGATTTTAAGAACAAATTTTTCTGATGTGCAACACATTTTTCAAAATGGTACATTCTCCCCCGAGGTCCACACGTTTAGATAATTTAAAGAGGGTCCCGCTGGAAAAGGATGATTTGTTTTGTTAAAGGTAAAAGGGTGGGGGAAAAAGTCACTGGATTATTTGAAGTGAAGGGGGCAGGATCAGTGCATTTGAGTGCACAGAAGTGTCTGGCCGTGTCTAGCCTTTGTTTCCTGGGGTCAGAGGGCATCTTCTGGGAGTTCCTCCAATCCCCCAGGTCTCATTCAGAAGTAATGTAGCAGACAGAGCGGATCACTCCCCTCTCTTCAGCCTTTAGACTCACCCAAGGAGAACCTTTCCACCTTTACACTTTCTCTGTTTACCTGTTGCCCAAGTTGGGCACGTAGTTATTCTCAAAGTGACACTGTGACATGAAAGATATCACACTCACAGCAGCACTAATACACCAGGGTCCCAACATTGTATTTCCCTTTTAATATATCGCCTCTTCTCCTTGAAGAGCTCTTATAAATCAGATATACATAAAACACCATCTCACTTCTTAAGCTTCACGTGAATTAAAGTTTGTTTCGGAGGTTGCTATGTGAAAATACCGTTTTAAATGAGCCAACATGACGTCTCCTGTAGATTGAATTGAAGTGTTCTGTAGCTGGTTCACGAATATTTTTTCTCAAGTCATTTCAAAGAATGCAACTCATTCACGTTGTCAGGCAGACAAGAGCAGTTGTGGTGTGCATGTGTTGGACTGAACAGCACAAGAGGCTCCCTGGGTGGGGATGTTTGAAGTGATAGTGTCAACAGGATCTAGCAGACTAAATTACTTTCCTGCGGCCTGTCTTCTTCTTCTCCTCCTCCCAAGTGCATTCTGAAGAGCTTCATGGTCATGCTTTTGTCCGTCGAGCTAGGACCCCTGCAGTATTTACATACACTTACTCTCGTGTCTCACTCAACAGTGAATGAGGAGTGAGAAGCAATGAGGCATGGAAGTCAACTCTACGGCCTTTTAGTCTCCAATGACCAGTAGCCTCTCAAATGCTAATAGCTGGTGAAACATACATCCTGGAGCGAACGTCTTGTGGAGTGACAGACTTGCTTTTGTTGGCCCCTACCGAGGATCAGGATCCTGCTTCACTAGCTCCTCAAACAGGCAGAAAGAGTGGGATCAAAAACAACATGTAAGCGAGAGAGCGAGAGTTAGAGTGTAAGGATGGAGATGTTAGTTATAGTGAACAGAGGGAATAGAACATGTGGCCTTTTGCTCGTTCATGCAGGCACTCTAGTCATACGGTCTCAGGCGACAGATCAGCTGAGTAGATGTATTATCAGTATACAGTAGGCCTGTTAAATAGCCGGGCTGGAATCAGACAAGGGAGTTCAATCTTTTCAGTTTCATTGTAGCTTTCACTTTTGGTTACTGTAAGGAGAGAATGTTTTGGTTTTGTCAAGCACATCCAAATGCTTGTGTCCCGCGACATCTGACAGTCAGTATTGTTGTCACAATTCCACCAAACCATGCCCCTTCCACAGTCTTTCAACCTCAGTCAGCTCTTTCATTTGTGCCAGTACATCCTGGAAAATAACAAAACGTAATTTTTTGTTTTTGCCCTGGCTTCCTTTATTTTTGTGCCGCATGCACTTGCTCTGCCATCGATCATGCTGCTGGAGCACCAGTCTGGCAGTGGCTGCAGGCACATCGAGTGCCCCACAGTGCATTCTGTGTCCTAGCAGAACAAATGGAGCTGTTGTTTGGGTGCAGACAAGCTGGCCGAGGGACAGAAGACATGGGCCAGACAGGCACACACAAACACACATGCTGCGACAGCACCCCACTGGGTAACCCAGACAGATAAGTGACACGCACAGAAATTGAAGTGGAATGCACTCTCTGAATATTTGTATTTTGAGGAGTGCGGCTATCTCTCAAAGTTTTTTTTCTTTTCAACAAGTGTTACTTTTACTGTGACTTATTATTTCTGTTAGGCGGTACAGCTCAAGCTATTAAAATCAATGAGGATATGGCAAGCACCCCTGTTGAGCAACATTGGTTCTGTTATTATTTTTACTTCAATTGGATAAAGCGACAGGGATACACATTTTTATGGCTTGGTTTTGCTTTTTTACTGTTCATAATGTGAATGTTTAGAAACTAAGAACTGTTTGAAAAAGTGAATTATCAATTAAACATGACGAGCAGATAATTGGGAAAGCTAAATTAAGACTCTCAACAGATCTTTTCTGCAGCAAACATTAGAAGGTTCATCCAAGAGGGATAGGCGAGAGGAACTGGGTTTATAATGAAGAAGTGTTTGAGTTGGCAGATAAAGGGGCAATGGATGTTTTCAAGTTTGGACCTGGAAGGTAGAACGCTATGGGCATTCTAACAAGTCCAAGAGAATCAAAATACAAATAGAGGCTTGAATTCCACTCCGAACGCGATGGAGAATGAGTGAAGATCTCAGTTATTTGTGAAGACAGGAAAGGATATTTCAGAGAGAAATCAGGAATAGGTTTATCAGACAAGCACAAAGTTTGGAGCGTAGATTAGAATAGGTGCTATCTTCCTACCTCACCACAAAGTGCACACACACAAACACATGCTGGATCATTTCCATAAAACCATCACAGAAAGTACTTACAAACATACACACTCTCTCCTCATTACACTCTGATACACAGAAAATGGACATGGTGGAACTTACAAAACAATTATAAACAAGCAGACACAAAAAGTGCATGCAAAGACATCATGAGTAGATTATTATTATGCCAGGTGATACAGATGAGTTCTCTCCAGCTACAGTACACCACTTTGACCACGTAAGATCCCATCTCTCCGTCTTAGGCAAAGTATATTAGTTTACTTCTGGCTGGCCTTCAACTATGTGCCACCAAAATATCACTGCAGCTCCGTGTCCTGCAGCCATTTCTGCAAAACTCAAACGGCTTGCATACTGATGTATTATTTTCAGGGAAGACTCACATGCAATTAGTTCTATTCTGGAACAAGTCATTATCACCTTCAGTCAGCCTAGAAACTATAGTTAGAATCTATGGATGTTACTTGTTACTTGTTTAGTTTTGCTCCTGTAAAGCACTTTGGGACTTATTTCTGTGGAAAGCGCTGTACAAATAAACTTACTTACTTACTAACTTACGTTTTTTGTATGTAAACCCACCATAGTTGTCTTTTGACATGAGCTGAACACATCATACACTTTGGAACATTGTAAAGGTGTGATCACAGTCGATAGATGAGCGTCAGCAACAGCATTGAAACATTTACACAGGAATGTGTAATAATTCTGCTACAATCTTGAAATATTACATTTTCATGGTTGATTAACTTATAAAAGTTATTTTTCAGGCTATCCCTGCGCACCAAAGTTGCATTTAGGTTTTTTGGGATAAGCCTCCTTCAAACATTTGTGTAAATAAGGAATGAATTATTCGATGAGCAACTTGCCATCTGAAAGCTTACCGTCTTTGACTTTTCCAGTTGAATCTATACAGGTGAAATATGGAAGAATGGACAAATTATAAATTCCACAAATGACAATATATTTAATTTTATTGATGAAAACCACAGTTTACCCAACAAATAGCAAATATAATGAACGAATCAGAAATTTTTGGCAAATGTTGAATGAACCAATTATTGTGTTATCACTTGAAAAAGTTAATTATCAATTAAACGTGATATACCTGTTTACTTGCAGTGTGCGTTACCTAGCGAAAAGCAATGCTTACTTTTGAGAAAATTTTGTTAGTTAAAGAAACTCAAATCAACAATATTTTATATTGTATTAATAAAAGCCAGCACAAGCCACTGCAATTCACCCACAATTTAGAATTGCCTACAACAATCTATTTGAGCTTAATGTATTTCAGTATACATGTATTAATGTATTTCAATATACAATATATCTATTCAAAACTATGTGACTTTGAGTGAAGGTGAAACTTTAGATTTGTGAATAGACTTAACCTAATCTTGATCAGCTCACAAGCAGGGGTAAATGTGTGTGGCGAATTAAAACAAGCCTGCCCACAGCATATGTCATTGAGCTCTTGACTTTAACTCTCCAACACTCACCTCATTGTTTTATCAAAGCTTCATATTCCATTTTCAACAAAACACTTCCACATGACACTGAGAGGGATACTCGAAGTCCATAATATTGGCAATTTGTCTGTGAATAATATTCAGCATAATTATAGAAGAAAGGATCAGCCAACTATCATTGGGCTTCTACCTATAATTCAAATATAAATGTAAGAAACCTGGACTCTGCCTACAGTAGAGAGGTGCTTGGTGAAAGGCAATTGTTATTGTAAGCATTATTTTGACATTTATTTTTACCACTAATGCCTTATCCTTTGCAGGGTCGCGGGGGGGGGGGGGGGGGGGGGTGGGGTCTGGAGCATATCCCAGCTGACACAAACATTGACACATCATTAACATTATCCAGCACTGAAGAAACAATGTACAGTAGATTACTAATACAATTTTGTTCAACACAGGTTACCCCCAGTATGACTGTAAAAATATTCAAACAGTTTGACCTGTTCCTCCCCCAAAGTACAGCCTTCTAAAAGTGGGTTTATGACTTCCAGTTTGAGCAGCACCATGTGAGGACGTTTTCACAGAGCTCCTCGTCAGAACCTTTAATTAATATGGGAAGTAGCTAGTTAATGGTGTTATATTTATTTATATATCAGTGGTGGTAAGACCGTGCACCATAGGTCTGAAAGTTTCATTCCATCACAAAAAATGTAGAAAATAAAAAACACCTGACACCTGCGCTGACTTTGGGATTAGCCCAGATGCTAGGACTTGGGCAGGATGCTATCCTCCAGGCAATAATCAAGCTGAGGACAAAAACTACAAATTGACAAAAAAGGCCGAGACACAGTCTACCAATCCAGGTCGAGCAGCTCTGAGCAGAATTTAAAACGCTAAGGACCAAAACGAGGTTTTGCTTAAGTAAGTGGAGAGGATATGTGGGATAACCTGACCCTGTGATAGCCATCTTTGGTGTGGACCCATTGAAAGGGGACGGTGTCTGTGTCTCAGTCGGACGGCATAGCCTTTCTATCGATTTTAGCCCTACGCCCTCTTTGATTCAATTGGAATTCAGATACCCTAACTAGGAAAGTTATTAAGCAATTAGTTATGCAGCGCAACAATTTTTATCCAAATGGAGGTTCAATGAAGTGTTCAAAATTTTATATAATTTCAATAAATGGGAGGTTTCATTTAAAATCAATATCTTTACAGTCTACACTCTTATTAGACAGGCCACGTCAATGTGTTCTTTTTATCTCAGGTGCCCAAATGCAGATTTAAGCAGACATAATGCCAGATGGCTGCAACCCAGAAAATGTTAATTCCAGCAATTTGAGTTTTTGAAGGATACCAATAAATTGTTAATCTAATTCTTATTTGTATTGTTTCAGTATTTTTTGACAAAGGAATAGAATCCATACAGGGTAATTTTGTCCAATTCAAATTTTCTGCTTGTTAATTGAATAACTGAAACTCGGACAATTAATGCCCCTTGTCAGAAGAATGAAGACTAATACAAGAAACGATTTGTGTGTGGCTGTGCAGGAGTCTCAAGTCCAATGAGGTAAGCCAGTTGCACACGTGCAACAATGCATTCCTAACAGTCCTGGCTTGAGCCTCTGCCTCCTTTTCCTGTCCGAGCCCGAAAAGCCTCACCTAACCAACTCGCCTCGTCTGCATGACATGGTGCACTGAGAGCTTAGTCCTAAGGACCATTGGTCATATGTCCTCTGCCCCTTCACGCACCAGTCGCACTGTAGTTGGCCCGAGCCTCTTCAGTGGGATCAACGGATGGGAGCTGGACTGCAACTTAAGTAACTGGGCAGCACTGCCAACTGGGAAGTGTCTGCTGCAACTTGAGTGGGAGCTTGTCTGGGGGGGTTCAAGGTGGTGAGCTGAGCTGCTTTATTAGGCAGGGATCAGCCTCACCAGGCCCTGGAACGAAGACTTCTTTGTTGTAACTGGGCTTCACATGAAAGGGGAATTGGGCAGCAGTCCAAAAGGGTATTTAAATACGGCTCCGTTAATGTGTCAGTATGCCACACCCATTTGTCTATGTCTATTTGTCTATTTATTTTTGGTCAACTATCTCCACTATCATAAGAAATAGATACAGAACCCAATATCCACAAGCGGTTCAAAAGTAAAAAGTTAAATGCCTTAGTACCTGGCATGGTTCCAGGTTTGGCACCACATTTACTGTGTTTAAGTTTGATTACCATGAATTAAGACAACATATCGGTTTTGGATACAGCGAACCTGCATTTTCTTTGTCCATGATAAAAGCATTAGATATGTTCACAGTTTCCTTATCTTTAATATGTCACTGTTAGACTGCATACCTGATGTGTTCCCCACCCTAAAGGTTTGTAGGTCAGAATGTACACTTCATTTTCTCAAACAGCTCTCTTTTTGGTTTGCCCATTTGGGTCGGTTTGTTTTATTCTTTATGGACAACAAAAACATATGTCTGCGCACACAATTCTGGAAACACATGACAGGCTCCCAGACTTAATAGTTTGTCACAGTGTGTCGAATGATGTAAGATTGCAATGAGCACTCTTTAACACTCTTTAGTTGTTGTCTGTCCCTATATGTCGGCCCTGTGATAGACTGGCGACCTGTCCAGGGTGTACCCCGCCTCTCGCCCTGTGTCCGCTGGGATAGGCTCCAGCCCCCCCCCTGACCCTGTGCAGGATAAGCAGTATAGCTAATGGATGGATGTACTCTGTAACACGAGGTTGAGACAACTAACAAATAGACTGAAGAACAAATAGTGGCATATGTCCCTTTAGTAAAGAGATTCTCTATAATAAGCAGCCGACTGGAAGCAGACTTGTCCTTCCTCTAAGCTAAGGCTATCAGACGCCTAAAGCTGCGAGGGTAATGTGCCCTGTGAGACCGTTAAAGCCCCTGTAAGAGTGATTGGTTCTGTCTGGTTTCGCAGCACTGGGACGTCACAATGTAATGCACAACTGAAAATAACGTTAATTGCCGAGATGAGTTCAATTTAAAGTATATAAATAGTCAATAAATACATTTTTACAATACTACCCCAGCGTAGTGTTATGGTCTGTTATAGTAGAAAATGCACCCTCTAGACAGGTTTCTATAACAACGCTCTTCCTAATCGTTCTTCACAGTCAGACAAGCAACCGTGGTCCTCCCCTCCTGGCCTACAGGTCAGGGACGCGCCGATTACCCTGCAAAACCTTCATCCTATCCAAGCCGGGCGCTTTCATCTGTGTCGGTGGGTCACCCCTCAAAGCCTCGTTTCAGGATTGGCGCTCACCAATTAGCGCAGATCAGAGTCAATTAGCTTTTGGCAAGCCGCCGGGGGTGTCACATGGCACCTGCTTTGCGCTGATGCTACCTGACAGGGCCGCAGAGCGGTCACGTCTGCTACACAAGGCACTGCTGGGATAGCGCATAAAGAGGGCGACGTGAGACATTCAGCAACAACACAGAAACTACAAGACGGGTGATTGGTGGAGCGAAGAAACGCATTGAGACACATGACACGTGATGTGGTGTTGACGAAGACGTTCCTGCATCTCTGTCCATCATGGTTTTGCATGTCAGATCTATGTGTTAAAGATTATGTGGGAATCCCAGAAGTAAGGAAGCAGACAAAAACATGTGATTGGTGTGGCAGAGGTGGTCTGTCCCAAAAACAGGTCAAAACACCCAATGCAAGTAGGACAGCGTTATGGGTGCGTCTGAACACAAAACTGCAACGTGCATTAGCTATAAAGAAAAGTTGCAAAGTTTGTCTCTTGAATTCTCTGGATTTTATTACACAAACAGTCTCCAAAACGGCAATGTAGTTTCCAAGGAGGGTGAATGTTATTTGTAAGACTGGGGTCTGTTCATGTTTCATCCATGAGTCCTTTTGGTGGGACTGGTTGACATGACTGATCCTCCACAACCTATATTTCAGCATTTGAGCAGCTTCACTTGAAATGTATTTGTTAGGGACACTTTATTTGCCCAGTTTGTTCACTTCTTAAAAACATATTTTGACACGGAATACAGTAATAGCTATAATTTCCTGATCAGTGGTCCAAAAGGTCTGATTTTCAACATGTTATGCAAATAGGTATACTCACAATGATACACAAAGATAACTATTAGCCTGGATACAGTTGATAGCGATAAAAGGCGGGTGGAGGAGCACAAAGCAGTGTTTTCAGTGTTGTGTTTCTTTGCCCCTTATCATGTCCTCGCATGTCAATCTTTGTGTCCTAGTTGGTACTGATTCTAGAACTGTATCTCTGTCACAAACACAAGAGCAGGAAGTGTTCTGTCTGTCATGATCACAATTCAGCCAACATCCCATTTCGTCTTTGGATCAAATCTACTCTTTTCTGGTTTTCTTCCCAAAGCCCTTATGTGCGCTGGTGTATTTCAAAGCCTTTCAGCTGAGACAATGAAGGAGATGAGAGGGGGAATGCGTTGTGTATGTGTCGATGTGTGTAAGCAGTGTGTGGTTAACAGTATTCCAAAGGGAAAACTGTGAAATCAGAGCTCATAATATTATGCTCAGTGAATTTGACTGACTCCAACGGTCTCAGATTATGTCAATTAGTCAGCCATCAGACGCCATGACATCCTTTTCTGAAACTTTCTGTTGTTTAGTTGTTTACAGGCACAGTCAGTGTAAACTTCTGACCCACTGCAATTGTGATATAGTGAATTTGTTTTATATAGTGAATTTGAAGTAGTTTCCATTCTCGTGAATATAAAGTGATATGATTGCTTGGGTCATGTAAAGTGGTTAAAAAATGTGCTTTAATGACTTCAACTTTAGTGTAAGTAAACTTCCGACTTCAACTGTATATGTGTTCTGTTCCTTCATGCATTCTTAATGATTGAAGTGACTTGCTACACACTGCTCAGCATTTCAATTTGTCAAATTTCCTGTCGACAAAACAGGAAACAAAAGGTTAAAACCCCAAGCTAATGTCAGGTTAAGAGAGCTTGTAAGGTACAATAAAATAAAATAAAAATACAATTTAAATTAGGACCTTGGCGATAGGTTACCAGTAACACCGAAAAATGGATCAAAACTCTTGATCATGAGTTGCTTCATTTACTGAGAAGACCCCATCCATTTTACACCAGCAAAAACATACTTGGCTCTGTACAAAACAAGACTCAACATAAGTTGATCAAAATTAGGCTGAGAAAACCAACATTTTTCAATAGTTCATATTGTCGCAGCTAAATCAATATGAAGTGTGCTTGTTAATTGGTCTGTCTGTTCATGTACTTGCTAATTGGTCTGGGACTGTAGCTTGTTTTTGTGCCTTTAATGCCTGAGACATAAAGTACTTGGTGACTTACAGAGATGCATAATGAACTATTCTCAGAAGTATTACCAATAGTTATTTTAATCAGTTATTTTCTGATTCTACCACGAGATCAGGCGATTCCTCTGACTTACGTTGCAGCCATACTTGGCTGATGTTTCAGCGTTTCATCTTGTTAGGCACAATGTTTTAACTACAATTGTGTGTACTGACAGTACCTACCTATTCAGGACATATACAATACTTTAGTAACATACTTTATGGACCTGTACAACCACATTTTAACTGTGTACTTTGTCACTTTTTCTTGAAATAAACATCTAAAATCTGTAGTTGCTCCACACATTTGTATTGAAATTTTATTTTTACAGTCATTGTGGATTTGAGTACCTGGAAAAGGCCTTAAGATAGTGGTCATCAGTTGATTTATTTATATTTAAAATGTAAGACGTGCTGGAGAAATCATTTATGGTCTTCAAATAGGAAGTCAATTAAATAATGAATTCCTTGTCTGTGCCGACCAGTAAAGCCCAGACAATATTCTGTCCCAAATGTCACTGCAAGGTTGCGGTCTTAGAATCTTGTCACAACAGACTGTTTGAACCCTGGCGATGTGGACGGCATGATCCTCTTATTGTCATGGAGAGTAGTGCCTGTTAGGCTGGGACACAATGGTCTAAAGCTTCTTTAGGATAGCCAGCTAGACAGCCGCTGTCAGTTCATAGGAGTGCCTTCTCCGCTAAGACAACTACACCTTCAGACAGACAGTAACATACTGCAACAGTTAGCAACCAATTGTGGTGGAAATTGCCCTGAGGTGGAAGAAGGACTTCGAACACAAAACACAATGTCTTAAGCTAAAGTAAGGCTTTATTTAAACGCATGTAGGGAGCACCTAGTGCAACTCCCCCCAATGCAATGATAAAGCTTACAGTTTATACAGACAGGAAAGAGTGGTCAATTCTGATTGGTCAAGCAGTAAGATGAACATGTTGTAAAATGAAGTTCCCTGAACCCTCTAAGAATCTTTTAAAAGAAGACGCATTTTTCTCTGCACATACCGACTATCTTTAGCTCATATTAAGGTTGAAATCACCATAATACATTGATGGGACAATGTTCTACCTGGAAAAACATGTTGAAAATGTCTGCCTAAAGAAATAGGATGCTTTACTGAGTTCTTCTTCTGAGGTAGAGTCTCCTTCTTCTTGAACTGACACACACACACACACACACACACACACACAAATACACCAGCTCATTACACCTCACCATCTCCACTCAAGTGGAATAACACAGACCTCCCCCATTAGTTCCCACTACCAAAAATCCCTGGCCAGGTCAACTGGGAGATTAAGATCCTTCAAATGGGGTCATGGAGATCCATGATCAAACGGTGGGACAGAGCCCGGCCCCTATAACCCCATTACGCCCACTTTATTCAAGGGATCCAGATAATGGAGACAAAAAGACCAAGCTACAAGCACCCCATAACAGCCACCCAGCCTTCCTTTCTGTAGAAGCCCTGATCTCTGACAACTCCACCATTAATATAGTAAGAAGTCTCAATTGATTTGTGCTGGGTTATCTTAAAGAAATCACTATTCAGTCACTATCAAAGCATTTCGGTCTGTATAGTTCAACCAGGGATCTCATTAAGACACTTACCAAGTTTTCCATCAAATTCCTCATAGCTTTGAGCCTCTGGTTCGATGGGTGGTCTTACAGAAATACTGCATTTGTGAGCTTAATTATAGAAATTTAAAGACATCATCAATTAAATATAAATTTGCGTACCAGTTGTTTTAAGTGCCGGTTCTTCTGTACAGTTTGTATGATTTGGGCAAACTATGCATTAGAACAGTACAAATCAATATAATAAACAATATTAAACAAAACAGAACATGAAAATGTGGCCAGCCATACATTTTTAAGTGTAGGGATTTGATGGCAAAAGCGTTATTGCCTTTAGTTTAACTCATCTGGCCCTAGAGAAAATTAGGCTGACAAAGCTCTGTCTGAGGATCGAAGGTTGTGCTTCTGCTCATATTATGTGACAATGTGTTTTATTGGCATATAGCTCCGCGCAGTGGTTAGTTTTTAACCCAGAGACGATGCGAGCAACGATATGTGGGGGAATTATTTTTTTAAAAAAATTTATCAAATTTATAAATTGTTTGATGTCAATCAAAGGTAAATTCAAACAAAAAATTTAAAATTTTTTGAAGAAGTCTTACGTTTATTACATATCTCTCCTCCCGTCAGATATCCATAAATCAAATGTTCTGAGAGAAGATGCACTCTCTATGAGCACCCGAGGCCCTGTTATCAGCCTCTGAAAAATATTAGGAAGCCCGGCAATTACTAACCAATCAGGACAGTTGTTGAAAAGAGGCGTTGCTACCTGCCTGTCTATGGTGTCCATTTTAGGACACGTTTCAGTGTCAGTCTTACTTGGTAAGACTTGTTGTCAGGGTTCGAGTTATAATCTGAGCTTTGTGGGGGTCTCTAACATTAGTGGCGGAGATAAATAAATAATAGCTTAACCGGTGCACTGTATTGGTGACCCCCACAGATGTATGACTTTACTGCTTTCATGGGAGCTCAGACCCCTCCTTATGGGAGCTGAGCTCCCACTTGCTCCCACATAATTTGAACCCTGCTTGTGGTCATTATCGCTAGACCTTGCTTGCAAAGTCAGTTTTAACGAAAGCTTTTTTCATTCTCCTCAAAACTTCGTGTCATTCTCATCACGAGTTGTTTACAAAGTCAGCCTAATAAAAAGTTGTATTAATTCTCGTCAAAACTTGGCGTCATTCTCATTCATTCATTCAATCGATATATACAACTTTAAGGTGAAGGGTTAAGTATAAAAATAATAATAAACAATCCGAAACCGTATTTGAACACACGCGTTTATGTTATTGCTAGCCTAGCATCTTAATGTCGTGGGCCACACTATGCTACATCTCGTGACCATGAATTTACCAGTTCACAACAGACTTCTTAAATTATAGTATACTGTTTATTAGTATATTATCTATAAACAGCATGTAGCTAAATGGTATAAAAATAACCGAATGCAACCTGCAGCCTACTGAAGCTGTCAAACTGTCTACACATACCCCCCCTTCAAAGAAATAATATATATCTTCACATTAGACAAGGGTGCATAATGACTGCTGAGGACACAATTTCTGTCAGTTGTATGGGAACATCAACTGTAAGTTCTTTTGTTTCTGTGTTCAATTTGGACGGCAACAATGAGAACAGTTTTCAGGGTTACCTATTGCAGTCATAGTCCATAACAAAACGTATGCTTTCTCTCTCTGCACCTTCTATGCCTGTTCTCTACTCCCTTCCAACCCCTCTTACACCTTTCTTTAGCCAACACACTCTTGCTCTACACCGAAGTCTCGCTTGCAACCTGCAATCCCTTCTTCTTCCATAGCCGAGCTTACAGTCCCTACAGCTCTTCCCACAGACATCAACACTAGCTAGCAAAGCGTTTATAAAACAAGAGCCATCTCTGGCACAGTCCATTAGGCCCAGCCATTCAAACAGACTTGCTTTGTTGAGGTGTTATATCAACACGGCAACCTCCCCTCTCCTTCTCCTTCCCAACTTCCTTGGGCCCCACAACAGCAGGAGATTGATGTCAACAAGGAATTCTGTCCCACATTTCCATCCAGCCCTCCACCTTTTCCAATCACCCCAGTCCCCTCCCCATGAGAACACTTGCTGCAGCATAGAGGGCCTCAGTTAGGCTTTAACTGGCTTATTGAGCCGTATTAACTCTCACTCTAGTGGTGCTGGAAACACCCAGTCCCAATGTCACACTAAAAACAGGGAGCCAAAACAGCGCTATTAAATTAGAGAGCAAATCTGTGTGTACAGGCAGGGGGACTCTTTTTTTTTCTCCCGTCAACACAGTAGCTGCTATGAGAACATACAGTACAATATAATAATTACAATAGATTCCCTGGGATTTGTATTAATAAGGCCGCCATTTTTCTACTTGACTGTTAATTATCCAATGAAAACCCTGAAGGCCAGTTAAAGACACGTAACCTACTGAGCAGCTGCTGTCCTTTCAACAGAACTGTTCCTCTAAGCCTCGATGCTCGGACGGGAAACCATTGCATGAGAAAGAACCGCAGGTCTGCATGCTGAAGTCAAAACATAATTCACTCCAATTCTGGGTGAAAACATCCCATCTGTGAGGCTAATCTGATTTAACAATGTAGATCACAAAAATGCAGCAGCATTGGTTTAGTTTTAAACAGTGGGAGAATTGATCGGCCTACAGCTATAATGTTATACATCATGTAAGGACTATGATGATATAATGGGTTTCACATAGAAAAAAGTCTTATTTCTTCAACTCTTGAACATGGAAAACTGATTTTCCCAGATACCAACCCAAAGTCACCTAATTTCTTCAGTCCAAGGAATCGATGAAGTTGTTTGATGCCTGCTGTGAAACAGCTTCAGGGATTAGACCTTGCGTTGCAAGGCCGAAGACACCAAGCTTTCATCTTGATGATGCTTTGGATGTACTGTAAGTGGTGAGTTTCATATTTTGCACACGCTTCACCAGAGGTACAGTTTTCTTCAGTCACGACATTATATTTTCAGATTTGTCATTATGCAACGATGATGAATGAATTAAACAATTAAATTGCTTGGGAAACTTTTGTTCCACTGATAGTGTAACTAAAGTTTATATGTTCTGAAATCGAATAGTTTTGAGCACCTTTCAAAGCCTTCTCAATTTTGCAAGAATGCATTCTCATTAAGGTTCTCATTCTCATTCTCATTTGGGCCGGAGAATTGGAGCAGCGGGTGCGGTGTTGCAGTCGCTTTATCGCACCGTTGTGACAAAGAGAGAGCTGAGCCAGAAGGCAAAGCTCTCAATCTACCGGTCTATCTTCGTTCCTACTCTCACCTATGGTAATGAAGGGTGGGTCATGACCGAAAGAACGAGATCGCGGATACAAGCGGCGGAAATGAGTTTCCTCCGGAGGGTGGCTGGCATCTTCCTTAGGGATAGGGTGAGAAGTTCAGCCATTCGTGAGGGACTCGGAGTAGAGCCGCTGCTTCATTGCGTAGAAAGGAGCCAGTTGAGGTGGTTCGGGCATCTAGTAGGGATGGCACCTGGCCGCCTCCCTAGGGGGGTGTTCCAGGCAAGGCCAGCTGGGCGGAGGCCGCGGGGCAGACCCAGGACCAGGTGGAGGGATTATATCTCCACACTGGCCTGGGAACGCCTTGGAATCCCCCAGTCAGAGCTGGTTAATGTGGCCCGGGAAAGGGAAGTTTGGGATGCCCTGCTGGAACTGCTACCTCCGCGACCCGACCCCGGACAAAGCGGATGAAGATGATGATGATTCTCATTTAAATACTGAGTTTTCACATGACTTGCTTGCATTGTTTTCATCTCTTGCCTGTCATTGTAAATTTCAGTCTTTTGCCATCAATTTATTCAGAAGTCACCAAACAGGTTTAACCAAGAAAAATATTGAAAACATGCTCACAATGCATAGCATTGTGCATGCTCTAGAATTATTGTTTGCAGTAGACACAGTGGTTGACAGTGATCACTAACCTGATCACATCAGTTCAAGGGATCAAGAGTTTCTCTATTACCCCTCTCACACCAGACCAGCCCGGGTCCACTGTTGGTGTGAAAGGGTCCACAACTTGGGTCGCGACTTTGTTCTGCTGTAAGTTGACGATGCTGGGTGAATCATTTTAGGAACCAGTAAGCGGGTAAAGCAACTGTGTACTGCGATCTCCAACCATCAAAAACAATAACAATGGTTAAAACATCCACTTACAATGACGTAGCAACTCAGTGCATCTGTTCAGCAGTGACTACAAGGAGGTAACTCGCTGACCCTGGTCGTGTGTGTAAACGGTGTCGACGCGGGTCTTTCCCACCAAAGTGCGATGTGAATGGGTAAGACAGAAAATATTTGACAGTTTGCAGACTGAATGTGTAAATTTAGCTGCCACTGCATATCATTATTGCTTTGATAATACAGGCCAAGTAGGTTCCTAAAGAGTTAGTGTTTTACTTGAGTATTTCCAATTTCGGTCACTTCTGACTTACTTAACTACAGTACATTTATATAGTCATGTCTAAGGAAATTTTCCCTTTTGAAAACAAAAATGAAGTGGCCATATACTCTTGGTGCTATATATTATATATTATTAGTATATTAAGTAGTGTTAAGGCAGCGTCCACAGGGGGCTTTTTCCAAACAGTCCTTCAAACAGGCAAAACAAAGTTGATCTTTCTAAAACATTTTTCCAATGATATTTGCTTTTAATCTTTTTATTTATCAAATATAGTTTCTTCTGCTTAGCCTAGGGGATTTAAAAATTTGTGTTTAGCAGCTATCTTGCAAAGATTTCCAAAGTGTCATAATTACTCAAATCTTTCTCAAAATGAAATTCAGCAGTTGCCGCAAAATGTAATTGTAGTATTTGTTTTAACTTAGATAGTATTTGGCTATTTTCTTTTGCAATTTTCATTTCTGTATGCACCATAAGCTAAACACTATTAGAACAATAAAACATTACCCATATCCCCAAGATGATTGGCATGGCTCAAACGTGTTGGGACACAGCCAATGTCCTGCGCATACAAATATTCATAAAGTGTTTGGATCACAAGGTCTCTGTTGAATCAAACAAGCTTTGAGTTTTCTGCTTCAGATAAATCAATCGTTTCAACTTGATTAGGCCTCAGGGAGACAGCTGAGTTGCCTGTCATCTTTAGTGACACACTCCAGAATTTCTTTGACTTGTATCTAATATTAAGCACTACGAAACTGCAGGAGAACATTTTGCCAACCAGTTTTCAAATAATATTGACAAAGATATCTCACAATGTCTCAGAGACAAAGTGTGGACCTTGATGAGATCTTTCAGACACAAGATTGTGATAGAGGATCATAGACCCAAGTGATCCAGTGTCCTTTGAAATTCACGGCCTTGCATTGGCATACATTCTTTAAATAATAACAAATACATTTGCAACAAAACAACATTAACAGGAACAGAAACTTTCACCATGAAATTCTCAAGGCCCTTTTCCAAGGGAATACTTTATTTAGATTTTTCAAGTACTCTCGTTGCCTCCCACAGTCTGTGATGTATGAGGCATGTAACCTCTCTGAAAAGTGAGAGCAGGGAAACCAAGGGCATACTGAGAATAAACTGTTAGGAAAGGCCCCCTGTGGACGCTGTGCAAATGTTTTGTTAACATAAAGAGGGTTAACCCGCTTTCCAGCAACGAAGGGAACTTCATTTTTACAGGGGGACATCTAACCTTACCTTGCATGACCCAATGAAAACAACACTTCGGACCATGCTGCTCTCTAGGAACCCTGGCCTTAGTTCAAGTCATCCTCATTACTCTAATTAGTTCAACGATGGTCATGAGAGGAGCGAGCACGTCAAGTATTTTTGTTTTAAAATAAATACCAAAGGAGACAGCCTGGTATTCTGCTGATTGCGGACAGCTCTGGGGAATTATTATCAAATAGTATAATGATTTGTAAACATCAATTCAAATTAATAAATTATTTGTCAAGTCAAACCTAACATTTGGTTAACATTTAGAAAGTTTTCTCAATTGATGCCATTGAAACAAGTCATTAAGTTATTTTGATTAGAGTGAATAATATACCTTAAACACTTGTTATCAATATATATTATCCCTTCCTTCTGAATTATTGCCTATATTTCATCTTTAAGTAAAAGTCATAACTGCTCATTTTAACATAGTTCTAGATTAATTAGGGAAGATGTAATTGAAATGTCAATGCACCTTCCCCTTTTAGTTTATAGAAAGTAACATGTGGTTCACCTTTTGTGTAGTAATTTGGAGCAAACATATCCAATCACCAAGGTCCCGAGTGCTGTAACTTTGTTGTTGTAGGTAATTGGAGGAAGACGGCAACAAATGAGTCACCTCCACGCTTCCTAAACTCCTTGTGTGGGTAAACGTTAAGGGGAGGAAACAATAAGACTTGTTGTGCACGTTAACTTGACCCTTATTGTGATTAAACCTTAAGGGGAGGAAACAATAAGATTTGTTGTGCACGTTAATTTGACCCTTATTGTGATTAAACCTTAAGCGGAGGAAACGACTTCTAGTGCCAAAACTGTATCTGCAGAGGATTTGCTTAGCTACTGTCTTTTGGATCTGTTATTAATGCTCACGGAACGAAGCATTACAACTTCATGTCCATTCATTACATGTACATATGTATGTTTAGTGCGTGCCTCTGGTCGGGATGTGATGGAGTAAATATGTATCTTTGTGTCACAGCAAAGTAAGGGAGCAAGGTTTCTAATAAAACGCTATGCATTGTGTTTCAAGCATAACAAAAGTTAGACCTGCAACCCAATGGTAACCACAACATGTGTATTTTCAACGATACCCCAATTCCCTGTCATTGTCACGTTAAATTCTCATGAGCTACATGTATCTCCCTTTCATAAATCTGACATTAGGTACTAGATGTTATATAATATCTGATTACCAGGTGGTTTACTGTACATTCAAGAATTCAACTTGCCTTTTAGCAAGGACATTATTTTATGAGAAGGCCTCCATTGAGCCACATTGTGTTATGTTGTCCTTGATGTGTTAGTGGACTAGAGGCACATTCACATTCACCTTGACCAAGATGTTCATGTTTGTTACACATCACACATGGTTTTTCAACTTTCACCTGGAACAAAACAAAAACATGTTCCTAATCACACTTTTTGCTCTTTAAAGTGGAGCTACAGTCAAAGCAATCCCCTTTGAAGTGCCCTTAACAGAAAACAGACCGTTTTTTTTCCTCCCTTGTTGCCCATGGAGGAGTTACACACTTTAAGCATGGGGATGGGACGGGGGCGGGAGGCGGGAAGCAGATCTGAGGAAGGCCTCCGGTAACACAGCTCATTTACGTGATTGGTGGACAGAGAGTTGGAGTACATGCCATGCAAAACACTTGAGGTGTTGACACACTCATCAAGATTCAGTCTTAGCCTTGTCTGTCATAACCCAAACAATTCCAGTTGCTAACCCAGGTGTTCAAGTGCAAATACCTTATTCTGCATAACATTACAGATTTTCACGATTGCTTACCAACTTTATTTTAAACAGAAACGTAAGATCATAAGAGCCATCACAACAGAAATCACACCTGCCAAAAGGTTTACCCCTCGTCTGTAAAAGAGGGTAGCATTACCAAAATGGAAATAACTGAAATGTTCACCAAAATCAAATGCAACGGTGTTCGGTGTTCCCGAATGTGCGTCGGGACAATGTGTTCCGGAGTGTGAGCAGTGCAAAGATTTCGACCGACTCACAGCAACCGAGTGCAGCACGGTGGCTCAGTGGTTAGCACTGCTGCCTCACAGCAAGAATGTCCTGGGTTCAAACCCCACCTGGCCCAATGGCCTTTCTGTGTGGAATTTGCAAGTTCTCCCCGTGTTTGTGTGGGTTTCCTCCCACCATCAAAATCACATGGTCCATTCTCCTACCAGTGCCCTGACCAGTCACTGCCAATTCACCTGGAGTCGGTCTGTGTGTCCTATGTCCTAAGCAAGTGTGGCGCAAATTGGCAGCCGTGGTATCACTCAGCCTGAGTGTTGTGTTTGATAGCTGTCGGTCCATTCTTTGTTCGTCCTGTGTAATTAATTGGCAACCAATTTGGGTGAAGCGCTTTGAGAAAAGCTCGAGAAAAGCACTTAAAATGAATTATTATTAACTGGCGGACCTGATGAACAGCCAACCATCTATGCAGTGGGTCCAAGCCTTAAGGCTCTACACCAACCCAAATATATATGGAGAATGTACTGAATCTTAACAGAAGTGTAAGTCCTAAGAAAATGACTGCAGTACCAAAGCAACAACAACTAAGCATCTGCAAGTCTGACTCACCTGGCCCAAGGCCAGTATTTATTATTCCCTCATCAGAAAGACACTACACATGTTTATTTTAAGATCTGAACAAATCAATGTGACAAATGTGCAAAAATGTGATTGGGAAAATACTTTCTCATGGCGATGTATGTAAATACTGTAAAAATATCATACACAGCATCCGGCCCAAAAGATACATAAGTTAGCACATAACACTTTACAAACAACATATACACATTTTCTGCAGAACATACAATCTCACGTTGTACAAATAGCACTGACAATTCCTTTGAAGGGCCATAATATAGTTATTATATTCAATGTGGCTGCCCCTACCCTTTGAAACTCCCTCCCCATGGAGATCTGCAATGCAGAGTTCTGCCTGTTCTATCAGGCCTATGAGGGCACCACCTTACAGATTTGTACTGCTCTTAATCTTCTTGTTATTGTCTCTAACTTTTACTTATTTTTATTTGTCAATGCTTCCTGTATTTCGTAGTGTCCTTGGGCTTCAGAAAGACACTCTTAAATTAAAGTTATTGTTATTATTATTATTATTATTATTATTATCAAACCCTATATGAAAATAAAGACTTTCGACAGAATCTGTCACATGAACCTACACAAAGAAAGTACACAAAAACACAGAACACATGATTAATATTAAATTACACATTACATCGGAAGAAAGATCAATTCATTGCTGTGGATAAGGACATTTATTGTGAAACAAATAAGCTGCTAAGAGATGGTTGTTTTTTTTTTATTGTCCCACATTGGAACAAATTTTATGTTTCATTTTATGTTTTATTTTTTTTTAATTTTAATTAATTGAAGGGTAATCGAGGAATTAAGTAAAAAATACATATGCATACGCAATCCTCGTTCCTGCAAATCCACAAACTGTTTTTCTTATTTTGTAAACAAAAAGGGAGTGCACATATAAATATTCCATTCAAACAGATGCAGGCAGCACATATATCACATGTTGAACTATCTGTCATTGTCCCTTCAAAAGACTGGCTGAAAACAGTGTTTTATCACCACTACAATACTGAAACACAACGTCCTTGTCAATGGCTGAAAACACTGTTTTATCACCACTACAGTACTGAAACACAACGTCCTTGTCAATGGCTGAAAACACTGTTTTATCACCACTACAAAACTGAAACACAACGTCCTTGTCAATGGCTGAAAACACTGTTTTATCACCACTACAATACTGAAACACAACGTCATTGTCCCTGATAAAGAAAGGCTGAAAACAATGTTTTATCACCACTACAAAACTGAAACACAACGTCAAGAATTGCTGAAAACAGTGTTTGAGTACCACTACAATACTGAAACACAATGTCATTGTCCCTTAAAAAGAAAGGCTGAAAACAGTGTTTGATCACCACTACAATACTGAAACACAATGTGATGAGTGCTGCCTATTATGACTACTATGCTATTTCATCAGCTGACATTGAGTGCACCACACACACAGTGAAATGTTCTGTCTAGACTTGACGTCAGTGTCACTGTTGAGACACACACATTCACAGACACCATTACCGGATACCTCCTCCATGTGTCCGCTGGTGCCCTTTCCACATAATCCCATACCTGGTACCAGCTGGGTAAAAAAGCTTGTCAGACTGTCGCTACATGCAGCTGGGGGAGAGATATATTGTATTGTGCCCTTCGTAGAGAGCAAAACTAGAAAATGAGAAAATAGGGTCCAGTTACAGTCTGAGCACTTGGACAATAAAGGGTTGATGATGATGTGAAACTAAATCTAGTAAAGTACTCAATTTGTTTGCTCATAAACAGCCTTTTTAACTGGATGATGGGACACATCTATTATATGTATAAATTCCTGTCACTCATCATCGACTTTTTCTACGGGGCAGATTTTTAAATTGAAATCCCAAGAGACACACAGAACACACAGGGACACACAGAACTAGAAAGCATTTTGATTGGGAGAAAGGAAGACCCTCAAAAGTGGTGCACAGAGAGCAGGACAATGACAAAAGAAAGGTACCAAATAAACAGAGGGCAAAAAAAGTAAGTAAGACACATAAAAATCGAGTGGTCCTGTGAGAATCTTTATACACTTTCTGACACAACAGCAGCTTTAATATCCTTTGAATTTGTCTGGTTTTGCCACTCTCTCAGTATCCCATAACAATGTTATCAAAAATGCATAACACGATTTGGCAACTGTACGGGGGACAATGTGTTGGATGAGTCAGAGTCATGAGTCAACCATGTATCTGTGTAACCTCTTTCCGCTGCATGGGAGAGACTGGATTGTGACCCCACTTACCTACTTCACAAATCCCCACTTCCCCACATGGGATATTTCACAGGAAGAGCTTTTGATTTTTTTGATAAGTCTTATTAGTGAAGAAAAAAGGCAACTGAGGTACTGTGAATTCTGAATGTCTGAATGTTTCAGGTAAAAAGAAATGTTTAAAAAAAACGTTTAAAAAAAAAGTTTCTGGATCGTGTCTTGCATGAACATAAAATATCCATCCAAATTAAGCATGCTGTTGTTAGTGGAGGAATTTGCATACGGAAGCACCATTTGCAGTAAAGTGAATATCCTACAAATGTAGTGAAGAATAGTGCCATTTATATCAATTTCCCCATGTGTCTGATAAAACATGTATCTTGTGTTAAAGAGAATAGACAAAAGCTATTGCACCTAATGTCTCTGATGACTAAGATGTTATTTACAGGCTTTTAAAATCAGCTTGCATCTTTATTTGTTTATGTACCAAAACTATAAGGCACAAACAGGGCTACTAGATTGTGTCTGCTTCATTTTCATCGTTTCCGTGTTAATCAAATTAAAGTGTGGAGCATTGGGGCCTTTCAATTGATGTCATTTAGCTTCATTGGGTCTAGGGAGAACTCCACTGACTTAAATGTTGTCAATTATAAGACTGGGATCATTTAACATCTTAATGGTTAAATATAGAACTGACAGATTGGTGGCCAAGCTGTTTAATAATTCAAATTCTGAACTGCTCAACCCAAAGTGTACAATTTACGTTAGGCTGTCCACTAACATAGCTTACGTTAAGCTGGCTCATTTTCTGAAAACTAGTGGGGGGCAGCTACAACTTTCCACTGCCATTAGTTTCTTGATCTTTCAATGGTTGGGAGAAAATGTACAATTCTTTACTGTTTGTTTGAAATGTACTATTTAAAAATTTTAAGCTAAATAAAAGGTTAGTAATAAATAATTTTTAAGTAGTCGCCCCATAGACTCAATAATAGGTTAAGCCACTATTAGCAGGATTCAATACAACCAAACTGGTAGTGTAGTTTCGGATCAGTGTCCTATAGCGCCATTGAGGAACGCTTGTCAATATTCCAAGCAGAAATTCTTCTACTGACTTTGACTTTGATGGGCATTACTGTCAAAGTAAACTTGTTAGCAGATTGGTTCTAAGGGAGCATCATGCCAACATTCTGAGACAATCGACAAGATTGTGGGGGGTCCAAGAACTATCTTGTCAAAATGGAGAAAAGCTGGGACAGTAAATCTTTACAGGATTTGTCATACTGCCAAAATGACTTCAAAGCAAAAAAATCATGAAGAACCCAAGGAAAACCTTCAAGCGTATTTACAGATGTAGCCAATGTAGCTGATAATGGTTTTCCACAGGGGGCAGCGCAAGTTTCAAGCTATTTATCCATCCATAATTTGTCATTAATACCCTAGTTTTTGCATTACCCATTTTGCGGTCAGGTGATGCAAATTTCCTTGTGAAGGCTCGTTGAAACTCAGGACCTTTCTAGGAGTAGCCTACACTGCTACTGAATTTCTCTTTTTATGAGTGTTTTTTTAAATAAACTTGTGAAATAAAAATTGAATAGGTGTGTGTATTAATAAGATGTATTAGAATCGTGTTTGCTTTATGTGGAAGAATGAAATATAACGTTTTATATTGTACTGGAGTGGTTGTGCTCATAGGCTGACCATCATGGCACCCAGCATGCTTTACGGATGCCCTGAAAAGGGACTATTCTTATTATTCTGGTTGTATATCACTGTTGTATGGTTACATTGATGTTGTACAGGTTAGTTTCCCTCTCATGTGTTGTTGTTCATCTTGGATATTTGTAGGACACTCAGTCCAAGACGTGTTTGTCAGTATATGTGCTCACTGCTTTATCAATTTGTTATCAACTTATCAAGTTTTCTCCTTTGGTAGCTGAAGAGTCAAGGGGTTTAAAGCTAATCTGGTGTCATTATTACTACTCACATTCTTGCAACAATACTGATATCTTTGAAAACAGAGTTTAATTGTGTGTTTTTAAGAAGTTTGTAATGTATGAACCATTTGTAATCTATGTGGCCCAGTCTGAGTATGCATCATTTAAAATGACCAGAGGTGAAAACGTTACTTAATTAATCAACTTAATTACTCCAGTAAAAGCACCATTATTGAAAAACATTTTTTACTTGAGCAAGTGTGAGAATGTTGGTTAAGAAAACTGTTTGAGGAAGGCTAATCAAGTTGTATAAAATAAAACTACTAATAGTAATAATGACTTATCAAACACAAGAACATGTGTATTGCAGGGGGACAAAAACCATCAAGACAGTTATTTTGCATTGTAATATAATAAGAAAACGTATAGCTCTCCCTTATTTTTTTCCCTTTATGATAATGTTTAACCAGTGATGTAACCGGTGTTTGATTGCAAATATGAAAATTAGTCTAATAAACACTTCTAATACATTTGAACTCATTCCTTCAAGTTCTCGCGGTGTCCAGAAATTGACGCCTGCCTCTGTTTAAGGCTTAATGTGTATGTGTGTGTGTGTCTGTAACATTAAAAACATTTACTGTAACATATGCATCTAGACTGTATTCTTAAGTTTCTGCAACCCATTCAGGGTGTGCAGTTTGTGTGAAATGTTTGTGTTTGCATTATGCACCAGGCATGGTTTGATTAGACAGTCATGGCCACCACAGGCTGACCTGTCACTCGATGAATCACGGACTGTGACTAGCGGCCTGCTGTGAGACATTAAGGGGCAAATGCAGTGTGAACCGTGAATAAGATCATTAAAGCTTGTGTGGAAAGATCAGTATTCAAAACTAAAAAGAGATCTCTTTTATTGGCAATACCAAGCCATCCTTCACCACACTAACCAAGACAGAGCTCCATTTGACTCTCTCTTAATTGACTATGGAACGGGCAGCCTGTATTCTTTAATTGTTATGCGGGCAAACTTCAAGTTTATTCACACTACCAGCATTTGCATTATAGTATAGTATTGAGACTGTTTTTTATCGATTAAACATTTTTTATGATTTGTACATTATACACCATTTGAAAAAGTTATATACAACAATAAGCATTATGGGAAGGACATTTTTACTTGTTTTTTTTTTTGCAAAGCTGTTAAATTATCCAAGGGACATCTTAAAAGAGAATTTTCACTTCAGGACCTTTTAAAGTAATTTTAAGGATCCCTTTCGGCTTTATGCTCAAGTAGTTTGTTTGCAACACCATGAAAGATAAGTCTAATTTTAAGGTTTAGAATAAAGATGTTCAAAATGTAATGTTCACTTAAGGTGTTGTGGTGGAAATTCAAGAGGCCAGTGTGAGGTGAGTGTGAGGTCAGATGTTTCACAGGCACTCATGCAAGACTTGATCAGAATATTCTAGGTAACTGTCAAGTAGAAAGTAACGCAAGTATGTATCTCACAATGTCCCCATGACTGGCCCCATAGCGGTACAGGGAAGACTCAGTACTCACATCCCCTTGCTAATGCACTATATACATGTCAAACCATCTTGATTTGATATTTATGAATGTATTGTTATTATATTGAATACATATTATTTGTGCTTTGCTATATAGGTCCAACTGAGATGTTAGTTTGTTGTTTTTATGAATGCTAATTAACAAGTTTTTCTAAATAGCGCCCTGCAGCCATTTCGGATTGCATGTATTAAATGTAAGAGGTGCGGACATGCAACACTCCGTTTGAAAGGATGCAATAGGTGGCATGCCAAGACATCTTGGCTTGGCTCCACACCTGGCACATCTACGAAGTACCACTAGTACCAAGTAGCCATGGGCTAGCTATAGCTTTACAGCTGGCCACGTCCACCTGTCATTAGCCTCTCTTCATTCTGAAAGAACCGTTGTAAAAATTGCATGCAACTCCCTGCCCGCTGCCAGTGTAGACTTTAGCCATGCCCCTTAATGTAGATATGCTGTCTTGTAATTCAGGCTTTAAAAAGCAGAGCTTCTCTAGCCCACTCTCGGCCTGTCAATCAAACACATTCAGCTCCTCCTTCTTTCTGACGTTCCAACCAACTATTCACATCAGACCAATTGCTCCATCCTCTAGTTAAGAAGATGAAGAAGCTATTTTTAAATTCAGTTCAACTGTTTAGCGTAAAACTTGCTTGATTAAAGAGCTATGTGTTTGGCGACAAGAATTGCAGTTTTATTGTTTTATTCCATCAAAAGGCCTTGCTGTCAATGTTTTGGATCAGTAGACGAAGCCATGTACAGTAATTGTAAAAGTATTTCTTGCATCTCCAAAAAGTTAAATGTTGAAACTACTGTTCAGAGTCAGATATTAAAATCCCCGCACAGAATACTATGCAATGTTCTCAGACTGAGTTCTAAGTCCATGGGTAAAATGGAGATCTTGAACTTACATTCAGCATTGTTGGGCCACCTAACCTAAAATGACTGTCACTATATGAGAACGTTTTTAGACAAGGTGTATATTTTCAGAGATGACGATCAAAGTGGGCTAGGGTAAGCCACCACATTAATATTTCAGCTGTTCATCACTGTGGCATCATGACACCACATTCAGGATGGTGGAGTAGCCATTTCCAAACAGGAAGTGAAGGGTTTGTTTGCGTCTTTTGCTGGGAAGTAACTACCTAGAGCTAGGCTCTATGAGAACGGACAGACGGCTAAATCATAAAGACATCATTTTCACCTATTATTGTCTAATACAGTATCTTTATACTTTTATGGTTCTTTGTCTCTAATTATATGTATTCATATGACAATAAATGTCAGTTATTGGCTCAACAAAGGCAAAATTGAGTGTGGGAATACACTGAAACAATTCTACTTTGGTCTCCCATCAAGGTTTTATTAATTGCTTAAACAGCTTGTTATTTTAACTTGTTTTGGGGGATTGCAGCGCTGAACCCAGAAACACAAGACCTTCCCATTCAAACCATGGCTACAGACAGCAGTATTCACACATACCACACACAGAGAAACACACACACACACACACACAGAGAAACACACACACACACACACACACACACACACACACACACACACACACAGAGAAACACACACACACACACACACGAGAAACAAACACAGAGACAAACACAGAGACACACACACACACACACGAGAAACACACACACACACACGTGCCAGGGCACACAAACTAACACACAGCTGCTAATCACTTTTGGGCGAACGCTTTATAAGTGGTAGTACTCCGATTTGTCAAGTTATTATATTTTTTAATACCAATCAAACACCAAACAGTTTTCAATACTTTAAGGCTGTCTCATGATTTCTGATGTGTGCAGGGAGAAATGAAAGTGCATGTGCGGTGGTGGTGGTGGTGGTGGTGGTGGTGGGGTGGTGGGGTGGTGGGTCATTTAGTAGAGACCACAGGCGCGCAGACACACACACACACACACACACACACACACACAGAGAGAGAGACACCCAGACAGCACAACAGCCAAGCCAGCTAGTGGACTGCGCCAAGCCAGACGACTGCTGGGACAACACTTGTGTTGGGGGCTCACTCCTGACCTTTTGAAAAGTGACAGTGCTTTATATGGTCTCCCTGGCATGGTAGTAGTACTGAGAGATATGTGTGTAATACACACCGACCACACAGTCATAACACAAGGCTGCCAGAGCAGGGTACAGACTATGCAGGAAGGGAGTGTGAGGGGTGCAGGGTCATATTCATTCATCCTCATGCATCTCTCATCCTTTCAGTTGTTGTTCTGTTGCGTCTTTAAAGCTGGGGAGGTTGGGTGGGGGTCAGAACTGCTGTGCGGCCCGGTACAGTGAGAAGGGCAGGGAGGATGGGGGGGGGGGGGGGTCCGCATGCCATTCTCGTTAACGGGTGAGACAGACATACCACCCACAGGCCGTTCTGTGAAATCTTTTTATGCTCAGACCAACGGGAGAGTAAACTTTAGCTTTATCCATTTCTGTCAACAATTTTTCCCTCAGGTCGTATAAAAAGTTTAAAAACATTTTAAAGCTCATTATTGACAGCCAAAAGAGGATGATGTAAACCAAAAAACTGACAGACCTACAAACATGCGCACATGAGCGCACAGAAAAAGATTACTTTCATTACTTACTACTTTTATTCTGCTAAATCAAAAGAAAATTGTACTCTGAATGCTGAACAGCAATAGAAAAAAACACAAGACCAATCCAGGTCATGCTTCCAACAATAATGAGAGCTAGTGGATGAAGAGACAGAAACACCGCAAAACTAAGTGACCTTGTCGTCAGAGGCTAAAATCCTGTCTGGTGAACCAGACTGTGACTCACTTGTGTGCAAAACCACAATAGAGAATGGACTGGCGGATGTTCCAATTAAGTATCATTTGCTGTTTACTCTTTTGCGGGCGTAAGATCCCTTCACCCTAAAGAACTGTCCAATAACCACCAAACCTTTCAACCTTTCACTCATCACTCATATCTGTCAGGCCCTTGTGTTTAACAGGAAGCACCATCAAGCTAGAGCATCCCCTACGCACACACACGCACACACACATACACACACACACACACACACACACACACACACATACATACACACACACACACACACACACACACACACACACACACACACACACACACACACAAATAAACACAAGCACAGAAGGACACCAGACAATAAAGTGATGCTAGAGCGCCCCCAAGCTTTTCGTGAAAACACATGTAATTGCACAGACAAAGTAATTGAACAAAACAAAAACATTTTGACAGAAATAAATGTTCACACAGCAGTATAATGACACAGTGGGATGGGTTATGCTATTGCAGTGACCTGCCCCAGTTCATGAGCTAGTACAACCTCTGCTTTTTGAGGTACGCTGAGGGTGGTCATGGGTGTTTCAGCAAGAGTTTCTTGTGACAAAACAAGATACTGTTAAAATGCACAGTATGCAAGCACCAGCTTTCATGTTTGAAAGTGATGAGGTGTTGCATTCTTAAATAGTCTCAAATAAGCTGGTGAAACGAATGCAACAGTCTTACTGTCCAATAGTGGCCACGAGAGCCACATACCATCTGAATAATAATAACACTGAATAAAGTCATGAAGGACGTTATTATACCTTTTTTACTAACTACTGACTAAAAGTGGAAGTTGATTGTGTAACTGTGAAAATGTTTTCACCGCTTGGTTACATAAAAAAAAAAGACAACGAAAATAATAAATCGTAACAGTAATGATGAAGTAACCTAAACTATATTAATCAGAGTTTTAGATCCAAAAACAACAACACCTACAAACCCGAAGGCTGAGAATCTTGGAAGATGGTAGCTGTGACCTACGTGGCCCAGAGGCCAGATCAAAGGCTGAGAATCAGTCTTGGGAAAACATTGTGGCTGAGCGCGGACGGGATATCTGTCAGGAGGCGTTTCCCACTGGGCTAGCTAGGTCCAGGGATCGGGTTACCTTCCAAAATGCTAACATGAAAGAGAGGCCACACTAATCCACATACACAAGACCCTTTCGAGCCCTGTACCCACCGCCTCCTTGTCCTGACATCCCCCCCATACACACGCACACACACACACACACACACACACACACACACGCACACACACACACACACACACACACACACACACACACACACACACACACACACACACACACACACACACACACACACATCCTTACCCCAGCAAAGCCCTCAACCAAACAAAATGGGGTACAGACTCCAACAATAAAAGAAAAAGGCCCTCTGTACCGTCATCCACTGGAAGCACAGCAGCACCTTCGGAGGCCCGCCCCCAGCCCACCCTTGCCCCACTTGAGCTCCATCACAGGGGATTAGCAGAGGAGCCTGACACTGCCTATTGTTCTACGGGGGGTACCTTTGGTGGTTCTGCCACCACACTGTAAAAAAAAACACCCAACTGTCTTTTAGTCGTCCTTTCACAGAGCCAGCCAGACGCCCCGAGCTCTAAACACCCATAGAATGGAGAAGTGTCGTGTTTGGGGAGGTGAACCCTGAGCTCCTCAGCAAGCAAGAGGTGGGGAGTGGTGAGGGTGGGGGTGGGGGGGTGGGGGGGGGGGGCCTCGGTGTGGTCAGCGCTGTAAATCTTGATGTCACTGACAGGAAGGCCGTTGCGGACCATTACCATAAATCTGACCAACGCTAATTTGATGGGAGGCTGTATCTGTCTGGGCAGGGGCCAGTCTAGACAGTCCTATTGAGAGGTCCCACGGCGTGCCCCTGTTTGTTTCCACCACCCTTTGGACATGGCAAAAGCACCCACATGGTTCACACACAAACACACACACACACACACACACACACACACACACATAACACTCCAAGTGGGCCATTTTTAAAGCCATTGAAAACACTTTGGCACCAGTCTGTGCCATAATCCTGTACTAAAAAAAGGAAACTAAAAATGACTGTCCATTCACCAATAGCATTCGCAGCCCAAGATGAATGCTAATGATGGTAACATACTTAGCCTTACTATGCTAAATCCACAAGGTTCAGTACAATAGGCAGAGAGGTGTGGGAGAACTGGGTCTACTTAGAAACAGTATATGAGATGTGGTATCTGTGATGGAAAGCTATTCCAGTGGACTTTTGTATACTCCATTGCCAAAACTGTAACTGAACAGTGACACTGAAATGACATTCGTATGATCTCTGTAGCCTAGACTTGAGGGGTCCACTGTCAATACCTACAATGTTTCATGTAAATCCTTTTGAATTGCAATGTGAAATCTTGCACCTCTTTGCCACGCAAGTTAAAAGAACAACTCTACTTGAGAGCCATTATCCACTCAGCTGTATTTTTTTTTGAAGAAAGAAGAACAGGTTCAACCAAGGATAGCTGTCGATTTCAGCCCAGTCCAGTCAGCCCTTCAAATATCCATTTAACAGTAGGACTAGGACTGGGCCTTCCTAAAAGCTTAGACTAGTTATTCATCACACACTCTGCAGCTTACATAATCTTCTAATAATAATTACAAATTTAATTTATATTTTTATTTTAATTTCATGCTTTCTTGAATCAATGCTTCTGTTTGATCTCCTGTGAGGGTGTACAGTATCAGTTCCTTCCATCGCTTCCTCTGAGTCCTGCATCCACCACGATGGGAATCTGTGCCGAGGCCTTTACGTGTGAGAATATTAGCCATGATTATCATCCATCTGCATTTTGACACATTGAGGGTTCCAACGGGGGACCACACCCACATTATCCTTCAGTACTGTAAGGTATTGAACAACACATCAAAATACAAAGGGTAAGTAAGGATATGCTGGATTGTTTCTTTCACGTTTAAGTGAGAAATAGGTAGGCTAAAGAGGGCAAGAGACAGGAGAAGTATGATCTAAACTGCAGGTTCTACAGACCCCATGAGGAGGTACCTAACCAAAAGTAAACATGTGTCTGCCCTGTGTCTATAACCGAACCAATGCACATTGCAGGGCATCGCTGGAAAAGTACATTACGTTTAGAAAGAGAGGGAAAGAGAGGCCCTCCCACTGGAATGTTTTCATGTTACCCCCTTCTTCGTCCTCAAGAAAGTTAGGGGGTGAGATGGTGATGGCGGTGGGGGACTGCTGCATTCACAGAGACAGGGCACCTTCACTTCACATGACACATATAGATGCTAGTTAGGAGGCTGCTGAAAAAGAGTGCCATTGGGAGCAAGTAAAGAATAAAATGATTGTAATTGGGAAGGGTGAATAGCACAGCAGTATTAGCACATGGCGACAGCAAAGCCCTAGGTTTCCTGGGCACAGTGTAGGGCAAAAAGATGTTTTTCTGCAATGATATAGAGGATCAAAGCCTTAGGGGCCCCCTTTTGAAGGTCCTGAAACGAATGTGCAAGGACCAAGGGGGGCGGGGGGCGCCCCATCACAAAAACATAAAAAGGTTGGTTTGGGGGGTGGGGGTGCAGGCCCTTCCTCAACTTACATAAGTTATCAGACGTTTTCATCTATTTATAGGTGATGAACTCTGTTTATTAAAACACGATCTTAGGGCCCCCCTTAACTCTGTCTCAAGGGTGGGAAAGTATATATATTTTCATTACACGTGAAAAACCTCCCTCCAAGTACCATTTCTAGGCCCCATCAGGACAAAAAGATTGGTCAATGAACTGAACAATAAATCTGTTATTATACATTGTTCTGCAGCTAAGAATTAGGTTGACATGGGGTACACTGGAGGAGCCTTTTCTATGCAAATGGCTCCTGAAGAATATAGAACGCTTTGATTCCTTAATGGACGGGGATATTTCTCAGTGCACATCATACAAACAGACTGAGACCAATCATTTATTGCATCCACGATGACCCCAGGATAACACCTCAAAGTATTCAAATAAGGGGGTGGGGGGGTGGGGGGGTGGGGGGTCAAAATTAACCATAGACAAGGTAAAGAGGTTCAGTGAGAGGGAATGCCTCTGATTCCAAAACCTCAAAGGGCATAGCCGCATCCCCATAGAGGTTTGTAAGATGAATAATATGTAAAAAATAATTAATTGCTTTTTTACGTATTAAAGGGTATAGCTCAACCAATTGTGTCCTAATGTTTTAATAAAATATACAATTACATAGGCCAGTCAACAACTAAAGCTACATTTTGCCAGCTCTTAAGTTTCCCTTCTTTCTCTGGAATCTCTGTTGAAATACTCTCAAAAATAAAAACTCCTCCACAAACAAAGTAGATTAACTTACCACATGTGTTAGTCCCCTCACAAAAAGAGTCAACAGGTAGGTTTCTACAACACACAATTACTTTAAATTGAATTAATGTTTTTTACACACATACACTTCTTAGTATATATATATATATATATATAGAAGGGAAACTGCGAAGGTCTTTTTGCCCTAACATGTTACATTGTTGTATTTGCTGGTTGTAAGCTGATTTAACTTGCTGTGACTTTTTGGAAATGTTTTGTGACCTTGTGCTCAAAGTGACCTTTTCCAGTACTTATTATACGTACTTTTTTAAGGTATGTTCCAGACCTACAGTATCTGACAGACCAATATGACCAACCTCCAATAACTATCTATGAAACATATGTTTATCTCAAATTACTAACAAGTTCTTCAGTTATTCAATGTGTCTGCTATATAATGTGTATTTTAGTAAGTCTTGCAATATGTGCTTTGGTTTTACATTGTCTTGTGACAATAAATAGTAAAGTCAATATTGTTTTATGCTTTGCTATGCTCCTGAAATAAGATAACAATTTAAATGTACAAAATTGATGAAGTGGTTTAATTTTTTTTTCAGTTTTTACAGTTAAATTTAGACACCAATAATGTTCTGTCTTATCCCTGCAAGGGCTTGAGGCTGACAAAGTTTTAGACTACGCTATCTTAAAGGCAGGCTTTCACACTGTGCAATCACAACATCTGGTTGATTTAGTGTATCTCCGGAAGATCATTGGGCATACGTTAATCTGTGAGACTTTCAAACACTGTGGCACGTTGACGGAAGTTAACCAGACACATTGTTTTAACCTTTGCCGAGGAGGCTCAGTCTGATTCCCAGGGCTTGCTGAGTTAAGGGTCAATGACTTCAATAGGCCTTCATTAAGCACAGTTAGTGTCAACAGTTAATTATGTAAATGAGCAGGGCCATCTCCATGTGGTTTGTTGCTCCTCTTTCATCCTTCACTGCAGCCCCACAATATCCACTACACACTAAACACTCAGCACACAGACACATGCTTCCACAAATTTATTTGTTATTTTCTCCTTACTGTGTCCCATTTCCTGTCAAAAAAAGCAGGCAGTGATCCATCCATAAATAGTTACCATTGTGGTATCCAATGCCAATGGCTTTTCTCTCCATCAAAGAACTTCCAGAAGGTTCTTGCAGAGTGAACCTGAATGCCTAAGCTCTGCTCCACAAGATGAGGGGTTTGGGAGCGGGAGGCACAACTAAAAAAAACAAAAAACAACAAAAACTCTTTCTAAACAGTCATTAGACAAAAATGCATGACAGCCAAATTCAGCCATTGTTTAACTGATGGTCACAGGGCTTTAAACCCTGCGTCCTGCCACATATCTACTGTCTGTGGTGGGGAAGTCTTCAGTAATTAATAATCGCATGCTTTAGTCTCCTCTGATCTGACTGGCAGAGCCTTTGTAATGCTACTCCTAGCCTAGTTACCAAGGCATGCTTTATTGTATAGGCCATTGCATGCCACACAAACCTCCCAGGATCTTTACATTTGAAAGCCATGCAGTGTTCTCTGATTGCACGTCTCCTAAATATATTTACAACTCAATGTTTTCAAATTGTCGGAGAGCCCCTCAAAAATTTAATCCCCAATAAAAATGTAAGTGCATATCATAGCCCATTTTATGCAAAACAACAACCCATGTTTACAGTGCTAGGCTAGGCCCCTTTCACCCACCAACCAACCGCTTACCCTTTGGGCCAACACATGCCAACACAACTCTTTTCCACACATGCCATAATTCTGGATTGCTGTTGGGATATCCTTTAGGTATTTTGTTTATGAACTATTTTGGGGGGCCCATGCCTTCCCCCCTGTTATGAGCAGGAGGGTTACATGTGTGTGTATTCAGAAGGATAGATCATTCATTCAAATACTGGAACTGTTTACATGCCACGTTTACTTTTGGAGCCTTTCGTTAAATGTTTTTTCATTATTTTATTTACTATAATGTTTTTATATATATATATTTTTTTTTGTTTTACTATTTTGTAGACTAACATCACATGAACAACAACTTCTTAAAATCCTTCTCACAATAAATCTGAAGCATACAGTGGCACTTCATTGGTAAGCAGACCCAACTAAGGCTCTGTTTTTTACAGGTGACAAGCAAAATATCAAGGGGCTTAGACGCAAGAAGGAACACCTCACTAAACAACAACCCCTTTCTAAGTAATAAACGTACAAGAAATGAACGTACAACAATCCCGCTGTAAATAATACGTTGTTTAGTTAGATTTCCTTCCTGCATCTAATCATCTTCGTCATTATTATTTGCTACATCTAAGCATTTAGATTTGTATTATATTATTATTGTAAGATAAGGTATTTTCTTTCTAAATTATCTAGGATCAGAACCATCTTAATCAAAGAGAGCACTGAGACTGATAGCCATTCAAAATGCTTAGAGCAACATTGACACCTGCTGTTAGGACAAAGAATTACTCTCTTTTAAAAGAGGTGGTCTAGAACAGTTACAGCACTCCAGTCATTGTAACTGCTTGACAAAGTACGAACACAATACTGTTTGTGTTATCTAATAATGTTTTGATAATCATACTTCCACATACTAAAGTCTATAAAAAAGAAGCAAATATGTCTTCATTTGTATCAAATGTCCTCTTGGTATTAGTTTGAATACAAAGTGACACAACAACATGCTTTACTCAATTAATACATAATCAAATAAATGCATAATAAAAAATAATTTGCAATGTGGCAAACTTCAGAATTAAATGCAATCACGATTGGTTAATTTTTTCTCTTCAAGCTGTTTACAAAATGTTCAAATCCAACCGATCTCTATGGAAATATCAAAACAGAAAGGCATACCCTACCTAGTATCGAGGTTACTGGGACAATGTCTGTCAATAACCTTTTATTACGGTGTTTGCCTGCATCATGAAAGGGGGGTCTTCCAGTCATAATTACGGACTCCTTAGAGGTTGACAGATATTCTTCACTAAAAGTACATTTGTAGCAAGTGAATGTTGTTCCTCTGGCATATGTGTGGCTCCACTAGACACTGGCTCAGTATGAGCAAGACCAGTTGTATGTCACCTGTATCAGCAAAGAAGGTAGATTAGATTAGATTAACTGGCATTAGTGCCACTTTTTACCCCTGATCTTAACTAGGGTTATGTCCCCTGAGCAACATCCCCTTTCTCTGCAATACATGGGAATGGTGCCATACAGTCTCTACAGACACAACGAACCCCGGTGGAACAGACACAACGAACCCCGGTGGAACAGACACAAAGAACCCCGGTGGAACAGACACAAAGAACCCCGGTGGAACAGACACAAAGAACCCCGGTGGAACAGACACAAAGTGGAACAGAACAGACACAAAGAACAGACACCGGTGTCTGGAACAACACGGTGTCTTGTAAACACTCCTCCATTGGTCTTCCATTCCATTGGACACTGGTCATTTCTGGTTTCAAACTATCCATGGTAACTCTTCCGTACCACTTCCAAAGACTCACAAACTCTGCCCTGTAATCTCTTAATCTGCTTCTCCTGGTTTCTAAGAACGTCTCAGTAGCTCCAAATGCCATTTTAGTTTCAGATTAGTACCACTAGTGTATGAAATCTGTCTAAAAAACATTATTTTGCAGTACTACGTAGATTATGTTTTCTTTACAAATGTTTTTAATAAGCCATGCGTTGTTTCCTTTTGCACCCAATTATCCAACCACCATAATCAAATGAGAAAAGGTAACTCTAATCATAAATTCTAGTTGAATGGATCCAATGCTCATAACCAGGATCGTGGACAACATGATGGACGCCGGACGCTATGATTCATTTACAAAATCATATGATTCATTGATCCAAATACTATCAAACCCTTTTTACTATTTTTATTATTTAAAAGTAGAAAAAAGTATACAAGTCATTGAAAAAATGGACTGAGCTCTCTTTCTTAGCATGTCTAGATAGTTTACTGCTACCATATCACTTAGTTTTAGTGAATAGGATCTAATGTGGCAATGAGTAGGAAAACATTTCAAAATTGAAACTGACCAGATGACCACATCATAAAACTGTGATTTAGACAAATAATGATACAGATTAGATAAATGTTTAGGGTAGAACAAGTTCTGTGGTCTCCAAAAATCTCTCAAAAATGATCTATCAAAAACGGCTGTACCAGTTCAAGAATAGTTAGATTCAGGACAGATGACTTATAAAATCCAAGATCATCAAGACAATCGAATCCCCGGTCCTTTACCACTCTGCCAAGGTATAAGGCCACCCACAATCTGAGTAATCATACTTACAGCTTTTTTTTGATAGTTTACACTGGTCGATGACCACTAACAAAGTGGGTATTTCCTAAAAGTACATACTCTGTTGTGCCTATCTGCGCCTAGAACCTGACAGTCACCTTCCATGTAGAGGTCCATGGCAGTTAATCAAAACCAAAGAAAACCAATCTGGTAGATGTTTAGGACCACACAAAATTGCCTTAATAGCCGGATTCCATTGCAGGCCAGGTGATCATGTAACCTGGTGGTTATTTTGCATGTCTGTTTGATTTGATGTTAATAGAGACACTGACACTTTAAAGTCCCCCTCCAGTCATTTTATAAAACATTTAAAATATTCTGCTTAAAAGTATAAATCATGTCTGTTATGTTTTTTCTGCAAAATACGTTCAATTACCTTGTTAAAATCCCAAAAAAAGTAATCTTCTCCTTCTGCCTCATAAAAAATTCCTGAACCTGAGTCGTCCCGCACTCCTCTTTTTGAATTCCCGCCCAGCCCCAGCCCCCGCCCCCCTACCTCTGCCGCTGTGCATACTTGCTCCCGAGTCACTCCACCCATGAACGGTGGTTGGTTAAAAATGGTTCCTTAAAATTTGTGACGTCACAAATCTAGCTTGTCTGAACTCGCCTGTTTGAGACTGTCCTTGGTGCACTGCAGTTTCAAAGCAGAAATGCTCAGCCATGGCGTGGAATTATATTGACTTACATATTCATACACAAGATCAATTTTGTTGAACATCATATTAACAAAATCCAAAAGATGGGGGAATGCTAGTTAAATTGCATTGTCACTGTACCCCGATATCCTATATATGTTTTATGTAGGTAAATAACATTTATATTTATACCAAGGTTACAATTAGCATCAGTGATGGCATGTTCAATATACTGTATTTTACTTAAATGTCTTTACTCTCTGGTTAAAAAAATGCCAACCTCACATTATCCAATGTGAACATATCTTTATCTAGACCATCAATAAAACATGAAACATAAAATAAATAATCACTCAATCTTTTAGCACTCTGCATATCTGCTTGTTCTAAAAACAGAATCATATTTATTCAGCCCACACCCAGCCTAGAGGTGATATCCTTAATATAGCCTTGCTCTCCCTGAGTTCAAGTTTCGTTTTCCACTCGTAGCCTAGTGTTTCTGAGAGCCCAGAGAGCTATGGAGGGACTCACTATAACTCACTGCGTCGCCTGCCCCGTACGCTACCAGGCCTACTTTGAAGGTAGAGACTTGGACGACTGTTGTGAGGACCATTATTTATTTGCGTTACCTGGACCTTCTCTACCAATGAAAGACCTCCAGCTGGCTCGAGGTAGTGATCAGTCAATGGAGCCTGTTTACCAAGTGCTGTTGGATGTATCACAGTTCAGGCCAGAGGATATCTTGATCCAAGTGTTTGAGGGCTGGCTTCTAATCAAGGCCCAACATGGAGCCAGAATGGACGAGCACGGTTTTATTTCCCGTAGTTTTATTCGACAGTATGATCTGCCCGAGCAAATAAAAGGAGGTTGTGACTTGAGGGCCATGCTGTGTCATGATGGAATACTAATTGTGGAGTCAAAAGCTCGAGTTGCAAAAATGTTATAAGGACCAAGTGTGTCTGTGCTATGTCACATTGGACATGCATAAAAAAGGTTTTATAGATTTCATCTTAAATTTCTGTCTGTCTGACTGTAATGTATTGGGTTTTAGCCCCTACTGATAATCTGTTATGATATGATAATCAATTACTTTTTTGTTAAGATCAATAAACGGTTTCCTTACAACTAAAACGCAGAATAAATTTTTATTTTATTTTACTACTTCAATGGTATTTAGCAAAATGTATGATTACTTTGGTGTGCTACTTGGTCCACTAAGTACTGCATATTTTACTGCCTTCATCAGCCTTGGGACTTTTGTCACTATGAAAGAAGTATCACACTTCGATCACAGTCTTATTTTCAGAGGAACCAGGACACATAATAGGTAATCCCCCTGTTCTCCCCACTTAGGGGACATCTGAGACCAGAGCTCTGTAATCTGTGAGTGGTTGATAATAGGGTTGGGGAAAATTTCAGATAAAAGGGTACTGCTTGTAACATATTTTTAGATAATCAATGCTATTTGAGTCCTACTTAGAATAATTGCCATACTACTGTCCACTCCCTGAGATAATTGCAAGGCCCCACAGAAGACTGTATCAAGCAGTTTTAGAATATAATCTAGTCAATAGATAAAGCAGGGTTCATGAATATTATTTTGTGAGAGATTTACATAAATATGTACTGAGCAAGAATAATAATAAGCGCTTTGCTAAGCTACAGAAATAGTTAACAGTACAAGTTGCAAAAACTAAATATTGACCAGAAATGAAATAACTAAATCCATATGCCTCTATCCTTAGGAAACCATGTTTAAAATGTATTGGTCAATTTATTGGTTAATACATTTAAAACAATGTAAAAAAAAAAGTTAACTTTGATATGTTTAGTGGGTCTATGGTTTTTATCAATTCAGTAGGTCTATAAATAAAAACCTCAACCCAAGTGCCGTTCTTCTTTGTCAATCATGGTGTGTCCTTCAATGGTGGATGAGAGACCTGTTATAGAACGCAGGGGATTTTAAAGACAACACATTTTAGGGACATGCCAGACCCTTTTGCTTACCCTGAAAACTACCTGTATGAGCGTCTTTGAGAGAAGGGATTATATATATTTCATGTCTCCTCAGGCCACACATATTCTTACAACTGTTTGAATGAATCAATATCAATATTTAATTTGGTTGTATCAGAATATATTATGACATTTTAGCTTAGTTGCTTATGTATACGCATTCAGCTTCTGTATACACATTCAATCTATCAGCAATTTTCTATTAATTCTGCCAGCCTTTCTGTCTTGTTGTATTTGTATGCATTGCCTTTTTGGGTTATTAAACATTTGAATTCTTCATATATCTCTAATATGATTTCTTTAACATATTTCTTTTTTGCCATGTTGTATCGATTTAATCCAAGTTTGACCTCGTTATTTAAGAATAGCTTGCACGCGCTATTATCTTGACTACTTCAGTCTGTCTTGAATTAGCCTCATTGTGTGAGCTTGAATCACCCTTTTGGAATCTTTTTAGCCAACTGATTTGTTAGGTTAATTAAAGTCAGGTTCATGACTTTAATGCAGACTTTTCGTAGCACGCTTTATGGAATGGGCCTCTGTCTAGCACATGGCCTTTGTTGTTTTACTGATTGGATGTACATCCTGCGATTGCGATGCATACACACCTATTGCATCTCAGTAACATGGAGTCCCTTTTTCATTACTAAAAAAGCAGTCTTAAGACGGTAGACGTCTTGTCAAGCAAGGTGGAAGTGCATGTGATCAAATGTAGACATGATGAAGACGGCCATTGAGGCAAATGTGCTGAGAAAATAAATAATTTAACCTTTTAACTTCCTAAAAGTAGGCGTTACATCTAGATTCTTGACCTGCTGGAAGGACACACATGTCTAGCCTACGCTATGACGAGCAAACCAGAATGACGACGCTGATTGGACAACTGTTGGTCAAATGCGTCATCTATCCTTAAGTTCGAAACTTGGGCATACATCTCAAATTTGGACCTACTGTAACAGCCCCCGTTTGACTCTCGCTAAGCGAATGCACAAATGTAGACGTACAGGAACAGCCTTACCAGCCACGGTAGTACAAGCGACAAATCACTGCTCGTCAGTTGTAAATACAGTCTGTAATGAGGACAGTATTGCACCGAAGATAATTCATGAAATTCAACGACTGCTTTACATTATGAAGACAGCGACTGGGATACAAACCTTTATTACGCCGTTTGTGGGTTTGTGGGTTTATTTAAAAAATGCAGTAAAGTAATGTGTAGTTCTGACAGTATTGATTGTTGCTAGCTCGTTAGCTTGCAGTTATCTTTTTTGCAAACTAGACAGTTCCGCCACCTGTTTAGCGAACGTTATGGCGCTCAAGGGAAGGGCTCTTTATGATTTCGACTCCGAAAATCCTGGAGAAATATCGGTTAAAGAAAACGAAACCGTAACAATATACAGTGAGCAGGATATAGAAGGTTGGTTTGAGGGAGAAAACAGCAAAGGGGAAAGGGGACTTATCCCTGCGTCCTATGTTAAAATTCTAAAGAATTACACCCTTTCTGCTTCCTCTGTTAACGACAACAGTAGCGCATCTGGCGATGCTTTCCAGGGGGCACGGTACGTCAATATTCCAACCGGAGGCTTAGACGGTTCTCATAACCAAGTTCAGAATGCACCTGTACCGCAAAACAGCTATCAGACAAGTCAAGGAAGCGATGAAGATTGGGATGATGACTGGGATGAAAGCCCGACTGTTGCTGATGAGCCAGGCGTTGTGGGTGGAAGTCGTGATAACCCTTCCATTTACAAAATATCGACAGCTTCGATGCCTCGAGGTGGTTCTCAGCAAGCAAGGAGTTCTGCCACTGTTAGTAGGAACTTGAATAGGTTTTCAACATTTGTTAAATCAGGAGGGGAAGCATTTGTGCTTGGTGAAGCAGCTGGATTTGTAAAGGATGGGGATAAGCTTTGTGTTGTAATGGGGAAATATGGTCCAGAGTGGCAGGAAAATCCATACCCATTCTCCTGTACAATCGATGACCCCACTAAGCAAACTAAATTCAAGGGAATGAAAAGTTACATTTCTTACAAGCTGACTCCTACACACACACAAACTCAGGTAAATAGAAGATACAAACATTTTGATTGGCTGTATACCAGACTGGTGGAGAAGTTTCCAGTCATATCAGTACCCCACATCCCCGAGAAGCAAGCCGCCGGACGCTTTGAAGAAGACTTCATCACTAAAAGGAGGAAGGGTCTCATTTGGTGGATGAACCACATGCTCAGCCACCCTATATTGTCTAAATGTGATGTTTTTCAACATTTCCTAACCTGTAACAGCACGGACCAGAAAGCATGGAAGCAGGGGAAAAGAACGGCAGAGAAAGACGAGTTAGTGGGGGCCAATTTCTTCCTCACAATCAGTACTCCAGAGGAACCACTTAATCTTCAGGAGGTAGAGAGTAAAATAGATGGATTTAAGGTTTTCACCAAACGAATGGATGATAGTGTCCTAACTGTCAACTCCACCATCAATGAGTTTGCCAGGAAACAGATAACTGGATTTAGGAAGGAATATCAGAAGGTCGGACAATCTTTTAAAATGCTTAGCCAAGCCTTTGAAATGGACCAACAAGAGTATTCTTCTGGTCTTAATCAAGCCATATCTTTCACCGGCGATGTATATGAAACCATTGGAGAGTATTTTGTTGAGCAACCCAAACAAGACCTCGACCCAATTATGGATCTGTTGGCACTCTACCAGGGACACCTTGCGAACTACCCAGATATCATTCACGTTCAGAAAGGTAATGGCTTTCGCAAAATTGCATGCAATGGACTTGGTTGTGTTTTTGTCTACGTGATTCTGTCCGTTATGCGGCAAGCCAGTACTTCCGTGTGTCTAACTCAGTATAAGAGGGAAAAAAAGTAATTTAAAACTACTAGCTCTATTTGGATTGAGAAATGTTTTGTAGCACCGTAATAAACTCTGTTATAATAATAATAAATAAATAATTAATTAATTAATTAATTAATAAATACTGTAATTGCGTTTTGAAAGCTGCAATGCAGTGCTAAAACAGCTGCTTTAAATGCCCTTCACCATTGGTAAGTCACAAATCCTGGGATAAAGCGGATGTTTCTGCCAAAGAGGAAGCCTGCATGGTTTGACCACAACATTTGACATCCTTTTTTTTGAGTCCACAGTTTCCTCAATGACTGAGCGTTCGTGTGTTAACGTCATTAGTAGATACAATCTTGTTAAATTACCCGACTTCCGCATAAGAACTTCTGTGATAGTCTAACTTTTGGTATACCCTGTAGAATCCAATAATGTAATTCCTAAAAATAAATTTTTAAAAATAAAAATTTATAAATTTTTTACAGATACCGTTATACCTTACTTGACATAGAGAGCGATTTGTGACCAGATGGAACAAACATTTATGACCGGTTATGTATGTTTATGTCAAGTGTCATGTAGTGCGTATGTAGGTGTTATGAATGCTTATGTATACCTTCTTCAAATGAAGTGTCACCGAAAGTCTTTCCTTTGGATTGTGGTTGTTTATATGAGGCAGTGTTTTGTTGGAAATCCGTGGTATAGAGAGTGAAGAGGAAGGTGTAGGGAACAATTATTTGGGGTCTCCAGTGCTCTTTGAAGGTGGTGAAAGATCAAAAAAGTGTAGTTATTATTAAAACAAGATAGAATTTCTCAATACATCTGGTGCAATAAAAGTCCTCGTTGGCCATGTCATGAATCGTTGACGTTTCATCTTAAACTTTAAGATCTTCACTTCTTTTCTTTTTTCTCAACAGGAGCGTTGACCAAAGTTAAAGAAAGTGATAAGCATGTCGAGGAGGGCAAGATGGACACGACACAAGCCGATAGCATCAGCGAGCGCTGCAACATAATCTCTTTTGCCACACTGGCTGAGATTCAGCACTTTCATCAGGTCCGTGTGCGTGACTTCAAGGCTCAGATGCAGCACTGCCTACAGCAGCAAATAGGATTCTTCCAGAAAATTACAGGCAAGCTGGAAGAAGCGCTACAGAAGTATGACAATGCTTAAAAAGATTGTTCTTTTGTACTTAACTTCTGTGAACAATGTCTGCTTAGCCAGCAAGGACTTGGTTGACTAGCGGCTAGTCACTAGCCAACTAAGCAGTTGAAAAGGAGCCGTAATTACAAAGCAGTAACATTTTCACCAAAAGCCAGCTTTCCAAGCAAGTTGGCAAACAAGGTACAGATGAAATAGAAAAAAAGAGAAAATGTTCATGTGACTGACTTGACTCAAGTAAGGCCCTGCCTTATTTTATGTTCAAAGTCCAACAATATTTAATTCTTAAGAATTGGAGCATTGTCAGAGCTTTTTATATGATTTCGCTAATGTGCTATTATTAAAATTGCACTAGTTTATGGAAAGACTACAGTTTAGTGGGTTATTGCTTCTTATACCACAATGTACATTTTAAGAAGTGTTTGCTTATTCACCCCATTTGACCACAATTAGTGACTTGCATAGGAGGACAGCACTCTCTGTCTTAACAGCACTGGTTATTTGTTAGCCGACAGCTAATTAGCTCTCATAATTAGCATGACACACTTTTATAAGCGCTCACCACTGTCTTGTGCCTTCTTTTCTGTTGTTTTGTTACTAGTTACTAAAAAGCTTTATATAAATATATATATATATATGTATAATATATTCTTGTACTGGTTTTTACAAGGCTTTGTTTTTACAGTTTTTAATATTATTTATCAATTTCCACATGATGAATGCATTGGAGGACTGCATCTTTCCCAATGGCTATAAAGACAGATGTGGGGAAGAACATGCACCAAGATCATAGGGAATTAGATTGCATGTTCAGATGACATGATTCCAGGGAAATGGGTGGAATTATCACTTTTGTTTAAGGTGGTAAACCTGGAAAACTAAGGGAAATTGTGAAATTAACTTTTTCTGGGTTACTAAAACCGAGGTTTTTTTTTGTTGTTTTTTTTTGCTGCGGCACTCTGTAAACATAAAGTTGGTGGTCACAAAATCTGTTAACAGAAGCAATGCAAACTCCTCATTAATTTTGGTTTGACCCAATCTTGGACGTCTGTTACAGGGTTGTCAACTGAAAGACGTGTACCATGAGATTTCCTCTCTCGGAGTCAGTATTATTGTTTCATATTGCCACAGATATGTGCACACACAGGAAGACCAACAGGTTAATGCAATTAGTTTTGGTAAATTGGAAACAGATTACAGTATATGTCACAGCATGGATCTCAACCAGGTCTGCAACAATCTTTTCTGATTAAACGAGGAAATGGTGCCCATTCCCTGTGACTCCACTCAAATATGTAAAAAAAAATCCTGAATCTGTTGAATTAAATATCACTTATACACACTTAAATTCTGATAAAAAAAAAGCCCAAAACATGGTTCATTGGCCCCTATTTTTGTTTAGATTGCAAATGTAGAACAAAGCCATTGAGTGAATATTTAGGTTCTTTGTAAATAATTTGATTTGACATCAAAGCCATGCAAGTAGTGTGTGCCCTATGGGAAAAGATCAGTGGCCAAATAGTGCAGGTCTCTTTCTTTATGCAGGACAATCCGTTTCAAAGTGCAGACAAATTTGGAAGTTGTTTTTGTCTGCCATTTTGTCCAGTCTCATAACATTGCATGAACCAATCCTATCACTCGGCTCGGGTTTTTTTATTTCAAAACTCTTAGTCATCGTTTTATTCATCGTACAAATGCCAAGCAAAGGGAGGTGAGGACTAAATATCTTAATCTATTATTGCTGGGTTAATGAGTTTAATTGCCTCGGGTGTACCAGATTGAATTGCTCTCAGCAGATGAATCCTTCAGGTTTCAGCCAACACTTAATGCCGTAGGATATGGGTGTTCTGGTTGATACATTGCTGCTTGCTCTACTTTTTGTGACATGTTACTAATGCAAAATAAATGCTGCCAAAGGCTAATGTAGCTTCTTCGGATAAAATAAATTCCACAAAAGCAACAATACTTTGGGAGTTTCATTGTTCATTTGAAAAACTGTAAGATGCAGGTTGATAATTTCACAAGAATATGATCACCTTGGGTGTACAAGGCCTGAGCTAGTACATCGGATTTTCATAAAATTGAGTCAACAAGAAAGGGTAAACAATGGGACCTTACCCTACAACCTCTATATTAAAAGAAATACAACACCTCAATGCATTTTTTTTGTAATACAAGTTCAATGTGAAATGCTTTGTGAAATAATGGTATGATACTTTCATGTACTCTGCTGACACAAAGCTGTCAGGAAATACAGAGTAAGTGGATTATGAAGACTGGCCTGTAAAACGGCAATAAATTCCACAAAGTGCAATCTTTAATCTAAGAATTGGAGGCACAAATGATCCCTTCAAAGGTTATGTTTTCAAATCCCTGCTGCGTTTTGTTTTTTACGTACTGCCTCTCTGCCTTTGCATTGGTCCAAGGCCGGGAGGCATATGATATTGCCTGAAAATATGTGTGCTGGTAGACCAGCTAGACCAGCTAGACCAGACCAGCTACCACCAGCTAGCTACCATCAGCTACCAGCTAAAACCAGCTAGCCCTAGATTGTCCACCATCTTAGACCAGGTTTAATTCCAAGCTTGTCCAAGCGAGATTTTCGAGTAGGGCTAAGCACCTTCTCTGCTTGCCTGTTTTTATTCTTGAAAAGTCTTGTTAGCCGAAAGAAAATCTGCCATCAAGGTATTATGTGTGTGCAGTGCTTCTATTGCCTCAATGTCTCTATTTTGCTTGAGCTTACTTTCATATAGTCATCCTTATAGTTGCTAGCCACAGCAGGTTTTATGCAACTGTTATTTCTTCTCACTGATATTCAGCAGAAATGGTTTGTGCAACAATGTAGCACTGCTCACCCGGATATTTGCTCCGCTCCAAATAACCTTTTTACGCGATTCTCTCGCCCAGACTCTCAATCTCTGGCAGAAAATAACTAGGTCTCCTCTCATCTCCTATCTGCGCCGTTTTTCCCGCTGACAGCTGCATTCAACCATGGAAGGCCACAAGGCCACAAGGCTGCCTGTCTCAGGGCATGCAGGCACACTTGATCAAAAAACAAACAGAACAGAGACTTAGGTTGAGTTGGAACAAGGTAATCCACGTTTTTTGGATCAAACTGATCCCTAAAACTATGTTTTTGTTTTAAACTACCCATTTTTAAGATTTGATCCAGATTAAAGCTTGGATTTGATTTACTGATATGATCAGATATCAAAGTGATCCCTGTCTTGTTTTTTGGTTTTGATCTGATCCAGTTGGATAGGGATCAAAGGTATTGAACTCCTGGGCCTAGAAGACCAGAAAATTAATCTGTGCGCCTTCTTCTCCCGCTGTCTGTCGTCATGGAACACAACTTTGTTGTGGGAGATTGAAGCTGCATGGCGATAAAGTTGGCTCTCTAAGAGTGGCAGCACTGGTTGAAGTTACAAATTACCATCTGGACAGACCACTGGGACCTGGAATCCATTTGCAGAGCCAAACGTCTGAATCCACTCCAGGACCGGTGGTCTGTGTTCTTTAGCTTGTTCTAGTTCAACATCACATGTGGTCAAAAAAAACATAAGTTTCACCTGAGTGGATCATTGCCCTGATCCCATGGGATATTTACTGTGCAGTTGAGAAAGCAATAACTCAAGAACTGGGTCCTCTGGATTTACCCCAGGACCACCACTTTGTGCCCACACCTCTTCACTCCCAAATCCTGAACTGGGGGCATTTCTTTTCGCCTTGCCAGCCATCCTGGGAGGGGACAAATGGGGGAATTAATCCATCAACATCACTGCAGAGGAAGGTGTCTCAGCACGATTAGACTACTACACCCCATCCTGGTTTCCCCACACCTTTGGTCCCACTTGCCATTGGATTTTACCACAAGGCTGCCTGTCTCAAATGGTCACACTGTTATCCTGGTGGTAGTAGAACGATTCTCAAATGCGATCCCATTTCACTCCCCTTGCCAAACTCCTAGAGACAGCCAAGAGCCCCCTATGCCGTGTGGTTCAGATCTATGGTATTCCGCTGTGTATTGTCAGCAACTGAGTACCACAATTCTTCTCTGGGTTCTGGCAAGCCTTCTGCCATCTGCTTGGCACTTCCGTCAGCCTCTCCTCTGGGTTTCAACCCCAGAACAACAGGCAGACAGAGCGGGTCAACCAGGACCTGAAGACCACCCTGCGCTATCTGGCATACGAAAATCGAAGCACCTGGAGTCATCAGCTTTCCTGAGGTAAATATGCAAACAGTTCTCTGACTAACTCATCCCTTGGCATCTCACCATTTGAATGTCTGCCATGTCTCCCATTTCAAACCACTACTCACCTCCACCTCGGCCACCTCCTGTCCGTTCGTCCACCAATGAGGCTTCTGGAAAAACAGCACATCTACATGGTCTGTAGGTTCAAGTCTGAGGGGGTATTCAGTACCTGGCAGGTCCTGAAGAGGTTCTCTCCTGGGTTCCTGAAAGTCTGATTCTGGATCCAGCACTCATCCAGGTCTTATCTCCCAGCCTGTAGGGCTGGTCGGTCGCGCTGGGAGTCACTACTCCAGGAGGGGGTCCTAACAGGGGCGCAGCAGCTGCGTGTCATCAGCCAATCAGTCACGCACCTGTGTATATGTATGTTTCTGTGTATATGTTTCCCTATCCCTCACTTTCTCATTCCATTATTGTATTGTTTGTTGTCATGTTGCCTCAGGGTCTTACTTCCTTTACATACCTAAGTGCAATTGGTTCTCCACCGCTCATCCCATACACAATTGAGTGGTTAAGGATGCTACCTCTCATGCTGGTGAGTGCAGTACCTGGGTTTGTGACCAGTGAAAGGAAATAAGTCATTTCGAAACAGTAAAATTATATATATATATATATATATATATACATACATATTTTATTAATAATAACAAATAGTTTAGAATGTTCTAATATACATTTGGAGCTTTAAGTTCCCTTGACGTGTTACCAAAAAAGTCCATGAAAGGTCAGTCAAAACTAGTATAACTGAAACATATTAATATAATACTATACATGAGTTTAGTAAATGAGCCGTTATTCATGTACATAAACAAGCAAAAAGTGTGACTTTGCTATAATAAAAATTACATTTCACAAAATAATAAATAAAGCATCAATACCAGTAGGTCTCTTTTGCAGTACATTTTAAGCTATGTACGTATTCAGACCTTTGCATATGTCAAAGTACACACGAAAAGAAGATGCCGTACCGGATATCGACTCACAGTTTAATGTTGTTTTGCAACACGTGATCAATGACATACAAGCGCACACATTGGACCGGCAACTGAGAATCAGCAGGTAAAACAAGGACGGCAACAGTAGGCTAGCTGCAAGTGCATTGCTAATTGGACATAACTAGTCAGAAAATAAAGGATACATGTGGGCACAAGGATAAACATAGCTTGTTGCTGATTCTCGGCCTTACTTACAGTCATTTAGGAATAATGTAGATAAAATTTACTTTCTTAACTTATTTGTTAAATTACTAGTTAGAGCACACCATTTTTCCACACCATACCATTTGTAGGGTTAAAATGCTTTCAGGACCATTAGCCTGAATTATATAATAAGCTGGATTTAAAAGGTAGCATCCTCTAAGCTCCCTCTATCCATAGTGTAGTTTACCATGCAACAATATCGGTATGCATACAAGTAACAATGACAAACAACTCGCATGACAAACAACATCAATACAGTCTGCAGTGAGTTGTTAGTTTTTCCTGAGGATATCTATCAAGCAACCAAAACAACAAAGCTATGTTATGGGCTGGAAGAAACAACTGATATCGGTAGAAATAGGTCCTATATTTTAAGTTATTTTGTCTGGGATGGCAATGTTTTTATTTAGCATACCTTCCAAGATATCTATATTACCAAAAAGTAATATTTTAAATGATTATTTATAACCCTTTTAACATTAGGTGATGTTTCTGCATCTGCACATTCATCACAGAGGTTGTGAATGCAAAATAACTACACTGTGCAAAGCTGCATTTTGTAAAAGATGCAGAAATCTCTCTGTTTAGCTGCTCTCATGCTGTTCACATATTAAAGTAGACAAATCCTTAAAAGTGGTCTTATTCCATAGGGATTGAGGTATTGCATACGTATAAATAACAACTGTCTTCTGACAAATGATCAGTTAAAAATAATTATACGACCCCAAAGTTGAAAGTTTCTCATACCCAGTATTGATTGTTCTGGAGGCTGGGATTAGTGGTTCTAATAAACTGGTCGGAACTACTCCAATCAGCCTTGTTCAGGGAACCTAAATGTGAAGATAATTCAAAGTTTGTGCCGGCAGACCACTGAGGTTCCAAGCACCTATCAAGGTTAGGACTATCAGGATGGCAAGACCTCAAAGGAGTGATGGTCACCAAAGGCACTGTTGTGATTCTTTGAGCCGGACCCTTATAAGACTGACTACTTGGCACAACAGGATTTGGGGAGTATTTAGGATTAACAGGCTTCTGCTTCCTTTTCTTATTGCGCTGAACCAATACAATTAGCACGACGATGATAACAAATAGTAGCAAGAGGGCCAACAAAGGCAGGATCACGAGAAGAGGATTGGACCCCTTCTGAGGGTAGGACTCTACTCGGACTGGTGTATGCTTATAAAAAATGTCATCCCTCCCTAGTGTAGGCTTGCTAACAGTAGTTGTGAATGAGTCGTTGCTGTTGGAGTTTCTCCATCTGTTGCGTTGTTTAAACCTCTGCTGATTCCTGTCTGGTGGCCGAGTGGATAGAAAGGAGGGTGCTGTCACAGCAGCCCTTCCAACTGAAGTAGTTTGGTTGAAAATTGGCATGGCTGTTTGGACAGGATTTTGTGTGGTATCTACAACTGGATCATAAGGTATTATAGTGAATTTAAACACTCCTTTAGCAGGTTGCATCTCTCCTGCTTTTAAGATAAATACAAATGAGTCATTCAGTTCTTGAAATCTAGTCATGTTGGCATTCAGCTTAATGGCTAACTTTTCCCTCTTTAAATCCTGAAAGGAGAAAGACTTTACTGTCGCAACCTTTTTGCCCTTTTTGGGATTTTTTAAAAACACTTCACCATACTTTGGCTGGGAAACAACTTCAAATTGAGGGTCACTACCACTTAAATTAGCCAAAATAGAAGCATTTAGAAAACCTGTGTTTAATTGTACAATGATACCATTGGGAATTTTAACATTTTCTGCAAATTGGATAAGGGGTTGGACCGTTATGTTGAGCACTTGGTCTGTCAGGTTTGCCTCTGAAGTAAAGGTGGTAAACTCCAAGCTGTCTTGTCCAGATGACAGGTTAACCATATGATACCACAGTCTTCCTACCCGTAAATCATCTTCTTCAAACTGTGTTACTTCTTGGTTGTCAATCACAAGTTTTCCAAAGTTTGGCGGTTTTGTGACGCGGTATTGAAATGTAGTGTTTTTCCCATTAGTCTCAGCAGCCAGATTCTCTAGGTTTATCAAAACTGAAGTCTGACTTTGCTGCATGAACAACCCAGTGTTGTTTACTAATACAATGGTGATCTTGCGCACATCCAGATTGAATAGTTTGTAGAAAGGTTTATGGTGTCCATCTGTAACGCTAAAATAAAATGCCCCAGAAGCAGGACTTCCATCATGGATAAAGTACACACTTCCATTATTGATTTGGGCCTGGGTGAAGGCAACTAATGATTCATTCAGTTTTCCGCCAAGAGCAAGGTATCCATTGTTAGGCTCGCTGATCACAGAATATTTGATATCCCCTGGCGGATTGTCCAAGTCTTCAACCTGAAGGTTGTCAGGCCCTAATACAACTGTGTCTCCTTGGACTAAGGTAACACTTAGGGCTTTTGTCTTGAGCACCGGGGTCTGGTCGTTAACAGGGAGGATGGTGATATTAAACCGCTCCTCCACCAAATTAATGTCTTCAACAGGGCGCTGTGCTGCTTTGCCTTTAGGGTTCAACCAAGCTTCAAAAACAAAGTTATCGTGAGTGCTCTCCGAGTTGTCATGCTGATATATGATTCCGTACTTGTTGACAATAAATTGGGAGAAGTTGGGTTTTTCTTTGGTGAGGTTTCTCTCACCCACAACAATGACCCCATGTTGAGGGAGAGACTTGACCTGAAACCAGATCTCGTGGGCACTCCACTGAGGGGAAGGTAGCTTAAACATAAGATTAGAGGCATCCAGGTTAGATTTATCAATGACAACGCTTTTTCCCTCTGTAACCACAGCACCTGTGTAAAAATAAAAACAACAATAAAGTAAAAAATAAAATGACACTTAAAGCGATTAGATCACCTGATACATGCTACATACATTTGTTTAATCACAGCAAATCATAAAACATAAAAAACATTGTTTCTGATAATCTTGGGTTAGAGGTTAAAAAAGGGGTGTTAAAAATGTGTTTCATAAACATCTAGAAAAACATTTTGGATCTAAAAGGGCCGCTTAACACTTACAGAGAAGTCAATTACCTGTGTTTGCTAATAGAATTGTATTGCGGTCAGGTCCAACATTTTCATAGGAGATATCTATCCAAAAAGTCTGGCTCTCCAGAGAAGCTGGAGGAGACACCACAGAAAAGGTTATGGAGTCCATGGCTGCCCATCCCACTGACTCTACTGGGCTTTGGATGAAAAACACCTCCCTCTTGTCCACCTGTGGCAGAAAAGGTAAAGAGATGCACAACCTTACCATGTTCCAGACCTAGTTCACACCTTTTAAATGCACAACCTCTCAAAATTGCCAATCACAAAAACAAAACCTAGAAAACCAAAACCAATTAGCAATTTAGTGGCCAACAATTTAAGTTACCGCTAGCTAGCCACCTTCACGAGCCGATCGAAACGCACGCTGCGCCATGATTGGTAAACTTCAGTTTGAAAGTGTGTCGTATAATTCTGTAGGATATTTTAGACAAACCATTTTCTCCACATCAAAGTAACAGATTTTGCTCAAAACTATCATTTTGGCAGTTTGGCCTTTTAAGTGTTACAGCCCATTCAGCATTCAGAATCGCCCACTCTAGTTTTAAAATGTGTTATCAGGAAAGCAGAATTTCTAAGCAAACATAGACCATTCAGCGATACAATAACGGCACTCCAGTAGATTTCATACTGAATTTATATTTGTTCTAATTTGACAATGTTAATTTTGTTTGAAGATTCTGTTTAAAAGCCAACATTTTACTTTTCTAATAAACATTAAGAAAAGTATCTTACCATAGCTTGTGTAAAGAAAGAGATGTCTTTGGTAGAGTTATCAGGCTGTACTGTCACCAGACTCCCTAGCTTAGGGGGCCGGATAACACTAAATGTAATGGTACGATTAGGATGGTTGCTTCTGTCATTAGTCAATGCTTGCAAATCCTCCTTCGTTATTGGTGTTAAAGAACCTGGTAGTGGGAAAAAATAGTAAGTTGATGATGGGATCCAAAGAAAGTATTGTAGTGTGGCCAAAAAGCAAGTCAAACATTTCAATACATTTTTTTTTTTTTTTTTTTACAATCGCTTCAGCACTCATTTCAGAACCTTTTGCAAATGTTTCAAAACCATAGACACAACACTCTAAACAGTTGCAACTTGCAACACATGCTTTCGTGTTTTCAAAACCTTTTTACATTCATATCTTTGAAGGAATTTTACAACTTCGGAGGTATTGGTTCAAATTACTAATTATGATGAAATATCATAGGATTGGTTTAGATGACCCACACGCAACATACCGATAGTTTCACTGTTCAGTTGTTTGTACAATCCTATAATATTGAAGTACAAACTACTTCCTACTGTCCCTTCACACCAATTCTTTGAAATGGGCACTTCCATGCCTTTCACCATCACGTCTTCTCCCTCCTCATCTCACTACGGGACCTCTATTGTGACCTTGATAGCGTTCCTGTTCTATATTGTAGCTATGTTGTTGTACAATAATACAAATCTTTTGAAATTACTACAATGTGAAATCAGTCATCAGTAATGAGTTACTATTAGTAGTATTGCAAAAGCAATGACAAAGGCCTGCATATACATACTGTTAAACCTGAAAGCAGTGTCTGGAACAGGGTAACACTGGACCATACAAACAGAGTCTGATAAAAGATGGTGATAAAGTATTGAGGTAATATGGTTCAAGTTCCACTGTAAATGGGGTCAATGGATCCCTTTACCCTGGACATTTCATGATCCAAACACGGATTATTGTTGATCGGTTTCCATTAAGCTTTACATTAGAAGCAATGCAACAGTTACTTACAATGTTGATAGAAACAGGAACTAATGTTTCTATGGTATTTCATCATAATCTGGTGAAATAATCGCAGTATTCAATTAGTTGCAAGATTTCTTTAAAGATATTCATATAAAATGGTAGATGTTGAAAACATGAAGGCCTGTGTTGCAAGTGGTGACTATTTTGAGAGTTGTGTCTAAGGTTTTGAAAATGTTGCACAATGTTCTGAAAAAAGTGCACATAGGATCTTGCTTCCAAATGCATGCACTCTAGGTATTGGAAGTAAATCGTAAAAAGCTAACTAGATAAATGGCTTGAAGTTAATTTTGACTCACCCGGAAAAACTTTGAGATGGCGGTTTATCTCCAAGTTTAGAACCAATGCGCTAGCTGTGATGCTAAAGATTTGTCGGGGTGCAAAGTTCTTTCCATCGTTGACCTGGAAATTGAATCCTCCAGACATTGAACCTGATTGAGGGACAGAACAGACTTGGGGTAACTTTTTTTTTATATGACACAGTCATCATCATCATATGACACAGTATGTTTTTAAAAAGTATTCCCTTTTATTAAGTATTCCCATTTTTGTGATGGTAGCTTCATAAAAATTAATACATTTATACAACACCACTTCTACAGTGGCTAGACAAAAGATCGGCACAAAAAGATCAAAGTGGTAGACAGAATTTTTTTTATATTTAAAATACTCAATGTGCTACCAAAGCTGAACTGTTAAAATGTGTTTTAATTTGTTAAATGTGACACACAGATGCAAGTCATGCAAGTCAATTTGATCAATTAAATTTTTTGTCTTTGGGAAGCTGTACATCTGACCAAAATATTACATTAGAAAGTCCAGTTCATACCAGTGTGAACAAATAGCAGCTGTCCATGATCTATGTTTTCCTGGGTGAAGTTAAGCACAGCTTTCATAGGAGCATTCTTCAATGCCAGGTGGCCATTGCTGGGTGGGGTCACCAGGAAGCGAAGCTGTTCAGAAGGCGTGTCCATGTCTTGGGCCTCCAAATCCTCTGCACTAAGTTCTGTAACAGACTCAACCCAGACCTTAGAAGAGAAAAACATGGTGTGAGATTCATGCCCCCAAAGATATTGCTATTTATTGGTGAATTGAGAGACACTACCTTAACCAACTGTTAAGTGATTATTTTATATTGTTGTTGTTCATCATAATTTGATTTGTGAAGAATGGAAAGTGTATGAAGTACTGTATATTATTGAATTGATCAAATTCTACAAACATTCCTTTAAATTAATTTCCATCATCCATCTAGTCATATAATAATGACATAATCAAGTCCATCTATAAACTTCCTTAAAAGTGGTCAGTTATCAAATCTGAGTGCATGTGCCATATTCGTTTTGTAATGGTAACTGTGAAATGCTACCATCTAGGGGTTAGATACAGGTAGAACTTTGGCCAAAGTGTTGCAACTGTCTTCAGTCTCCCCTATTTAAGTGATTGGCAGCAGCAATTGACCCATATTGCAAACAGCAATTCAAATAGAGAAGCACTCACCCGAAGGACCCTGTTGGCTGTAATAACAGGAGCCTCATCGTTGATGGCAGTGATCTGGATGAACACTTTCTGGGGTACACTCTGCTTTCTCAGGACTGAATCATTAGCAACAACAGTAAAGTGGTCTTCAAGGGTTTCACTGTTGTCATGGACGTAGTAAGTCACTTCATTGTCCACCTGAAATCATTTAAAGTTAAATTTAAAATTTAAACCATCTGAAGATGACATACGGCTGTTTTTGGTGTCATTTGGCTTTGTAGCCTCAGATGAGTTGATTGAAGTGGCGCAGACAGAGCCAACACATGCATCAAAAGGTTAGCTAAAAATATATTTTTGAACTTTCATTTAAAAAGATACAGTGTTAATTTGAAAATTCAGTCAGCCAAGCACAACAACACAGACCTGAATACGTACATTTAGCACATTTTATCAGAATGATACATTATACACGTTATAACAATAGTCATTATGGCTGAGGCCAGGACACATCAAAATGTATTATATTTATATTAATATTTGTACAGCATTGTTGTCAACTAAGTTTCACAGAGCCTTTAAAATAGGGCAAATGTTGAATATAATAAAATATGCGGTATAATAAGGGATATTCTTACCTGCCTCCTAGTAAAAGATCTAATGGGTACACCTGGGTAGCGAGAATATTCAATGTGGCCATGTTGTGGAGGCTCAGACACATCATAAAAGAAGTTGAGGCCAGAGAAATGCCGATTGGCTACATTTAACACTTCCTTTGTCAAAGCCTTGGAGCCCCCCTCTGTTACTGTAAAATTGTACACCTGGAGAGGTATGAGCTTTGGAATGATGTCAACAGACATTCTAATGCTGTTAACCTCTGTGACCCCGTTAGTGGCATCCAGAATAAAGATGTCATTGATCTGGTTAGCTTCCACCTGCATGTATTGGATGTTTCCGGCATTCACATCTTGCTGGGAAAAAGTCTTGATGGGGTACTGTTCGGATCCAGTGTATTCATCTTTAGCTTCAACAAAGTGTCTAAGAAAGCCATGAGAAGGGAAAACCTTCACACTGAATACAATCTCTGATGGAAAGTTGTCTTCGTGAGTTACCTAAAAAAGGTAAACAGTATGGTGCATTGCTTTAATTTAGGAACAAAGATAAGATTTTACTTTTCTATTTTTCTCTTTATACTGTTAGTATTAATTTCATAACTAGGAAAAAGTCATAAAAAATGTAGGTAGAAGTATGTTTGAAAATGTATACTTATAATATAACATGGTCATACAGTTCTGTTTAGAGAAAATGCAGTTTTCATTTAACACACAAACTCAACATTATAACAATTGTATTTTTGATTAAATTAAACACAGCTGGCAGGTATGTTCGTTGTTTGTTTATAAAGAACAAACCTACCTCTAGTTTAGTGACATCAATCGTCACAGGTTTTCCTTCCTCGACAAGTATTGTGCTGTTCTGCTGCACAATTGGAGGTCTCTGGTGGCTTTCGAGGTAAACTTTTACATTGACTTTTGCAATAAGCTGCAGTCCTTTAGCTTGAACTCTCAGGGTGAAAGAGTCTGCCAAGTTTTTGCTGTCATCATGGTAATAGGAAATAAGCCCTTTATTCAACTTATTTTGTGTAAACGAGTCCACCTTTGTCTTGTGGTAAAAGAGTCCACCATTTTGGGGGGCTTCATAGACATTATAAATGACCTCAGCATCATCGCGGATATCTAAATTTGAAAGGACGCTAAAATTGCCAGGAAATAAATCCACTGATTGACCCTTCTGGACCAATAAGCCTGTGTTGTTTTCAACCTTCAAGAAAGGCTCATCAGCGCTAACGTCCAAGAGACTTGACACAAAGTTCTTCCCGTCTGACACAAACAGTACAAATCGTCCAAAATTCACACCTTTGTGAATGAATAAAACACGCTTTTCGTCCAAGTCTTTTTGGCGAAACTGGAACAACCTGTGTGAGGTGTCGTTTACAAGTACTAGGTCCCCCACTGGGATACCACGACGAGTGTAGAAAAGCTGTCCATCACTAAAGTCTGAGTCTGGATCATGGTAACAGAGATCCATTGAAGTTAACAGTCTTTGTCCATTCCTCACTACGTGAAAAACTTTATCAACAACACGTACAGGTTTTTGGTCGTTAACTAGCTGAATGGATATGTTGAACATTCCCTCTTGGGATCCAATTTCTTGCGCCAATCTTGAAGTCTTATACTCTTGATTTACAGATGCAATGAAAGTGAAATAATCATGAATGGTTTCGCTATCATCATGGACATACATGATGCGTTTCTCCAAGATATCCTGGTTGCTAAAAGTAAGGATGTTGTTGTAACTGTCGGTGGAGTTCGACCGATTTATTCGAGATAGCTTTCCATTTTTAGGACCTCTTACGATAGAATAGTACATGTCCTTAGTACTCAAGGTCTCTGCAAACAATTCATCTTCAGTAATAAGTTTATGTTCTCCCTCAAGCAATGACAGTCCATAATTTCTTATAAACACACTATCAGCATCGGCTTTTATTAATATTAGGAATTCATAGCTTCGCGAGTGGGCATGCCTGGAGAACACTTGAAATCTAAACGTATCATTGGTATCTTCATAAGGCCTGTCAATAAGTTCATATTGTAGTTTTAAATCGGATACTTTTCTTTGGCTAAAAGTAGCGTTGGTCTTTAAGACCCTATCATCGAGTAGGAGCTGTCCTTTCTTTGGTTGGGAAAGGACCATAAAGTGAAGATCATCCTCAGATAGGACAACCCCTTCAGATCTTGCATATAGATGCTTAGAGTCCAGGGTCAATTTCCTAACTTTATCAATGTCTGCTACAGCATTCTTTACTAAGGTGTAATTTACCCATTTCACAATAACTGGGAAAACCACTTCAGTGGATTCCCGTGATGCCACAGTTACCTTGCACATAAAGTAATCTGTGTCATTAGCTGTCTGGACGTCTTTGAAAGTACTAGCATATCTAAGACGACTTTTCTCTAGTAATCTTTGAGAAAATGAATTTGTGAGTTTCCATTCACCACTCGAGTGAAGTCTTTGAAGCTCTCCATATTTAGGGGGTGTAATAACGTCATAACGAATGTCTACAACCTGCCTTACTGCGTTTGTCTGAATAGCCAAATGCCTTGAGCCAATAACAGATGCATCTCCCTGAGTGATTTCAAGGCCAGTGTTGTTTGCAATTTTATACTCCAAAGCTACTGCCATGACCCTAAGTACCACTGTGTTGCTTACTTTTTCTCCATCACTGACTCTTAGTACTATCCTAGAGTTTCTCACGCCTGTATGTACAAAGTTTACTTTAAGTTCTTTAAGGTCTGAATAGGAGAAAGTGGTCACTGCCTTTCCAGAGTTGTTTTGAATCTCCAAGAAACCTGCATCAATATTAAGATTTCCCAGTACTGAGAAAACAAGGTTAGTATAATTGCTGTCAATGTCTGTGGCCCGTAAGACTTCTGTGGTCAAGTGTTTTCTTGAATTCTCCAGCAGGACAAATAAATTCCCCTCAGGAAGACCAAGTTCTGGAGCATCATTGGTAGGGGTAACAGTAATGTTAAAACAATACATTGTATTCCCCTTTAAGTAATCAGGAACTTCTTTCCTACTGTTGGAAAAGATAGAGAATATGAAAAAGTCATCTGGGTCTTCTGAGCCTCCATGGATGTACATTACTCTTCCGTGCCACAGGTCTAGCATGCTGAAGGTGTTCTCCTCTTGGTCCTTGTCAATGTCAAGCCTTATCTGGCCACGCACTGGCTGCTCTTGAATTCGGAAGACAATTTGAGACTGTCTGATCCCAAGCCTTTTAAAGTCCAAGAATACCTTGATGTGCCTGGATTCAAGGGATGCTCTACCACCCTCAGGAACTACCAGGTCCTTGACTTGTACAAAGTTATACCCATACTTCCTGTCCAGACCCATGGCAAGGGTTGACATTTGGAGCACTGTTGAGGGGGTTGTTGGTGGTGCAGGGGGGTGACTCAAAGTAGCAAATGATTCTGGTTCTTTCTCTTGCTCACAGCCAACTGAGATATCCTTAGTAACTATGGCATTTGGAAGGCCCGTATTTAACTCATTGACTAAGATATTCTGCAAACAGCCCTTCAAAGAGCCTCCTCTGACACGTTTTCCAGACACAGAGACCAGTCCAATCCTTCTGACCTCAGATCTAACACCATCATCAATACCACCCACAAACATATATCCTTTCAGTTTGAGTCCTTTTGTGAGAGTACCCATGTTGGTTTTCAAGGTCTCCATGTCAACAGTAAGCTGAAATATTTTCTGGTTGAAGTATAGCTTGACTGAATGCCATGTTTTGTCATTGATAACCTTAGGAGACTGGAGCTTTATTTTGGTTTCACCTTTACCAACTATGGCTACCGGAAATCCATCCTGGATCTCCAGTGCCACAAAGGCCCCGTCTCTGGCCGAGTTGTATAGGATTATTCCATCTTTTGCTGAAGTGTGCACCACACATTCAAAAGAACCCTCATGGTGGGCATTCCACGGTGGTAGGGAAATGTATGCCCTCGAACTGAAGAAGCTCACTGGGTCATCCTCACTGGCAAAAAATTGTGGACTACAACCCAATGAGACTTCATAGACAGTCTTTAATCCAGAGTAAGGTTTCAATGAGGACAGCATGTCATGCTCATTGAAGACTGCCTTGTCAATACAGCCTCGAAAGCCAGTCAGGTCACTGGGCAGATAGAGTTTGTCCAGGCCTCCTGAGCCCCCAACATACAGCCCATCTAGCACATTGAGTTCTTTCAGAGGTCCAGTCATGTTTTGGCTGGTTTTCCAGTTCCTGTCCACAGAAAGGCTAACTTTGTGGTGTTCATGGAGAACATCCACTGTGTGCCATGCTAGATCATTTAACAGAGTGCTTTTCTCTGACTGCAAGAGGTATTCCCCAGATCCAAGGGCCAGTTTTACCTGATAAAAAAAAAAAATTATAATATTAATAATAATTAAAAAATATCATTTACATTTTATATAATATATTATTGAATATTTATTTTCAAATTATATATTTAAATTCCTAAATACTTGTATGTGCTTTTCTGCTAAATCTCGAATCTATAACAAAAAATATTTAATGTAAAATGATTTCTATTTATGTAAAATTGTGTTAAAAAAAAGCACAAATAAAGTGTAAAAAAAAAGCAAACTTTTCTTCTCACATTTTTTTTTATTGGATATAAATTGGATGGATTTAAATGTAGAAAAGTTGCAAAATGTTTTGAGATTTATTACAAATTGAAACATTAATTTAAATGTTTTTCAGACCTTAATTAAATAAAAATGTATTAAATTAAATCTGAGAAAAATATAAGATTTCAAAAATCTGGAAAAGAATTGGCACTTCCTTGTGCCATAAAGCAATTCGTCACAGTTTTGCGGGAGATCACAGACAAAATGAGTATCAAATATTGAGACCTCAAGAGGACTGATCTGTACCGCGAATTTTTCATTCTCCCATGGACATGACAATGTGCTATCAGTAGCAATGTATTGATCATACGTTAAAAATTGTTATCTATAGCTGCTTTAATTAAACATATGTGTGGGCAATAATCAAACAAACAGCAACTTTGCACTTAAAATGTACTATAACTTTACTATTTAAATTATTACAGAAATAGAAAAAAACTATATATTTATAGAATAGGTTTTAATTAAGGTAAGCCATAGAGTAATTGGAAGTAGTGCTGCTTATCTGTTTGTGTGGTTGTATGTTTGTGTCTCTTTGTACGCAAGTGAGTATGCTTATATCACACTATCACTCAATATCAAGTGTGCAGTGCAGCTGTACCGACCTGCAGGCGACCAGCATTTAAGTTCACCAGGAAGTAATCTGTCTGGCCAGCAGCTAGGAACAGGAGGCCGTTGGCTGTAGATGTTCTGAAGGAAATGTGGAGCGAGTTACGGTTGGACGATTCCTCTGCCTTGAGCTCTACAACACCATCCCCATAGAAGGTGGCTGGAAGAGACGAGAGATATAAATGCACGTGATGTATCTTACTTTAACATGTATTTATCACTTACACACTGTAAGAATTTTTTCTTTTGAAATTAAAGGACAATTGCTATGACAATTTTGTTAGCAATCAGCCTAAATTAATATTTAAAATGATCATAACTTAGGGGAATATAAAAAAAAACTTCAAGAAAGAAAAGGTCAAGAAAATGAACATTCATGCTGCTCTTAACAAGCAAGCCAGCCTCTGCTTTACAAAGCAAAAAAAAAAGGAAAAGGCCTTGTTAAATTTAGGTTTCCCCCAAAGTGACTAAGTTTTGGACACGTACAGACATGTTCTGCCCCCTCAAGAACCTTCAACCTAAACATGAAGAGCCTGTCATTCCTACATTGTCTGAGGCCCCGTGCTCTAAACAAAGTATGATTGCGACCCAGCTGTTTTTTCATGTTTTTTTCTATTCTACCTCCCCCTGTAATTATAGATCACCCTGTAATCTAAACTATGTGTAACATACCTCAATGCTTTCACGACTAGTCTCAATGCCTGTTTTGGTTACAACGGCTAGCCCCTGCTTTTCATACTTGAACGCAGGGTCCTATTTCACACAAGACCCAAATGACTCAAATAAATGGTTTATATACATTTTTTTATAATTTTATCAACTTCTAAATATGTTTAGAAATTGATGTTGAATTCAATGCCCATCTTTATCCTTGATTACCGTACTCCCTTTCCCAATTACACATGAGTAGCATCACTAGCATGGTACTGAAGTCTAGAATATAATCAGTTGTGCAAATCCGAAAGGAAATTAGGAACATTAGGAAAACCACTTTGATAAACTTAATTTGATAATTAATGAGGGCACAATAAACATTGAAATTTGATCAATCCGATACGTCATCCAGGGAGACAGTTTGAACTGTTGGTAGTACATTTTTCTAGTTGACTAAACCATCAGCCAATATTGTATATTAAAAAAAAGGCAGATCCAACTCGATAATGGATTATGACAGATATTTATTTAAGCAGGATTGTCATCTTAATTCTGCTGTTGCCTGTGAAAAGGCTGCTATTTGGTTCTGTTAATTTTCTTGTGGACGCAGACAATGACGACTTCTGTGTATGAATGATTGACTATCCATGTTTCAATGGTTTGTTTTAAAGTGGGAGAAGAGATATAAACAAATTTTATTAATAATTAAATGGCTATGGTTGATTTGCTTTTACATTACAACACAGTAATTTAGCAGATGCTTTTATCCAAAGTGACTAACAATCAGTGCTTAGAACAAGAGAAGGTAAAAGCCACAAAACAGGTTGATATATAAGTGCATCCCTAACCAAATCACCTAGATAAAAACGCCAGCTACATGATAATAATTAAGTACAAGTGCAAGTACAGGCATTGAAACACAAGCTATATATTGATTTGATTCACAATATAATAAGACAGATTATCATTCAGCTAAATCCTTGGTCAATCAAGTTTTTTTTACAGCTCTGTACTAAGTGTGCTGTACACATTGCAGGGGAAATTAATATATCGCCCATATTTAAGTATTGGTCACTTAATATATTGTTATATTTCAGCTTAGTTCATCTACAAGTGCAGGAATATGATGTTTATGCACAGGTGGGGCCCAAATGGGTTCTAGAAAATAGCTATTTTATGGGTCCCAAATGGGGTGGTCCGCGAGTGTCATGGAGCACCCGTTTGCCCATATGGGTAATGAGTGGGTTCCGAGCAGTCTAGTGATACTGATAGGTCCCAGCTTAACTACCCCATTGTGTTACTTTTACCCATACGTTATTTGTATGTTGGCAGGGTGTAGACTACAAAATAAGTTAAATATTGTTTAATATTCGAAACAATGTTCAATTAACGTAATACAAATTTTCTCAACACAGCTTCCACTGTGCACCACTGACGTCAATAATTTATTTTGTTCTAAGAAACTGTTAATAAACTCAAAATCAATAGGAGGGTAAGATAGGCCTATAGCTTTATAAAAATAGTTAACAATGTTGGCTGACTGTAGTTGCATTCTTACCTCCTAATGCCAGTTCGCATATGAGCGACCACAACAGCAATCCGTGAAACAGCTTTAAGTTTATTAACACAAAATCCATGGTCGCGTATAGCCTAAATCGACTGATCCAGTATAGAACAACCGTTACATTTCATCGGTGTGGAACATTCCGTCATATAAACTTATATAATCTTTCCTTCAGGTTAGTCAACTTTGTAAAAAGTTTAGAAATGCCTCAGCCATGCTACTTCTGTGAGCAGACCCCAGTGGCGTTTGCAATATTATTACGCTTCTCGACCACACAACTGGGAGGAGTTTACTGTTTAAGCCATACGACGCCTAAAGAGTGTTATTTTCCCTGAGATGGGGGCTCAACCAAACTGCTTCAAACCAAGGTTTTCTTTTTAGAAACGTAAGCAGCTTAATACACATTTTCTGGCACCCTGAAATAATAATAATAATAATAATAATAATAATAATAATAATAATAATAATAATAATAATACATTTAATTTGTAAGGCGTTTTACGTTGTGAAAATAATATCAAAGCAATATGTTCAACATCACATTTAGATAACATAACAAAAGATATACAATATTTCATATTTTAAAATAGACATGATTTTTGCGTAGGCTATCATACATTGTCCATCGAATCGAGCGATATCAATTATTCGTATATATAAATAAACATTTATTTTAAAAATCACCACAAAACCCCCCCACTAAATCAGACTTTTTAATTAGCGGTGGTGGCAGGCCAATGGTCTTCTGCTCATGCCGGTGGCATGCCACTGACTGCCTTTGGCACAGTGGCGGTTCTAGACCAGTTCTACAGGGGGGGCCAGGCACGGGCCAGTGGTTTTGTCAGAGGGACACATTCAATCCGGGACAAAAGAGACCAAGACAGTATTGAAGCTTTCAAAAATGTTAGTTCAGTATATAATGTCCTTCTTTCTCTTCATTTTGATGATAACCATGGACCAAAAACAATGGAGAGGAATGCACTTTAACACTTTTGCACTTCAGTGTTTCTTTTGTTATCATTGATGATTATACTACATCAGCCTAAAATTGTGAGACTAGGTTTATTAGCACAAAATGTATATATATTTATAAAACGATTTAAAACATTCACCATTGACTGGAGAGTTAAAACCATAATGAGCTGCTATTTTCTTAATTGATGATTATATCTAATACTAATACTACTAATTTCAACTGAGTCTAAGTTATATAGACATTATAATGTGCTATCAGAAGAAATTATAAATTGACAGTTATGATATGCATGATCAGATATATCTGCTGCAGCCTTGTTATATTCACTGCAATTGAGTGACACTTGTCATTTTTGTAGTGAATTTCGATCAACATTAAATTCAGATGTAAATAACCATATTTAGCCCCATAGACTTACAATATAATCATATGCACCACTGATGAAAAGGACATTGAGGAAAGGTTTTTTGTGAACCAAAATGTGTTTATTAAAGGAACTTTAGTCATGCCATTATAAAATGGGACTTCTGTGTTCGCCACCACTCTTCTTACATTTCTTAACAATTTGTCTATCAAATTCATCCTGCTCACTGATTAAAAAAGAAAAGTTGGGAAGTTGCAGAGTAAATGGTTAACACTTTCATGTCTCCGTAGTAAAGTTAGTAACGTTACATTAACTTAGCTAAATTAAATCTACATTGGAGAGCAATGACACATGGTGCAATAGCCTAGCTTAGAACGTCAACATCACTAGAAATAGTGCAATACATTGATATAGACCCTTAGCTAATCGTTTCTTTAAATAGCCCTAGGCCTAACCAACTTTACGCAATCGCTGAAAAATTTCTTTAGCCTACTTTAAATTAACATAAAGTTCGCCTACTTTAGCTTAGCAGATACGCATCTGCGGCCGCAGGTCGTGAAACTGGCTGGCGTAATAGGTGTACCTGTATATCTGCCTTAGCTCCAAGTCTGCAGCCTCCCCTTATCACTTTCTTTCGAATCGCGCTACATCCAGTGACGGTGTTACGCTCTAAGGAATCCGACTAGACTGCTGAGCCACGTTGTTCCGAGGGGGGGCCACAGGGGAGTTCACGCTCAATGTAACAGGGGCACTGACCCCCCCAGAACCGCCAATACTTTGGCATATATACTGGCGCGGCATGCCGTTTTTGCCCAATGTCGGTGGCATGCCACTGTCATTTGGTGCAAGCCAGTGACACGTTTCAGAAATGCCAGCCTCTATTCTGCCCCCTGGTGGTAGCAGACCACTGTCATTTGGCACATGCCAGATTCTATACTGCTCCCTGGTGGTGGCTGGCCACTGGTATTTCACAAATGTCAGTGGTTTCAGCCAGACCTGTCAGCCTCTATTCTGCCCCGTTGTTGGCAGGTCAGAGTAATTTTGCGGCAGTTATGTTAATGTTTTTTCCCTATATGTTTTAATGAGAAACACATATTGAGGAAAATACATTTTTGTGCTCACTGGGCAAGGTGTGCGTACAACTGAGGCTAGTCCTTGTTGCAGTGACCCAGGTTCAAATCCGACCCGAGGGCCTGTCCTGCATGTCGTCACTCTCTAGGCCTATATATCCTGTCTATCTCCATTGTCCTATTTAGTAAAGCTGAAAAGCCACATATATTTTTTATTTATTTTTGTTACATAAAATATATAAGCTTCCAGGTATCCAAACAAAATTACTGTACTTTTTCATTTAGTTAAATGTTACTTACTGGTGCGACTGACGGTTGCCAAACGTTAGTGTCCTGTCACCACCAGGGGGCAGAATTGAGGCTGGCCTGTCTGGCCAGTGCGACTGAATTGTGCGAAAAGCCAGTGGCCTGCCACCCCCAGGGGCAGAATTGAGGCTGGCCTGTCTGGCCAGAGCGACTGGCTTGTGCGACAAACCAGTGGCCTGCCACCACCAGGGGCAGAATTGAGGCTGGCCTGTCTGGCCAGTGCGACTGAATTGTGCGAAAAGCCAGTGGCCTGCCACCCCCAGGGGCAGAATTGAGGCTGGCCTGTCTGGCCAGAGCGACTGGCTTGTGCGACAAACCAGTGGCTTGCCACCACCAGGGGCAGAATTGAGGCTGGCCTGTTTGGCCAGAGCGACTGGCTTGCCAATGCCACAGAGCCAGGTGTCTCTCGAATATTTGTCTCAAAATTCTATGCGTAAATCCAAGCAGATTAAGTGTTTCCATCGCCAAATGTAGATAAGTCAGTGCGCAAGCAAAGCTTTTGATTTGTAAACACTGACATTGGAAACTTATATGAAAATTGGATTTGTGGTTGTGAATATACTTTTTTGCACTCATTCAAATTATAATTTATGAGATAAGTTGATACCTACGAACACAAATTGAGGGGTGTTGAGTTTGGATGGCAAAAACACATGTGTGTATTATTTTTACGAACACGAATTGAGAGTTGTGTGTTTGTGTGGAATACATTTACAATCCCAAATTGAGAGCTGTGTGTTTAATTTTTATATAAATCTAGGCTACCTCCATAGAGGGAAGATGTAAAAATGGAATTCAGGTCATGTTTGTTTGATCGGCCATTAAGTTGTTTATTATTGTACTTTAGCTGAGTATCATTACAGCAAATACAGTGAGCGGTATTGCTGAAAAGGTGCAAGGTAAAATGCTCTGGAAAAAATGTGACTGACTTTCTCATTTTGGTCTTTTTGATATACGTAGTTCCAGTTGTCTAAAACCATAAAAGGGGTAAATGCAGCATTGCAAATAACAATGACAATCTAGGGCAGGTTAAAAGAAACAGGAGTAATCTTGGAACTAATATACCTGGTATAGTTTAAGATTCAATGGACATTTACGACCATCCATGACTGAAAGGCAAAGATCAGGAACAGAACAAGTTATAAAACGGTTTTGAAGAACTGTACATTCAACTAGTATATTTGTTTTATTAATAGCTGGTATTTCTTTCTGTTGAAGTGAGGACGTTTAGTTTATGTTTATACATTAATTATAACTTTCACATTAATACAAGGTAATAACTTTCACATTAGTCGTATTTGAGGTCATGATTTTTCAGCTCTAATGGTGCCTATTCATTAATCCTATTTATCGGTTATCCTGATCAAACGAAATGCATGTGGAGTTACATATTTATAAACAGGGAGATCTATTTGTTCAAAGTTGTCCACCAGACGTCAGCATTGCTTTTCATTTATGAGTTAGGCTCAAGCAAGAAGGATGCTGGCACCTGGGAGAGGGACGAGGGAGGCTGTGTTGTTTGGATGTTGAGGATTAAAGATGGCCACCAGCAGAAGAAAAAAGAGCAGTAACAAATTTGGAAATATGGATTTACTTATGCCATAAGGATTAAAGAAAGCCCTCAATACACTTGATTCCTTGCAGAATTTGTTAAACTCAACCATTTTCCTGGAATATTCCAGTGTGTGGCTGACGTTAAACGAGCAGCTGGTAAGTGGAAGGCTAATTCCAAAGGCACTGCAAATGCTAACATTAGCTGTAAAACGTTACGTGCTGTTAAACGTAGTACTAACTTAGCTTTCTGGATGTCGGTAGAAATACTTTCCTTTTTCATCAAACAACCTTTTCCGAACAAGGGGTCTAGCGACACACTCATTGTTTTGCATTAGCGCAATAGCGGCAACATTGCCACTATGGTTAGTTATTAATATGTAGGCTGGGTACTTTGCACTACTGTACTACTAGCCAAAAAAATAAACCGCTAACGTAGCTACCCAGAACGTTTGCTCGTTCAATGTTATTTTCACATTTAGAACTAGCTATTGGCGAACACTGGGATCGTTTACGGTTTACTGAAAGTCAGCTGACAGGCGTATCAGTGCAAGTTCACGTACTAATTCTGCATTTATCTGAAAGGAGAGTGACGAGTCCAGTATGTGACTCCGCAATACAATCCACATACAGTCGTGTTTAACTTCATGATGCATATCAAACGACATACGACTTCGACTACCTAACCAGAAGCGACACAGAAATCTTTACTGCCGTAACGTCGTTATTCCCGTTGGCGGTCCAGAAGTCTGAATTTATGGAAAACTTGTGATCCTTATCATCGTACGGAGTTGTGTGAAAAGAAGACAAACGGGGCTGGCATTGTCAAGCAGTGCTTTGAGCATATGAGATTTGCTCTGAATTAAATTAGAGTGGGGCCAAACGACCAAATGTTTGCATTTGCTGTGTATCATGTTTTGTACAGTCTGTCAGACACACGTACGATACCGAGTCACGTGTAGTAGCATAATACTTCGTCATACTCGCGAGGCTGACTAAATAACTCGCTAGCTAACTAACAAACGAATGAATAATCTAGTCACATCCCGACCAACGACTAAACGTAAAGCTTTCCATCAGGGCCCTCACAAACACCATCAGATGACAGGCAGGTGAGCTAGCAACGTAGCTACGGTTACTCGTAGCCCTGCAGGACTGTAGCTAGGGCGGACAATAGACTCACTCACCCGAGTGCCCTTAATACTAGTTAGCACTGGTAGCACTGGACAGCAATGACAGTTTTGCTCAGCACATTGAGCGCAAGCTAAAACGCAAGCGTAAAGTATACGTCCTGACATGTAATTGTGGGTTTAGCCTATCTAGGGCTACAGAGTGACTGGTGTATTTAAATAAATAAATAAAATGTTTGCTGCTCTCACCTACAGTTTGTAATAAAAAAAATATTAATGAAACGACTAATTTGTGATGGCAAAACAATTAAATGTAAAATAAACATGTTCTGAGCATGTGTGCTTTCATGTGGTATAATATTTTGTCAAATCTTTTTAAGGGCTTTTGGATTGATTATAAATGATATCAGATAAAACTAAGACGTTTGAATCTTAAAGCTCTGATTTTGGTCCCTCATGAATGAAAATGTAAGTATTTATTTTTAAAATATGTATATGTAACCAACATCTCCCGACATTTTAGGTTTAAAATATGCAAATTGGTCTATACCATAGGACTATATAGAAGAGGCAATCCATAAGGCTTGCTTTTATGCCAATATTGGCTTAATATACTTTAACAAATTATAATTAAAAATACATTTGGGCTGGGACCAATGAATTAATGTAAACGTTCATTCAAGAAGCACATACACGGAAACTCCCGTTCATGTCCCGCGAAAGTATAAACAGAGACCGAAGGTTGCTCACTGCTTTTCATCCATCCATCAGCTATATTTTCTTATATCAAATCAAATCAAGTTTATTTATAGAACACGTTTAAAGCAAGCAGAGTGCCGTACAATATATTCACATACAGTTTATCAAACAATACAGAAAACAGCTTGTAACATATAGCCTATATAGGGCCTACATTGGCCATAGGCTACTATGTACAACCTAAGTGCATAGAAAACCACTAATATGATTCGAAGGCTATTGAAAATCAACCTATCTGCTCCAGTTCATTGTGTCATTGCGCTTTAATTTGTTTGGATACAGCGAAAATATTACAGAATATCTACATTCTTCCTACCCTGCTCAACTATTTGACGCACTGAGAAGACACGCTGTTGGGATTTGGGAGGACTCCCCGTCAACATGTCGGCGGGCCTCGGTGAGCTACGCTTTCCCAGAAACCCCTTCTCTGGGAAGAATTTGCCTTTGCACTGACAAAAATAGCGACTTCTCGACATGACGAAACCACTATACAAAATGTTTCCGCTTTGACTGGCTCTGTTTGAGGACATGCAAAAATAGCTGCTAGGTGGGCATAAAAATTTGTTACTCAAGCCCGGTTTATACTGCTGCGAAGCAGCACGTAAACAGCTCTGCATAGCTTCGAAGAGCAGGGGTTTCTGGGAAAGCGTAGCTCACGGACATGTTGACAGGGAGTCCTCCCAAATCCTGACAGCCCGTCGTGCGAAGCGTCTTCTCAGTGTGTCAAACAATCGCTGGTTGGTTGAGCAGGGTAGGAAGCAAGTAGACATTCGGTAATATTTTGGCTGTAAACGCCAGACTACAAATAAAGTGTTTTAGGCAGTTCAGGAGCAGTGTTTTCTGTGAGTGAGAGTATGGCTCCCTTGGTGTGGACAATGGGCTTTGTAATCTTTGAGACCTTTGACATGCGCAAAAAGCTATAAAACATACTAAAGGAAAGGGAAAAGCATAATAGGTCCCCTTTAAAGCATGGCAGAGATATACGTCATCTACATGATGAGACTGTTCTATGTTTTAATTTCAGAGAGTACACTGAGACGTTAAACTGTAAATTTCAATAAAAAGTGGAAAAACTGTAAAAACTAAACTGAACAACTCGTGGAAAGGTGTTCTAAAACTTTTGACCGGTAGTGTGCCTTTCTAGTATCTACATACATACATTAAATTTGGACTAGTCAAAATTTATTTTGGGCAACCAAAATAAAATAAAAAATTCTTATAGTAATTTCACCTGCTCAGTTTTGAAAGACCTCTGTATGATGTGGGCTGTCAGAAGACTATAGTGAAAAACAGTATGTTTTTCACCAAATTCCTGGCGAATCATGATGTCAAGCCAATCTGTATTAGTAGAAAGTTAAGTTCATCCAGAATGCATTTGATTATTTTGCCTCACTGACTTGATTTGTCTTTAACACTTTCATGATTTGCTCTGAACTCGCTTTCTAGAACTTTTACTTTCAATAAGTAAGCTGGTATTAAATAAATAAACATTTAGGCCCTACGTGTCGGTCTAATATGTTACAATACTATCACGCTGAGAAATAACACATATATAGCCCACTAAGAAATAATGGTAATGTCTGATCGGGTGCGGGTCTCTCAATCTGAGAAAATTATTTGTTCGGGTGGGTGGCGGGTAGATGATTGCGGATTTGGACGCAGTGCTATGGCCAAAAGCTGGCCAACATCAGTGGAAATTCTGAGATGGGACATCTGGTCAAATTATTTGTTCAGTCTACGTTGAATTATGGTTGGTCTTTATTTGTTTCACCTGGGATGAGCCAGTAATCATAGATCATTCTTGTTCTTTCCTCTATTCTGCTGTTGGAACAGGCTCTAGCCTGACGAAGCCTCTCAAGATGAACATGGTGAAGAGGATCATGGGGCGACCACGGCAGGAAGAGTGCAGTCCCCAGGATAATGCACTGGGCCTCATGCACCTGCGCCGTCTCTTCTCCGAACTGTGCCATCCACCCCGACACATGACCCAGAAGGAGCAGGAAGAGAAGCTCTACATGATGTTGCCAGTCTTTAACAGGGTGAGAATAACTAAAAGAAAACATACACTTTGTATTGGAGATTTGACCTAAACATTGATTCAGTTTATAATTTAAGATAAAAAACATTGAATCTCGTAATCATTGTTGGTGATGATGATATACAATTGTACATTGTGCTTGCGGTTGTGCAGGGACTGTTCAAACCTATAATGTTGAGGACCTAACATCTCAAAATTGCATAGTATCTTTGTCTTTGTCAGCTGGGAAAACATTGCATGTATTGCCATTTCTTCTTTACTAAGAGGTTTGTAAATTAACCACAATGGTGACATTTGTGAACTTTGACCAGGTATTTGGAAATGCCCCACCGAGCACAATGACCGAGAAGTTTTCCGACCTGCTGCAGTTCACCACTCAGGTGTCCAGGCTCATGGTGACCGAGATCAGACGCAGAGCGTCCAACAAATCCACAGGTAGGGTTCTCAGACACTAGCAAAGAGGCAGGAGACCATTTTAAAGGTGCTATAGTCACAATCAAGTTTTTTTTTGTTTTTTTATTTAACGGTCACCTGGCTTTGATTGTTTGGACCGTTCACCTACATTATCCTTCAGTTTGATGAAGTTCAGCCTTATAACTTTGGTGCCAGAAAGTGTTAGTAGAGACATGTACAGAAATGTATTCAGCATCAATTGTCTGTTAACTTAGACTAGCTTGCATGATAAGGATTGCATTTTGGCAGTGATTAAAAGTGCTGTCAGTCCTTTATTTTATATATTTTCTAAATAAGATCAAATAAATGTGACTACAATCATTATAAATGGTTTGAAAATCCTAGTGTCTACCTTCGCAAAATGAATCAATAGTTTAATGCAAGACATTTTATACATTGCATAGGCCTGCTATATAATGTTAACACAGATTGATTTAGGATTTTTCTGCATTATGACCACCGGGTTCATATTTCAAGAGTGCCAAATAAAGAGACAACTGCTTTTTATAAAATAAGGACAAACGAGTTACACCTCAGACTTCACTTGATCATTTGTCTTGTTAGCATTGTGGTCCTGTTATTAATTTGAGCAGTGCTTACTGAAGGCGCATGTAGTCGAAGGGAATGCTAGGGTCACGTACGTAGACTAAGCTTTGCATCCAAAACAAACGGTCCCTTCCTTCTCTGTAAGCACTAGTGTACTGTTAAACATGGCTAGACTAGTTATTGTAGGCTACAGTCAGGTCCCATGTTAGTTATAGGTAGTGTAATCAAAAGGTTAGTACAAAAAAGTATTATCTTCTGGGCAGTTTATTTACATTTTAAAGATTGTTCTAGTATAGATTGCTAATATAATATTTTTCTCACCCTTGTCTGATTGTGGATGTGTGACGAGTTGAATTACATTATCTTGAAAATAGCTCTTCTGGTGGCAGCAACTATCTAATGGGTGTGGCAGAATTGTCTGTGTGGGCACATTTCCAAATGTAGATGATGTTTTTTTGTTTGAGATGTGCGGTGTGTTGCAGCTCAAATTATAACTTTGTTTGTTCCCACAGAGGCTGCTAGCAGAGCAATTGTCCAGTTCCTGGAGGTGAACCACAGCGAAGAGGCTAGTCGTGGCTGGATGTTGCTCACCACCATCAATCTGCTAGCCTCCTCTGGCCAGGTATGTACCGCTCACTGGATTTACACTGGATGATTTGGCTCTGGTATATACCTCTCACTGTATTTACACTAGATGATGTGGTTCTGGTATGTACCCCTTACTGTATTTACACTAGATGATTTGGCTCTGGTATGTACCTCACACTGGATTTACACTAGATGATTTGGCTCTGGTATATACCTCTCACTGTATTTACACTAGATGATTTAGTTCTGGTATGTACCCCTCACTGTATTTACACTAGATGATTTGGTTCTGGTATGTACCCCTCACTGTATTTACACTAGATGATTTGGTTCTGGTATGTACCTCACACTGGATGTACACTAGATGATTTGACTCTGGTATGTACCTCACACTGGATGTACACTAGATGATTTGGCTCTGGTATGTATCTCACACTGGATTTACACTAGATGATTTGGCTCTGGTATGTACCTCACACTGGATTTACACTAGATGATTTGGCTCTGGTATGTACCTCACACTGGATTTACACTAGATGATTTGGCTCTGGTATATACCTCACACTGGATTTACACTAGATGATTTGGCTCTGGTATGTACCTCACACTGGATTTACACTAGATGATTTGGCTCTGGTATGTACCTCACACTGGATTTACACTAGATGATTTGGCTCTGGTATGTACCTCACACTGGATTTACACTAGATGATTTGGCTCTGGTATGTACCTCACACTGGATTTACACTAGATGATTTGGCTCTTGTATATACCTCTCACTGGATTTACACTAGATGATTTGGCTCTGGTATGCACCTCTCACTGGATTTACACTAGATGATTTGGCTCTGGTATGTACCTCACACTGGATTTACACTAGATGATTCGGCTCTGGTATGTACCTCACACTGGATTTACACTAGATGATTCGGCTCTGGTATGTACCTCACACTGTATTTACACTAGATGATTTGGCTCTGGTATGTACCTCACACTGTATTTACACTAGATGATTTGGCTCTGGTATATACCTCTCACTGTATTTACACTAGATGATTTGGTTCTGGAGCTGTGGTATATACCTAATAAAAAAAATAAGCCAACGTTTGATTTTGAAAGAGAACAACTAAACCAAAAAGACATTCAACCAGCTGATATTGACTGTTGAATCCAAAATGTAACCAATCGTACCTTTTAAGCTATTCTTTGTTTTATATAGAACTAATGTGTAAACAGATTGAAAAATTCAACTTCTGTAACTAAGTCACTGACTTCTTTAACAATGTCTGCCATTTTTGCAGTTGTAATTAATGAGTCAGTAAAAGAAAACATTGGTTACTTGCACTGCAATACACAGAGGAATGATATCAACTGAACAAACTCTAAATTACGTAAATTAACGTGTAATTAAATTATTTTTCGTAATTCAGCAGGTGAGAGCCATCTATTTAAATTGTGTATATGCTATTAAATAGGTAGCTATATTTGGGGGCTTTCACTCATATTTGAAAGTAGTTAAACATTTTGAAGAAGTACAATTTTATAGTTTTGAGTTTGACTTTTTCTGTTGTGGTGAATTATTTGCAATCCCGTATTGTAGAAAACCGAACGATGGTACCCTGGCACCCTACTATTTAATGTATCTGGCAGCACAGCAAGGAGCTTTCTAAGAAATCCGTGTGACATAAATTCTAAAGCTCTTCCTCTCTTGAAAAGCAGAACTCTCCCCTTTTTCTCCTGTTAGTCTAGTTATCTATTCATCCCCTCAAACCCATTCATCATTATCTTCATCTTTCCCAAGTCTTTCTTCTGCTCTCTGTCCCTCTCTCTGTTTCTCTCTCTGTTCCTCTCTTAATCGCTGGGACTATTTGGTTTCAGACGTTGTTCTGTTTCCTTTGTTGGCCCGGTTCAGTGCAGGCAGGGAGCCGGTCCGTCTGTTCTCTTCTGACCTGGCGAAAGGAGCCTTTTTATGCTCATCCTGTTCATTAGGCCAACGAGGTCCACCTGTTAAGCCAGGGAGCACCCATTTATTTTCCCAGCTCACTCTGGGGAGAAGCCACCAGTGTCTCCAATATTTCTTTTCCACTACAACGCCCCTCTCATTCCCCCTTGACCTCCCACACTGTCGTGACACGCACCCAAAGTTGAAACTTAGTAGTAGTTGCGGAAGTTAGTTGTAGAAGGGGGAAGTTTTTATCCATCACATAAGAAGTGAATGAACATGAACTTAGTCAACTCATAATAACCTCTCCTAAAATCATCTTCTCTTTGTCCGAGCAGAAAACGGTGGACTGCATGACAACAATGTCAGTCCCCTCGACCCTGGTGAAATGCCTCTACCTGTTTTTTGACCTGCCTCACATGACCGATGTCCCAGGGAGCACCCTGCCGCCTGTCCAGCCCCCACCTCCAACCCAACCTGCCGGGCAGCCTCCTACCCAGCCCCCACCAGAGCTGCCCCTGGCCGACCGCAGAGCCCTGCTTCAGAAGGTCTTTGTCCAGGTCAGTCTGAAGCCCTGCCACATACATGTCTTTAAGGAAGTTGATTTTGAAATAGATTTTTTTAAGAGCTTGTTATTTTAAAGACAGGAAATGTTTTATTGAGTTGTAGTGTTAGTAGCTTACAGATTCCAGGAATGTATAGTGCAGACTGAATTTGCCTTATTGCAGTTTTGTATTTTCCCTGCATATATCTCACTTTCTGTTCCTGTTTTCAACTTTATCTCTAACCCCAGTCTCTTAGTGAACATGAAAGTGTCTCATCTTCCGCTGTCTTGTTCCTCTCCATTTCTGCATTTTGAATTGTTGTTGTTTGTTGTCATTTGCTATTTACTTGGTTCTTATTCAGATCCTGGTGAAGCTGTGCAGCTTTGTGTCGCCGGCAGAGGAGCTGGCTCAGAAGGACGACCTGCAACTGTTGTTCAGTGCCATCACGTCCTGGTGCCCACCCCACAACCTGCCATGGAGGAAGAGTGCTGGCGAGGTGCTCACCACCATCTCACGCCATGGCCTGAGCATCAATGTAGTGAAATACATCCATGGTATGGAGACTGGTGTGGGGCTGATCACTGGGGGTGGAAGGATAAGGTTATAGATGGGCAGGTCAATGTCGGTTTCCTTCAAAATGCAGATTTGATCGACAATTCGTCATTATTTTTAATCTAGATTTACTTTACGTTTTTCTGTAACTAGAAGAGGCCAAGAATTCAATGAAGTGTATTATTTCTTTCTTTATTTTAACCTTTATTTCAACCATTACTTTTCCAATGGAAAAAGCTATTGATATAAAATCTAAAACCATAAAAAAGTCACACATATGGTAAGATTTCTATATAACAAATACTTTATGCAGTTACACATGCTTGTAGAAAATGAAAAATTGAATCATTAATATAGAGACAGACAGCACATCTTTTTAAATTGAGTCAATATCCTAGATCACCATTTTGCTGCCGCTACCAAGACTATCAGCCCTGTAGATACAGTATTATATCCTGGTAGATTAATTCTATATTTATAAAGTTGCGGAACCATGATTCGGTTATGATAAAAAAGTCTGAAATAGTTTCAGAAACCCTAACATTAAAATACATTTTCTTGGTTAGGTTTCTTGCATTTAAATATATAAGACCCATCTGTTTTTAAAGTACATTGGAGTCACCAACCTGTGTTTCCAGTTTAAAAATAACTTCAAGATTCCGACTTGTAATGATGAAATCTAAAGTTAAATAGTTAACAAATTGTGGTGTGGTTGGTCAGAACTAAAGGATTCTACTGGACGATGAGGAGGAGGATGATGATTATAATAACTTTAATTTAAGAGTGCCTTTCTTGCAAACCTAAATTCAAACATAGACCTGACAGAACAGATATGTTTTAAGGAGTCTTTGAAACGTTCCTATGGACTCATTTCGGAGCTCCTACGGGAGAGAGTTCCAGAGGGCAGGGGCAGCCACACTAAGCAGACTGGGAAGACGTCTGTAATGTTTCTTCCTCACACTTCTAACTGGAGCGTGAAGACAATAATATTTAAACACTTCTGGCTCATTCCAAAAGGAGTCTAAGTTTAGAATAAAATCCATCCAAGTGTCAGCAGAAAAAAATATATAAAAATGACATATGAATACAAATGTTTAAATTCAAGAATAAATATTTAAATACATAGCCGTGTTTTTAAATAATAATATATGTGAATAAGATAATAAATACATTCTTGACTCAGGTGTATATGGTACTGTACCACTATGCATTTGGGCCTATGACAGATAAGTGAATATTATTTTACAGTATTGGAATGTATTTGACAATTCACTGTACGTTGCACTTGTGTTCCAGAGAAAGAATGCCTAGCCACATGTATCCAGAACATGCAGCAGTCAGACGACCTTTCACCTCTGGAGATTGTGGAGATGTTTGCCGGCCTCTCCTGCTTCCTAAAGGACTCCAGTGGCGTGTCTCCAGCCCTGTTGGATGACTTTCGATTGTGTCAGGGATACACCTTCCTCTGCGACCTCATGCTCAGGTCAGGGAGTGCTTATGAATGATGCCTGTGAAGGAATAAGCTTCAACGTTATACTCGCTAGAAATTAGTGAGTGATGAAACCTTATTCTGTATTTCGTGTTTGGCTATTAGAGGTGAGTAGAGTAGTGAAGCGGCACGGTGGCTCAGTGGTTAGCACTGTTGCCTCACAGCAAGAAGGCCCTGGGTTCAAACCCCACCTGTCCCAAGGGCCTTTCTGTGTGGAGTTCGCGTGTTCTCCCCGTGTCTGCGTGGGTTTCCTCCGGGTACTACGGTTTCCTCCCACAGACCAAAAACATGCAGGTTAATTGGTGACTCCAAATTGTCCGTAGGTGTGAATGTGAGTGTGAGTGGTTGTCTGTCCCTATGTGTCAGCCCTGTGATGTCCAGGGTGTTCCCCGCCTCTCGCCCTGTGTCTAATGGATGGATGGAGACTAGTGAAACTTGCTACTCAAGTAAAAAGAAAATAGGTTGGGGTTAAGTGATGATCCTCTGTTGGGTTGCCAATAACAGTCAAAGTTTGTTTGCATAGCTACTTTTTGCAATTCATGAGGATAGACAGGAAAATGTTAGCTCCCTTAACTGTAGTTTAGTTTTCTATGTAACCTTATTGCTATTGTTACATGTACAACTAAATGGCAACGTCGGTCCATCAAACGGTCGAAACAACATCACCACGTTCTAGGCTGGACAAAAAATGTGTATTGAAAAATAAGTATTCGACCAAAAAGGCAATATTAATATTTACCTTCTCTCAGCAATATTTACTGTTAAAATATTACAATTTTATGATTAAAAAGGGAAATATTTAATACAGCTCCTTTTTTGTGTGTGTGTAGTTGTGTCATTAATACAGGTTTCGGATTAAGGTTATAGATTCCCTTATCTTCGATGATCTTTGGTAAATCCGTGTTTCCCGTAGTGTTTCACGTAGTTATGGTCTTCAGTTGTTTCATACCGAAACATACCGCCATCTGAAACCTCCCACTGTTGATATTTTTATCAACAGTGTTAATATGTAACACCTTTTAGCGTTTAGAAAGCCATCAAAATGCCTTTACTTTGAAGACCAAAGCAGTATTCCAAGCAGAATCCCATTTTCTCCTCTATCACTTTTTCACAATAGGTTTCTAACCGTGTGTCTTCTCCTTTAGATCACAACTGTGTTTTTAATTCTGACTCTTTTCTGATAACAGACTAGAACAGTCCAAAGAGGATGAATCCAAAGATGCCCTGAAAGACTTGGTCAATCTGGTAACCAGCTTAACCACCTATGGTTTGTCAGAGCTCAAGCCTGCTGGTCTCACTACTGGAGCCCCTTTCCATCTTCCTGGTTTTGTTCTTCCGCAGCCCTCTGGGAAAGGTCAGTGATCTGCACCTCTTCAATGGCCACTTTTTTAGCAGTACTATTTTAAGTATTTCTGAACGTTTAAAATGGGTAAGTATTGTAATTTTATAGTTCACAAGATATTTGCGCACAAAAGAAACAATGGTTCAATCACTATCAGGAAATGCTTTGGTCTAATGATTAAATCTCATTTAAATCCCTATTTAATCCCATTTAAATCCATAGAAATGTTGAGGAAAAAATTTAACCATCAAACCATCATATTTGAGAGGGCCAGCAACATTTACACTGTGTCTAATGACTGTTGAAAACGTATGTGAATTTTGGTTACAAACAAATATTAAATGTAAATATAAAAATCGACATATTACAACATTATTTAAGTTTATGTTAATTAGTTCAATCCTGTTGCTTAATTAAAATGTTTCTACAAGGTCTGCCTGGTAGGATATGTAAATACTTTCAAATTAAAGATGATAGAAGATGACGTGTTCAGCCTCGAGATACTTAAAAATTTTCTCTCACTCACTGTCTCTGTCTAAACTATATATATATATATATATATATATATATATATATGTGTGTATGTATTCACACATACATATACACGTACAGTACACATACATATAGATTTACATATACATATTCACATACATATAGATTTACATATACATATACACATACATATAGATTTACATATACATATACACATACATATAGATTTACATATACATATTCACATACATATAGATTTACATATACATATACATATACACATACACATACATATAGATTTACATATAAATGATCTGTTCGTATTCCATATCTCCCCTCTGCAGGCCACGCTGTGCGTAACATCCAGGCCTTCACCGTGCTCCAGAACGCCTTCCTCCGTGCTAAGACCAGCCGCCTAGCGCGCACCCTGCTGGATGCTATCGGAAACATCTACAGCACGGACCTGGCCAACTACTTTATCCTGGAGGCCCAGCACACGCTGTCGCAGTTTGCAGAGCGCATAGGGAAACTGCCAGAGGCCCAGACCAAATACTTTGAGCTCTTAGAGTTTGTGGTTTTCACTCTCAACTACGTTCCCTGCAAGGAGCTGTTCAGTGTTAGCGTGCTGTTGAAGTCCAGCATGTCGTGCACCTGCAGCATCACTGCCACCAGGACCCTGCTGAAGTTCAGCCGGCATGACGCAGTGTTCAGTGACGTGTTGAGAGAGGTGGGCCTGCTGGAGGTGTTGGTCAATCTGCTCCATAAATACGCTGCCTTGCTAAAGGACCCGGCCACGCAGCAACAGCAGTCACACAACAACGAGCAGGGTGAGTTGCAGTGCCAACGTGATTTACCAAGAAGTGCTACTTTTCCAGCCTTTTGTGTGCTTTGCTCCCCTTGTATTTCTCGCGTTGTCATGCCTGTGTATGTACAGGACCAATGTGCAGCAGCTCTTTTTTCTCACTAGGTTGTTACTAGCTAATAGTAGCAAGTGGTGATGGTATTCATCCTATGTGTGGTAGTCAGGAAGACTGCATGCAACCAAGTCGTGAGCAGCTTAGCTCACTTGTCTCTGGTTGAAGATGCCTTTCAGGACAATGACTCTAAAGTAAAAGACCTGATTGGATTAACCTCTTTGATCCTGGTGTCCATGTTCACACTTACAGCTCCATTCCTTAGAAACAAATGTGTTCTTAGTCCATTCAGCAAGTTCTACTAACGTGCGTGAAAATTAGGTGTATGCAGTTTACCACGCGTCTGTTTTCAGTGTCAAGGTCAACATCATCACAGCTGTGTTTAACCTGAGCTTCAATGCCATTTCAAGTCGTATTTTAAGTCATGCAAACAGAATGTAAACTATAATTGCCCAACTGTGTGCATAAGACGTACAATGCTTTATGGTTTTGTTTTAAGTGAAAATAGACATTTATTTTTTTCATCTTAAACGTTTATTTTGACTTTATTTTTCTGATGTGACGTGTTTTCTCCCTTAAAGTCAAATGATAGGAAGATAAGCCTGATGGCATTGGCAGGCCCAGTGAAGCTGACGTAGGTGTAAACTCTGTCTGTGCTACCCAATTATCCTTCAAAATGGCACATTAAACACAAGCGGCCTTCAGCAGCTTGTAGCGTGCTTCATTGCCAGCTAGTGTTGGAGTCCGATAAAGCTTTGGAGTGGGAAACTTATTAATTAAGGAGGGAACGTTGTCATCTGATGAGAGTTGCACTTTGGGAAGACCCCAATAATCATGTTAATGTAAACAAATCTTATGTATGCTTACTAAACCTAATTGTAAAAACAAAAACAGGAGAAAGCAGAATTCTTGGAAACAAAATATTGAGAACTTTTGGTGACATCGATATTGTTCACTAAACTAGATCACAAAATACATGATTAGTGTTAGCTAACGTTAGCCAAACGATAAACGTGCAACGTTTAAAAAATCAATAAATAAAAACACAATTCTGGCATAATCCGTTGTAAACATGAACACGTTTTCGGTGACTGTGTAGTGCTGGACTTCTGCTGTCCTAAATGGCGACACAGTCTAAGAAGTCCTGTGTCTGCACGTTGTGAAGAATAATAATAATAATAATAATACATTTAATTTATAGGCGCCTTTCTAAACACCCGAGGTCACCGTACAATACATATACAATCAAAACAGCACAATATACAATTCAGGATGCAATAAACATACGACAGAGACATGGGAATTGGGGCAGAGGACATCATGAACATCACAAGATTACAAGGACAAAGGGTATGAAACAACAACCACATTAATTATGTCAGCTTTTCAAATGTTGTACAACATAAAACAATTAAGCAGAAGGCTTTCTCAAATAGAAAGGTTTTTAGGCCTGATTTAAAAGTGGATAGAGTCTGAAGCTTCCTCAGATGGTCTGGAGACAGATGGCCCTGCCGACCCGAACACTCGGTCAATAATAATAACAGTAATAGAATAACAAGCATTGGGTAACCTCTCTGTGTCCCTTTCCTCTCCGTCCCTCCTCTCTTTTGTCCTCCCCTGCCAGGGGACTGTAAGAACAACACAGCAGCAGAGGAGCAGAAACAGTTGGCCTGGCTGGTGATGGAGACTCTTACTGTCCTATTGCAGGGCTCCAACACCAACGCAGGTGACACACACACACACACACACACACACACACACAGTGTCCTATCCCTTTGCAACGTAACACTTGGGATTAGAGCTCCATCTTTTTGCCAGTGGTAGCCGATAGTACTGCTCATGGAATCAAGTCCCCTGGGATTCTGTTTCTAATAAAAACCTACAGCATGAAGGAATCATCATGTAAATCCTGCTCCATCTCATCTCTCTGTCTTTCTGTCTGATTGACTCTCTTACTTCAGGTGTCTCCTTTAAGCTCTACCCATTCAACTGCCCTGTTGTATCTGGTTCTCTCTCTCTCTTTCTCTTTCTGTTTCTCTCTTTCTCTTTTTCTCTCTTTTTCTGTTTCTCTATTTCTCTCTCTCTCTCTCTCTCTCTTTCCCTCTCTTTCTGTTTCTCTCTCTAGCTCTCTATCTCTCTCTCTGACACACACACACACACACACACACACACACACACACACCCACACACAAATAAAAACGCAGTGGCTTCCCGTTAATTAGCTCCCTAATGCGTTGTCTGTGCCACCCTTAGCGCCGCAGTGCTCTACTGTGCTGACCTCCTGGTGTGCCTCCGTCTCCAGGTCTGTTCAGGGAGTTTGGCGGAGCACGCTGCGTCCACAACATAGTGAAGTACCGGCAGTGTCGAGAGCATGCCCTGATGATCATCCAGCAGTTGGTGCTGTCGCCGAGTGGGGATGACGACATGGGCACGCTGCTGGGGCTCATGCACTCGGCCCCGTCCACGGAGCTGCAGCTTAAAACGGACATTCTGCGGGTACTGATGTCACAGTTGCTAAATCAAATGGGTTTCAGACTACGAGTAACACTGACTTGAACCTGCGCTACACAAACTGCTGATTTAGAACTAATACTTCTGTTTGGGACGTTGGGCGGAGGTGATGGAGCCAGCTTTGAGGGGTTAGACTCATAACAGCATGCTGGGTTTATCCCTACTGTTTATAATATTATGAGCATATAATATCCTATGCTGTCCTTGTTATCTCGCTGGAATGAGTTGTAAATGTGTGCATATTTTCTAACAATATTCATAGTTCTCTTCTTGTTATATTTCTAAACTTTTCGAGATGAGTGAGTGCTGCTGTGAACAAAACAAAAAGTTGTGAAATTCTGCACCTGGAAACCACATGCAACCATCCAAACCTTTCAGCAGAGCTAGGCTACCTCCCATCATAGATTTGGACCGATCACATACAAAGTTCGCTGGTGTTAGCTTTTGCCGACCTAGAAAAAAATGGGATGTGAAGCGCCTCAGGAACAAACAACCAATGCGTCGTCTTTTTACTAAATTTTGTTCGCTTACTCCCGGCGGAATGCAACAATTTTGTTTGAAACATTCTGGGACCTTTAGCCCTTTCTTTCTTTTGTGCCTTTGGTTACAATTTGCATTCAGAAGCAATACAATCCTACTTCTATGTCCATCACTATCATTTTGCAACGTAACTGTTTTAGGAGTTAACAACTTCATGAATGATTAGTACGTTCATTCCATTCACTCATCCGATGTGCTCCCCTCTCCTCTGCCTAAGCTGTCCTCTCCTTATTCTCCCCCCTAGGCTCTTTTGGCGGTGCTGCGTGAGAGCCACCGCACTCGCACCGTGTTCCGCAAGGTGGGCGGCTTTGTGTACGTCACCTCTCTGCTGGTGGCCATGGAGCGCTCGCTGTGCCAGCCGCCGCGGCAAGGCTGGGAGAAGGCCAATCAGAACCAGGTTTTTGAGCTGCTGCACACCGTCTTCTGCACGCTCACCGCCGCCATGCGGTACGAACCCGCAAACTCCCACTTCTTTCGCACTGAGATCCAGTATGAGAAGCTGGCTGATGCCATCAGGTGATTTCTGGCTTTTTTTTTCGTCACTTTTCACTGGTATGGATTTGTTATTATTACATTACATTCATTTAGCAGACGCTTTTATCCAAAGCGACTTACAAAACATTGTGCCTACAAAAAGATAATGGTAAAAACTACAAGTCAGGTAGAGAAATAAGTGCATCCCTGACCTAATCATCTAGATAAGAGCTAAGCGAGTGCTATATTAAACATCAGGATAATAAACAAAACCTTCACAATCCAACTACAAACAATTTCTGAGCGCAACCAATTACATGGTATATCAAATTTGTATTTGTATGAAGTGTAGGCAACTGTTTTGTTACCCATTATCACAGCGGGGAGATGTGCCACAAACGGACCTCGTTCTTTTTCATTGCTGATTTTTTTACAAACATTACGCTGTTCTTTTAAGCACAGTGACACGTCAAGCGGTAGACGACCAAATTCTGCCAGCTCTAAAATGTGGTTCTGTCCGCTAGGTTGCTGGGATGTTTCTCGGAGATGAAGAAGTTGTGTCCTACGGCGGTGTTTCCTTCCAACGCTCAGCCCTTTCAGAGGCTCCTAGAGGAAGAGGCTGGGCCTGCAGCGGGCCCTGGAGACAGTGTGTGTCCCACCCTCAAACACTGCAGTAAACTCTTCATCTATCTCTACAAGATGGCCACGGATTCCTTTGACAGGTAACTCCCTTACTATCCGTTGTATGTAAATGGCTGATGAAGACCTCTGGAGTGAACCAAAGCACCCACGTTTATCAAATGTACTCATATTCATATTTTGTGTTTTTAGTAGAAAGTTATTTGCCATATGGTACTTTGAAGGTACTTTGTGCAGTTAAAATATAGCACAATAACGACAGGCTTCATGGTTGTACACAATATTGAAACAAAAAAAATTATGATTTAATGAAAATTATTGTTCACTATTCACTGTGACGAAATAAAGACAAATAGACAAAGAGTTAATATGCTTTTCTATGATTATGCTTTAATGCACATAGATATACTTCGTACTTGACCAAATTTATTGGGCATATTTAAAATATTCCTGAAAGTTGTATGATTTGAGAATGAGGTCTCTTATTAGTACAGCAAAGCAAAACAAAAGGTAATGCAGGCCTGCAACAGGTTCTGTCTTATCTTTTGTACCAGCAAACCTTCTAGTACAGCAATGCTTGAACTATTGATATTAAAATAAAAGTATTGAGCAGCATGGTCTTTGTAGCTCACTAGGGGGAGTCATCACTTTCAGAACCTACACAGTGCTGCACCAATTCCATGAAAAGAAGGAACCATGAGTTATTTCTCTGAATCACAGTGCACTCTGATGTGACCTCCTGTGCATGTGCTGCACCTCTTGTCTGCTAGTTTTGCTGGCTGTGCTTCAAACCTTTGAGCTTTCTGACTAACAGCCTCTTCCTCTCTTCTGTCTTTTTCTCTTCCTTCCTCTATCCTCTGGCCCTGCCTGGCTGTGCGCTTGGGTCTGGTCTGACTGCATGTGTGTTTGTCTCTCTGGGTCGTGTGTGTGTGTGTGTGTGTGTGTGTGTGTGTGTGTCTCTCTCTGGGTCGTGTGTGTGCTTGCGCGCGCGCAGTCGTACTGAGCAGGTGCCCCCCTGCCTGACTCACGAGACCTCCCTGCCCTCCCCCTGGGGCACTCCGGCACTCGCCAGGAAGAGGTAGCTACAGCACCCTGCACCTTTTTCTCTTCCGGCTCCTCACTCCTCGCATTTCTCTCCTTTTCTGCTTGGAACTGAAACGCCCTCTTTACATAGCGAGCCGAACTTCATACACTACAAAATAAGTTTATTCGGATGAATAAACTTCACCCATCGACTGTGAGCAGCGCTTTTTCCAGCCTCCGCTCATTATATTCTTTAGAGACTGGCACATCTGTGTGTAGGGTAGTGTGATTATTTCTCAGTAATCCAACATTTACAACAAGGTGTAGAACTAGAACCCCACTCTCTCGCACAAACAACATGTCATAAATGTAAAACGTACAGCAATAGAAAGTCTCCTCAAGGCAAAGAGAGGTATTCAGAGGTCCTGTTTAAGACACAGAGCCAGTCCAAGGCCAGCTCTGAAGCTATAGTAAATAACACATCATTTTATTCAGACACACTGAAAAGATTACCACAACAAAAGGAACTGAGACCCAAAGCACAAAATAGCCTTGAATCCAGAGACGCTTTGAAACGCCTGTAACAGCCTCTATTGTAATACTTGAATGTATACTTGATTCAATTCAGTCACTAAACAACTCTTCTGATTCCTCCCACCTAGGCATGGCTACTATGGCTCGTCTGGCCCTCCTGCACCTGTTAAAGTGCTGACGGACCTGAAGCTCCACCTGGCCAACTCCTCATACTCCCCATCTTCAGCTGACTCCGTGGTCATCCACCCAGGGGCCAGTCTGGCCATGCTCGACCTGCTAGCTTCCATTACCTCTGAAAGCCAGCCTGAGGTGAGCGAGCCACACCTCAAACAGTTTCTCCCTTTCCTCTTTTGAGACCCATCTCTACTATCGCCACCTTGTGTGAGGTTGTACCAAACAAGCTTCTCTGTTCTCCAGCATGCTCTGGACCTGCAGCTAGCTGTAGCCAACATCCTCCAGCTGTTAGTGCACAGCGAGCGGAACCAGCAGGTCCTGTGTGAGGCTGGCCTGCACTCGCGTCTGCTCCAGCGCTGCGGCCAGGCCCTGGCTGACGAAGAGCACCCCCTCCACCCGCCATTGCAGAGGATGTTTGAGAGGCTGGCCTCCCAGGCACTGCAGCCTATGGCCCTGAGGTACACAGAGAACCGACTGCAAAGCCAGGAAAGAGCATACCTTTCTAGAATGCTCCCCCAGTAATGACCCATACATTTCAAAGTATGTAAATGCTATGGTTTCAGCATTGAGTTGCTTTTCCAACTCACATTCTCACCAGATTAAGTGAAGTAAACTGAAGAGACTACATTATTGCTTTGCTGTGGATGATAGGAACTGTGTGACAGCCAAGATCACAGCACGCTTTTTGGTTATTTTCGAGTATACTCAATACTATACAGTTAGGCCCAAAAATATTTGGACAGTGACACAATCTTCATGATTTGGGCTCTGCATGCCACTACATTGGATTTGAAATGAAACAACTACAACGGAATTGAAGTGCAGACTTTAAGGTTTAATTCAAGGGGTTGAATAAAAATATATGATTAAACATGTAGGAATTGTAATTATTTTTATACAAACGCTCCTCATTTCAGGGGCTCAAAAGTAATTGGACAAATAAACATAACCCCAAGTAAAATGTTACTTTTCAATATTTTGTTGAGAATCCTTTGCAGGCAATGACTGCCTGAAGTCTGGAACCCATGGACATCACCAAACGCTGGGTTTCCTCCTTTGTGATGCTTTGCCAGGCCTTTACTGCAGCGGTCTTCAGTTGTTGCTTGTTTGTGGGTCTTTCTGCCTTAAGTTTTGTCTTGAGCAAGTGAAATGCATGCTCGATTGGGTTGAGATCTGGTGATTGACTCGGCCATTGCAGAATATTCCACTTCTTTGCTTTAAAAACTCCTGGGTTGCTTTTGCAGTATGTTTTGGGTCATTGTCCATCTGTACTGTGAAGCGCCGTCCAATCAACTTTGCTGCATTTGGCTGAATCTGAGCAGAAAGAATATCCCTATACACTTCAGAATTCATCCGGCTGCTTCTGTCTTTTGTCACATCATCAATAAACACAAGTGACCCAGTGCCATTGGAAGCCATGCATGCCCATGCCATCACACTGCCTCCACCATGTTTTACAGAAGATGTGGTGTGCTTTGGATCATGAGCTGTTCCAATTCTCCTCCAAACTTTCTTCTTCCCATCATTCTGGTACAGGTTGATCTTAGTCTCATCTGTCCAAAGAATCCTGTTCCAGAACTGGGTTGGCTTCTTCAGGTGTTTTTTGGCAAAGTCAATTCTGGCCTTTCTATTTTTGAGGCTGATTAATGGTTTGCACCTTGTGGTGAATCCTTTGTATTTACTCTCATGAAGTCTTCTCTTTATGGTAGACTTAGATACTGATACACCTACTTCCTGGAGAGTGTTCTTCACTTGAGTGGATGTTGTGAAGGGGTTTTTCTTCACCATGGAAAGGATTCTGCGATCATCCACCACTGTTGTCTTCCGTGGACGTCCAGGCCTTTTTGAGTTCCCAAGCTCACCAGTGCACTCTTTTTTTCTCAGAATGTACCAAACTGTTGATTTGGCCACTCCTAACATTTCTGCTATCTCTCTGATGGATTTCTTCTTTTTTTCAGCCTCAGGATGGTCTGTTTCACCTCCATTGAGAGCTCCTTTGACCGCATGTTGTGTGTTCACAGCAACAGCTTCCAAATGCAAACGCCACACCTGGAATCAACTCCAGACCTTTTAACTGCTAAATTGATGACAGGTTAATGAGGGAAGAGCCCATGCGGCGTTGTTATTTTTTTTTGCAGCCTTCTGAGTCAATTGTCCAATTACCTTTGGTCCCTTGAAAAAGAGGCGGCTACGTATTAAAGAGCTGTAATTCCTAAACCCTTGCTCCAATTTAGATGTGAATACTCTCAAATTACAGCTGAGAGTCTGCACTTTAAGCCCATATTGATTATATAATTGTATCCTGAATATGTTTTCGTAAACAGCTAAAATAACAAAACTTGTGTCACTCTCCAAATATTTTTGGCCCTAACTGTATTATTCATCAGCAAAGTGGTTAGTCACAAAAACAGATGTTTTTTTGTTTCAAATATAGTTTCCCAAAGTCTTTGGGTAAATGTTAAGTGTAAGATCAATGCATACAAATAGCAAAAAACATTTAAAGAACAGTGTCTAGTGAGTCGCCTGGTCCTTGTGACAATGTTGATTTTGTCACCTCCCCTTATATCCACAGCAGTGAGTTCTTGGAGGTGCGCTGTACACTTCTTAAATGATGACACTAAGTGTACCATGTCTGGCCATGTTTGTTCAAATAATACAGTTAATGAAGCTGGTTATAGTTTAGATTTTTTTTAAATATCTTCTGTAGGAATCACTATGTATAGGTGCAGTTGCTCTTGCAGAATTTGTGTTGGAAATGGGAAACTGTAAAGTAGCAGTATGTTGCTAACGGGCGGGGACTCGTCCTAAATGTGTGTTTGTATTCAGGGAGTTCCTGCGGCTCGGGGACCCTCTGAATTGTGGAGCCTGGGACAAAAATCTCCTGAAACAGTACCGTGTCCACAAACCAAGCTCTCTCAGCTACGATGCCGAGATGAGGAGTAAGCCCTCTTTATACAGCCATCTTTTATTTAGGACTCACTTCCCCTATGGGAGTTACTATCACAGAAAAGTAAATGTTAGAAGTTGCGTAGAGGACCGATACACATTTGTGTTGAGCACTCAAAATGTTAAGCTTGGCATCATCCTCAATAATACATATTGTTACTTTATTTACTTTGTCTTTATGTAGTTGAGTCCTTTTCCTTGGACTCGTTCAGTGAGTGCCCCTTTTGACTGTATCTGCCTGTGTTTGCACCCACAGACAGCATGACCATGTCCATGGAGGGCTTTGGCCCCGACAGCGTGTTCGCCTCGGTGGGCGAGGACAATGGCCAGTACCGGATCAGCCGGAGCCTGGTGCGCTCAGCAGAGGGCAGCACGGTACCCCTCACCCGGGTCAAGTGTCTGGTCTCCATGACGACGCCCCACGATATCCGCCTGCATGGCTCAGCAGTGACGCCTGCCTTTGTGGAGTTTGACACCTCGCTGGAGGGCTTTGGGTGAGGCGACTACGCCACATCTTTGCATGAAAGCTATGTGGCCGATTAGAATGGAGATGAATGAGGACCAACAGAGTTCATTTAAGGGCGTAACAGAAGTAGCCTCAACTTTTTCGTTTTTTTTTATGGGTTGATTGGAATCTGCCAATAAACAGATGATTGTGTTTAGTTGTTTACTGTTGAAATGAGTCTTACTGACATTTTGTGCTCGTTTTTTTTTTTCATGTATGGTTTGTTTAGTTTGCATTGCTTGCCTGTGCATTGACATACAAAAAGCATGTCTGGACCTACTGCTTGCATAGTATCTATAACAAGCCAAGATATTTTTCACTGTTAAAAAGGCGCTGTTCGGTTATTTCTTGTTAAATTATTGGCAATGTTTTGTCTTGCCGTTGCATGCCAACCATGATAAGCATCTAATCTGTCTGGTTTGTTAACATAGACTGACTTTTGGCTGTCTTGTCTTCTGGTGTGGACTGTCTGTTTCCTCTCATGTTGTGCAGGTGTCTGTTCCTGCCCAGCCTGGCCCCACACAACGCACCCTCCAACAATGCCAACGCAGCAGGGCTCAGCGACGGGGCGGTGGTCAGTGGCATGGGGACGGGTCAGTCAACGCTGCTTTTATTCCTGTTGACCCAGACACGCCCTTTGTCGTACCTTATGTCAAGGGATCTTCCTCTTTCCTCTCTCTCTTCCTCTTCCTCTTTCTCTCTTTCTCCCTCTGCCTAACAGCGTTAGTTTCAGGCCTCTCCCTTCATTTGTTTTTCCATGACCCATATAGAACGGTGATGTCATTCCTGTGCAGGTTGTTTAGCTAAGACCCATATAGAATGGTGATGTCATTCCTGTGCAGGTTGTTTACCTAAGACCCATATAGAAGGGTGATATCATTCCTATACAAGTTGTTTACCTAAGGTACACAAATTATTTATTTTAACATCGTTTTCATTAAGCCTTTTTGTCTTTCTAATATTTCAAGCAGGGCATAATTATACAATCTAAAAACGTTAATGATACATTAATATGACTGTGAAACATCCTGACGACGTTTTAAAATAACATCTTTAATGTGATGCTTGGTGGCACATGTGAAGATGCATGTACAAATTTGACGTTCTCCGGCAAAATGGACTTTCTTTATATCCACCATAAAAAAATCAGGGGACCTCAATCAGAAGGCATTCTGTCTTTATTTAAACTTAGCAGTGGCGCTATTGTATGATGTGGATGAAAATAGCCTAAACCGTAAATACTACACATTTGGGAAAATATCTCTTTCTGAGGAGCCAAAGTCAGGGGGGACCTAGGCTAGTTAGTATAAGCTAAATAAAAAAAAGACTATGAAGAGCGTTATGTGTATATTACAGGTAAGTAAAGGAAATGCAATTAACCTTTTTCTATATACACACACATGCCCAGTATATTGCTAGTTTATTTACATTTTTTGTTTGAAATACTCGTAGGTTATGAAAAACGGCCAATTATAATGGTCGGGATGAAGTTCAAATTAGAGGATGTTTAAAAAACAAACTTACAAAAACGCATGCAAACATAAAAGGCCATATGGATGAAACGTTATTTCTAACGTGAAGTAATTTTTCAACCTAAAGTATCCCACTGTAGATTTAGGACCTTAAGATACCTGTACCCATTCCTAATTGAGAAGGTTTCTGTGCCAAGTGATTTGCTGATGCGTCCACTCTAAATAACCCCCCCCCCCCCTCTCTCTCTCTCTCTTCCAGGGGAGCGTCTGTTTCCTCCTCCCTCTGGCCTGAGCTACTCCAGCTGGTTCTGTGTGGAGCGCTTCAGCACATCCCCCCACAGGCACCCGGTGCGCCTGCTGACGGTGGTGCGGCGGGCCACGTCCTCAGAGCAGCACTATGTCTGTCTGTCTGTGGTGCTGTCAGCCAAAGACCGCTCGCTCATCGTCTCCACCAAAGAAGAACTGCTGCAGAACTACTGTGAGTGCACGCTTAAATGGAAAGACTCAAGTCACCTTGTACCATGTTAACGCCTACACTATAACTGTCCTGAGACAAGTCACCTTGTACTGTGTTAACACCTACCTGTCCTGAGACAAGTCACCTTGTACCATGTTAACGCCTACACTATACCTGTCCTGAGACAAGTCAAGTTGTAGTATGTTAACACCTACACTATACCTGTCCTGAGACAAGTCAAGTTGTAGTATGTTAACACCTACACTATACCTGTCCTGAGACAAGTCACCTTGTACCATGTAACACCTACACTATACCTGTCCTGAGACAAGTCAAGTTGTAGTATGTTAACACCTACACTATACCTGTCCTGAGACAAGTCACCTTGTACCATGTTAACACCTACACTATGCCTGTCCTGAGACAGTCACCTTGTACTGTGTTAACACCTACACTATACCTGTCCTGAGACAAGTCACCTTGTACCATGTTAACACCTACACTATGTCTGTCCTGAGACAGTCACCTTGTACTGTGTTAACACCTACACTATACCTGTCCTGAGACAAGTCACCTTGTACCATGTTAACACCTACCTGTCCTGAGACAGTCACCTTGTACCATGTTAACACCTACCTGTCCTGAGACAGTCACCTTGTACCATGTTAACACCTACCTGTCCTGAGACAGTCACCTTGTACCATGTTAACACCTACCTGTCCTGAGACAAGTCACCTTGTACCATGTTAACACCTACACTATACCTGTCCTGAGACAAGTCACCTTGTACTGTGTTAACACCTACACTATACCTGTCCTGAGACAGTGGTCCCTCTTGTCTGTACTGGGCAGGGGAGTTTGACTGTGATCTATTTTTATTTTCAACCTTTCATACTGCCTGATGTACTAATATAGCCTGGTTAGACTGCACCTGATCTCGCAAGATCATATTTTATTTCAGGATGCAGCAAGTCTCGTATAGATTGCTAAAATATTGTATCCAAATATTGCTTTTCTATTGCTGTTTAAAACAATTGGAAACCAACTCACTCCAACAGTAATTCATGTGATGGAAATAATAATAGTAATAATAATAATAATAATTAATTTTATTTATATAGCGCTTTTCTGACACCCAAAGATGCTTCACGATATCTGCATAGAAAACATGACAAAAATATCCTATTAAACAGAAACAGGTAGAACGGACAGATAGCAGTTCTGACATATTCAAATGTATATTGTGTATATACGTTTGCAGTGTTGTAACCTTTTCCCACCCTGTTGTTCCTTGTAAAGCGGAGGACTTGAGCGAGGAGTCGTCCTTCTACGAGATCCTGCCATGCTGCGCTCGCTTCCGCTGCGGGGAGCTGATCAACGAGGGCCAGTGGCACCACCTAGTGCTGGTGATGAGTAAAGGCATGCTGAAAAACAGCATGACCACGCTCTACATAGACGGCCAGTTGGTCAGCACTGTCAAGGTCAGTTCCTCATGCACCGTGGGCTGCACGGCTGCTGCCTTGTGTTTGTCTTCAGCTCCTCTGTCTGTGAGTGGGAGTGACTGGGCACTAAACTCTACAAACGTCCCTCTGTGTTTTTGCTTTCGTTTCTCTGTATGTTTGATGTTGTTCTTCTCTGTCCGCGTGCCTCAGCTCCACTACATCCACAGCGGGCCGGGGGGGTCGGGCTCGGCCAACGCCCCCGTGCTGAGCACCGTGTACAGCTACATCGGCACTCCCCCAGCCCAGCGCCAAATCTCCACTCTGGTGTGGCGTCTGGGACCCACACATTTCCTGGAAGAGGTCCTGCCTCCTACAAGTGTTGCCACCATCTATGAGCTGGGGCCAGACTATGTGGGCAGCTTCCAGGCTGTTTATTTGCCATGTAAGTCACATTCTAGCTGGGGCCAGACCATGTAGGCAGCTTCCAGGCTGTTTATTTGTCATCCAAGTCACTTAGCTGGGGCCAGACTATGTAGGCAGACAAGAGTCTAGCCTGGGAACGACATTTAACCAAAGAAAACTGCCATGGCCTGTTTATTTGTATTAATTGTTGTCTCATTTCGACCGAGTTTGCAACAAGTTGATTTAAGGCCTCACTGTCCCAAACAAACGTAGTACCATCAAGGTCGTCCTTTAAGGTCAACTGTAGTTTCCAACTCCAATAAATATATTTCCCTGACATTGTTTCTGCTTTCAATCCCTAAAATAAAGAATGAATACCACTTAAATTTCATAGTGGAACAGGAAATGTTTTCTACATGGCGCATGCATTTTGCCCACTTCTTTACCTCCTCCTCCTAGGTAAAGACTCCAAGGCTGAATCCATTGCTCCTGCCCCTGTAGCCCTGGTGCCTGAAGAAAAGGTGTCCTTTAGCCTGTATGCTCTGTCTGTGTCTGCCCTGACTGTGGCCAAGATTAGGAAGGTCTACAACAAGCTGGACAGCAAGGCCATTGCCAAGCAGGTCCGTAAACACACTCACACTCTCTGCCACACACACAAAGAACATGCTGCCTTTGTTGTCCGTGCCTTTCTAGGCATGTCCGTGTTCCTTTGCTTGCACGTGTAAGGAGCACTGCTCCTAGAAACACAGCACACATTCCCAAACGTTCTCCTTTTTCATCAAACAAGACTCTGTGACGCTTCGGACATTGTAGATACTACAGATTAAAGGGTTCATAGATCTGGGTCAGAGTAGTAGGGATCATACTAATACATGAGTGTTTAACCACTGGAGTGTAGAGTGAATCTGTTGCCGGTAGGTTTTGAATGGGACTTGACTGGCCGTCTGTCTCCTCAGTTGGCTGTGTCCTCCCATGAGAATGCCACTCCAGTCAAGCTCATCCACAACGCCGCTGGTCACCTCAACGGCCCAGCACGCACCATCGGAGCCGCCGTCATCGGATACCTGGGTAAAAAAAAAAGATTAATAAATAATGTCATCCTATAACAATATCACCACCCATTTCTATATGAAAATAGAAAATGTGTGCCATAAAGTCTCAAAGTTATAAAACTTAGGCTAACTCCCTTCCTTTGAGCAGGTGTGCGTGCCTTTGTGCCAAAGCCTGTGGCCACAAACCTGCAGTATGTGGGAGGGGCCGCAGCCATCCTGGGCCTTGTTGCCATGGCGTCAGATGTGGAGGGGCTTTATGCAGCTGTCAAGGCCCTGGTGTGTGTGGTCAAGAGTAACCCACTGGCCAGCAAGGAGATGGAGCGCATCAAAGGCTACCAGGTGGACTACAGCACTGCATACTCAGTTTAGATGTGCTCTCAATAAATATCAAGTAGATACAAGATTGTTGTTTACAACAAGCCCTCTTTTTATAGAATGGTTTTGTATGTGTCACTTACAGGAAAATAGGACGGCATGCATGTATGTGACAAGTGTTTACAAATCCATCTCTGATCCTTGAGTTGTTCCTCCGTTGAGAACGTGTGTGTGTGTGTGTGTGTGTGTGTGTGTGTGTGTGTGTGTGTGTGTGTGTGTGTGTGTGTATGTGTGTTCCTACCCCTTAGCTTCTTGCCATGCTGCTGAAGAAGAAGCGTTTGCTGCTCAACAGTCACATCCTGCACCTCACCTTCTCGCTGGTGGGAACGGTGGACAGCGGCCACGAAACCTCCATCATCCCCAACTCCACTGCCTTTCAGGACCTGCTCTGTGACTTTGAGGTGAGGATTGATCCCAAAGGCCTCGGTGTCGAATCCAGTATGTTTCAGTTTGTCAACATTGGTTTGTGAAGGAGAGGCGTTGTGGTTTTGACGGTGTGCTCTGTGTTGTCGTTTTTTGTTTCTACCTCAGGTTTGGCTCCATGCACCCTATGAGCTGCACTTGTCTCTCTTTGAACATTTCATTGAGCTACTCACAGAATCAAGGTGAGTGTTTCGGAGCTTTTCTGACTTTAAAAACGATGGTGTAGTGAGTCATCTAGTCTGTGTTTGTCATCGACGTCTCTCTGTCTCGGACTCTCCCGCAGCGAGGCAGCCAAGAACGCCAAGCTCCTGCGGGAATTCCAGCTGATCCCGAAGCTGCTGTTAACCCTGAGAGACACCTCTCTGTCCCAGCCCACTATTGCTGCCATCAGCAACGTGCTCAGCATACTGCTCCAAGGCTTTCCCAACCCATACGACCTGCTACGGTACAAATACACCCAGTACACCACTTCAGTACAACACATACAACCTGCTACGGTACGAATATACCCATTGCTCAGCTTTAGTACCACTCATACGACCTGCTACAGTAAAAATACACCCAGTACACAACATCTTGTTGAAGAAAGTATTACAAACTATCCCAAAATTAATGTTTAAGATTCAATAATAATGAAATTATGTTAGTTTCTAGTGTCATTGAGTAAATCCTAACCTAACTTGTCTACTTAGATTTGGCCAGTTCATCTCGTCCACTCTGCCCACGTTTGCTGTTTGCGAAAAGTTTGTGGTGATGGAAATCAACAACGAGGAGAAAATCGATGGAGGTAATGTGTTACAATAAGGAAAATGGTCTGTCACATTTGCAATTTTATAAAATTTAGCAAAAAAATATCTGATACTATGTGTCATGTAATGTATCTGTTATATTAACTCGGCTTAGAGTATTAAATTTGTTCTTTCATTTTAAAATGAATAAATAATACATAGCCAAATGTTTGGACACACCTCACTGGATTTTAACAATTTTCATCGTAAGACTGTAAGAATGTTTTTCAATTTGAATTGTGTTTGTCTGTTGTGTTAAGGTAACGATGATGATTTTGGTGGCCTCCTCTCTGCAAATATCATCTTGCTGAGGAACAGACTGCTGGACATCCTGCTCAAACTTCTCTTTACCTCCAAAGAAAAGTGCACCGTCAATGCCCAGTAGGTTCATTGAATAATTAAATCTTTGTCAGTACAGTCACACGGTCATCTACTTTTTTTAGTAGATATGTAAATAATATTTAATATGTAATTGTGTATATGTTCTTTTATTGTGTAGATATATGAGTAGAGTTGATGTTATTTGACTAATAATTAATATTAATAATGATAATTCCTTGGCAAACAAATGCTATATTTAAAACACAAATACAACTGTTGAATGCACACTTGAATCTAATTTAGTACACTAGTAAAATTCTCGTTCACACTCATACACACTCATAATTGAAAAGGAAATGATTATCAACGGATAGAGGCCTGTGACCATGAGCACATATTATTACGTCCTTATCAGTAGTCTGTTTTACTAAAGAAAAACTATCTGCATTGTATATTCATTTACACACTTTTGCTATGATCTAAATGGGAACTAATAATAACAATGGGCTTAGAAATATGCCCTGGATGACCATGTGACCATCCACCTTTTAGCAGACACCGTGTTATGAGGCTGTGTTTGTGTGTCCTTCCACTGCGTAACTACCCCCTGCCTGTTTCGGTGCACCCCCCTGCAGGGCATGTGAGGAGCTAGTGAGAACCCTGGGCTTTGATTGGCTGCTTATGTTCATGGAAGAGCATCTCCACTCCAGCAGTGTGACGGCAGCCCTGTGGATTCTGGTGGTCGTACTCTCCAACCAGCCCATACTGAGCCGCTTTAAAGAAGGCCTGAGTGGAGGGGGCTGGCTGGACCACACCGACTCCGTGCTCACCAATAAGATAGGCACTGTACTAGGTGAGCAAAGGACAAAGCTGTTTTAAGTCAAAAGACGGTTTCAAATAGTGAAAACCACAATAGGTAAAAAGGGGCAGCTCCGCCAAAGAGATTTTCAATATGGAGATCACCAACTCTTAGTAAGGGTTTCTTTGATATTTAGCATTAGATGTTGCCTTGTTTTGATAATGGAAACTGCCAGTGTGGGATGAATTAATAAGGATATAAAAAATAAGCCTTTAGCTTTCCATTGAATCTGGGTGTTTGATGATAAATTGTGTTTTTTCATGACTATAAGGAGGCTGTACATAGAATATATAGTGGCACACGTACATGCGGAAAGTTAGTAAGCTAGAGGTTGACCTGGTACCTGTAATGTTAACATGACTTTTTTTCACATTTTTATAGAGATTGACATTGAGACTATAAGTAACTATGTTTTTGCGTGAGGCTTTTTTCATGCAGTAATAGGGCTATAATTATAGAGAGAGAATACTTTTCAACTGGTAAATAAGAAGCATGATATTTTGGGATGTGACAATAAATTTGCTTGCAGTTACTACTATCAGTTCTACTTAATTTGTCCCTCCCTTTCATTTGGTGGTCATTCCTGCGAATAAGAATCAGAGGCACATTGTAATCTTACTCACCAGATAGACTGCCTCTGTCTGATACGGCGGTACGTCAAAGTTGGCCTTCACTCTCCAAACAGAGAGCCATGCAGATAGTGAGGAGCACTGCCCTAGGTTGGTCTTGCTGCACTAGCTACTCTGTGAAGTACCTTCCCTTGTAGTGACGGGACCTGTGTAGTCTCCATAGTTTAAATGTCCTCCCTCTCTGCTGCCCAGACAAACGCTACGCTAGAGTTGTCCTGTCTCATGTGATTAGGCCAACGTTTGAAGTCTGATTCTGTAGGACAGGGGTCTTCATCTTTTTATACTCAAAGCACCCTCACATTTTTACCATCCACAGCAGTGGTCAGAGCAGTCCATAGATGTATCTCCATGTTCCTTAGAGTTGGAAATTGTTTAAATAATAATAATAATAATGTTGTTATTATTATTATTATTATTATTATTATTATTATTATGAAATATACATTTTTGATGTGTTAATAAATTGCACATTTTGAGTGTAATAGCAGTGAGACAATTTGCTGTATTAAACCTTTACCCATGTACTTAGAATATTTATGTTAAAATTACATTTTCAATTCAAGTGTTAAGGGTTCGAGTTATTTTAGACATGTGGATATGAGTTATCTCACACACAATTTAGCTGTGTCTGCTGTGTAGAAGACTCCCTTCATATAATTTATCAGTCAATTCTTGGATAATTATACAATAATGATAAATAGAAATTTGAAGCCACCTACTTTAAACACAGTTGAAGACCCCTGCCTTAGCACCCTGCCCTCCCTGGTTCAGCCAACATAATGAACTGTTTAGTCCATCTTTACAAATCAATTTCCGACCTTGTACTGCTTTAACCCAAGGCCGACGCATACTCACGAATGGTTGCGTGGCCACATTAGCCGTGGTCCAAAGTTCTGCTAGGACGGATGGCCTCTTAGTTCTGCATGATAAGCAGCGTCCAACCCTCTCCACCAGGCTTCAACGTGGGCCGCAGTGCCGGCGGCCGCGCCACTGTCCGAGAGATCAACCGGGAGGCCTGCCACTTCCCCGGCTTCTCAGTGCTGCAGACGCTGCTGCCCAAGCACACCAATGTCCCAGAACTGTACTTCCTGCTGATGGCCCTGCTCCTGCAGCAGCCAGTCACTGACATGCCAGACTGCCTGCAGGTACATGTTAGTACACCTTTTTTTGACTTCTACTAAGCACACTTTTTGTATAATCTGTAACACAGGGCTAGTGTTAGGGACAAGTATTACCCATAGACGACTGCCATACCTCCTCCACAAGCACAAAATCAGAGGGAAATAAGAGGAGTCCACAAATGACACAAGTCTATTTGAAGTAATCAGATCTTGAAGAATAAAATACTTATTTGAAATTGACCTTACATTTAGAAGCCCCAAATTCACAGTTTAATTAAGTGGTGAGAAGAAATGACAATCATCAAAGGCCCAAAAGTAGAGGAAGCATCTTGACCAGCTTTATCTGAACTTAGTCAAGTCCAATACCCCATCCCCTACTGAAATAATTACAATCATCAAAGGCCCCAGTAGAGGAAGCATCTTGACCAGCTTTATCTGAACTTAGTCAAGTCCAATACCCCATCCCCTACTGAAGAAATGACAATCATCAAAGGTCCCAGGGGAGGAAGTAGAGGAAGCATCTCGACTAGCTTCATCTGAAGTCCAGTTCCAGTACCCCATCCCCTGCTGATTGCATGGTGGTCTAGTAACCTGTTCTATGTTCTGCTGTCCTCCCTCCAGTTTGACCTGGACTCCATCTGGACGTTTATATTTGGAGTGCCAGCCTCCAGTGGCACTCTGGTGGGCTCCATCCACAGTCTGTGCACAGAGGCTGCCTTCCTCCTGCTGGCCATGCTGCGCAGCATGCTAAACCTGGTCAGTCCCACTCTCAACAACCAGCTTTGGACTAAGTCGTTCCATTGACCAAAAGTAACGGGGTAGACATTAATAAAAAATACGTTTTTTAGTTTTGAACATGCAACATACATATATATATGTATATATGTGTGTGTGTGTGTGTGTGTGTGTGTGTGTGTGTGTGTGTGTGTGTGTGTGTGTGTGTGTGTGTGTGTGTATATTTATAGCAGTCACTGCTGCACTTTTAGTTTGATGTTCTTGACCAAAGAAATAGGCTCATTACTTTTGTTTGAATTGTGAATATTGAACAACTCCAAATGCTCAGATAATAGTTTGATTAGTTTGTTTTGATTACCTTACCCACGTTATCCTCACAGAGAATGTAATGGATTACGTTTGCGCATTATTGCCTTCAAAATAGAGGTGTGCGTTCTAAACCTTGCAGGTGATATTCAATATGGAAATAAGTATTAGCAATGTAGCCTTAAAAATAAGGTGTGTGTGTGTGTGTGTGTGTGTGTGTGTGTGTGTGTGTGTGTGTCTAGCCATGGCAGTCTGAAGAGGAGGGCTCCTGGTTAAAGGAGTACCCAGTGACCCTCATGCAGTTCTTCAGGTATCTCTACCACAACGTCCCCGACCTGGCACCTATGTGGCACAGTCCGGAGTTCCTGTATGCCCTGGCAGCCTCTGTGTTCCCTTTCAACATCAGGCCTTACTCTGAGATGGTAACGCTCCTTTGGTTTTCTACCTGAAGTGATCTGTGTGTTGTGTCTGGTGTGGCACGCTAAACCCCACCTCCCCTTCATGCCAGGTAACTGACCTCGACGACGAAGTCGGCTCTCCCACCGAGGAGTACAAAGCCTTTGCAGTGGATTCGGGCATGAACCGCAGCCAATCAGAGTACTGCAACGTGGGCTCCAAGACCTACCTGACCAATCACCCGACTAAGAAATACGTCTTTGACTTCATGAGGGCGCTGATCATGGACAATCTGTGCACCACCCCAGCCAGCAAGCAGACCCCCGTCCTAGACCTCCTTCTAGAGGTGAGCCTGTTCTAGTTGCAGCTAGTAATACAGCCACGCCACTGGTTAGCACGGGTGCCTCACAGCAAGAAGGTCCTGGGTTCAAACCCCACCTCAGCCAAGGGCCTTTCTGTGTGGAGTTTGCATGTTCTCCCCGTGTTTGTGTGGGTTGCCTCCGGGTACTTGAGGAAGTCCTCCCACCATCAAAAAAACATGCTCCATTCTCCTACCAGTGCCCTGACCAGTCACTGCCAATTCACCTGGAGTCGGTCTGTGTGTCCTATGTCCTAAGCAAGTCTGTCGTAATATGTTGGGTGAGCAAGTCTGGCGCAAATTGGCTGCCGTGGTATCACACAGACTGAGTGTTGTGTTTGATAGCTGTCGGTCCATTCGTTGTTCAGTTAATATGATCTGAACTCTTTTTTTATTCAAAGGTGGTAAGTTGTTACGTTTCTTTTGATCTCTGTCTAGGTTTGGGATGTGCTTTAGCCGTCTTCCCCCTCCACCTCTTTTCCTAATTTACTGTACTTCCATATGTTGTATATTTTACACTTACGTTGTAAGTTAAGTTTAATTATTCTGTGGTGATTATTTCTATTGAAGTGTTTTGATTATTTACATGATAATAGTTTCAAGCAGCTACAACCCATAATGATAGTTTAGTGAACAGCTGGTCAACCCTACCATAGAACCCAAGCCCTTCAAAAGGATGGGTGTCTCTATGTAGCTGTAGTTCACCTACCTTTACATAGGACTAACTTAGTCTGAGAAACAAGGTAAACTAATACAGTGTGTGTGTGTGTGTGTGTGTGTGTGTGTGTGTGTGTGTGTGTGTGTGTGTGTGTGTGTGTGTGTGTGTGTGTGTGTGTGTGTGTGTGTGTGTGTGTGTGTGTGTGTGTCTGTGCGCGTGCGTCAGGCGTCCCCGGAGCGCTCCACCCGGACCCAGCAGAAAGAGTTCCAGTCATACATCCTGGACAGTGTCATGGAACACCTGCTGGCTGCTGACGTCCTCCTAGGTAAGACCGGCCGCTGCACAGAGCCATGTGGACAGTCCCTCTGTGTGTGGCCAGAGATGTAACCGCATGCCATGCTTAATGTGTGGCCCAGGTGAGGACGCCTCCTTGCCCCTCACCAGCGGGGGGAGCTACCAGGTCCTGGTGAACAATGTCTTCTACTTCACCCAGAGGGTCGTTGACAAGCTGTGGCAGAGCATGTTCAACAAAGAATCCAAACTGGTGGTGGAATTCATTGTCCAGCTCATAGCACAGGTGAGGCCTAGTGGGCTGCTGAGATGGAAGGATAGAGGCTTCAGCAGCTGGAGCGGACGTTCTTTTACTAGTCTGAACTACCGCGTATTCTGTAAAACATCTTAATGTTAACTGTAATAAATAACCAAAATACAAACTTTTTGAGGTCTGTACAGATACCAACTAAAGTATCACGGTGCATTATCGAATGCGTGCATATTCATGAAGACAGCTTAGAGGGTATTGGAAGCAGACTTAACAATCATTATTTGTATTTAATCATTGTATGATGTGATATCGTGTCATTTGAGTTGCCTCAGCCATGCGTTTGAATCTGTTTTGATTTGTTTCAAAGTACTCCACCTCAGCTTTTTGATTTGTTTCAAAGTACTCCACCTCAGCTTTTTGATTTGTTTCAAAGTACTCCACCTCAGCTTTTTGATTTGTTTCAAAGTACTCCACCTCAGCTTTTTGTGCTCCGAGACAGCTGGAATTGATTTTGCACAAATGGGTCAAATAAAACAAATAATAGGAACTTGATCAGGTTTAATATAGCAAATGAAATCAAATGTGTGGATCATGCACATACCAAAATAACACAATTAGCATTTTACCCAAACAATACTGGCCACTCCTATCTTATGGAAGCTTCATATTGTTGCTCACACTTCAGTCAACAGAAAACGTATTGAGCACCTATTGCATCGGTATGTTTTTTTTAATGTTGGCTGGATAGAGTTGCCCCATTGAGAAATTTTAATGATCACGCAGCAAATCCTATCAACCGCATTTGCTTCTTTGGCTAAGCTCCTTTCGAATGAAAACACTCATTAGTTTTTCTTCAACCCTCTGTTTTCATCTTTGGCTCGGTGGCTCAGTCCAAAAGGCGGTCCCAAGGCCTGTCCCTGGACTCCATTTACCACTGTCTGAACCGCACGGTGCTGTACCAGCTGTGTCGACCCCACAAGACAGTGCCGCAGCAGGTAGCCCTGCTGGACGCACTCAGGGTGCTGACCGTCAACCGCAACCTGGTGCTGGGGCCAGGGAACCACGACCAGGAGTTTGTGGCCTGCCTGGCACACTGCTTCATCTGCCTGCACACCGGGAAGTAAGTACCGGGGACAAAGCCGTCTTCCAGAAAACAGGGGTTGGTTGGATGTTAAATCAACTGGTGTGTTAGTTGGGTAATGTGTATGAGTAGTTTGCAATGCGTAGAATAAGGTTATTGGGAAATTGCATTGTGGGTTGAGAAATCTAAAATAATGTATTATAGCTGTATATTCATCAAATTCACCAAAAGGTGGTTGGTATTTTCAAAGGTGTTCTTAATACCATACACTCGAGAGGAAGCCAAAGCCAAACCTGGATTATTTTTAATTTGACTGTGTATTGTAAAATTGTAATAACAAAAATAAAGAGTGGAGTTTAAGCTGTTTTGTTTTTCTATACATTGTCTTTACTGCCTTGGATACTTCTCGATAGAATGACAATTAGATTTGAGGAATTCCAAGTCAAGTAATCTGAACGTAAATGGATATACTAACAGTGTAATTATAGATTAATGTACTGTTTGGACTATATGAAAAAACAGATTGGTCAGGGTGTGGAGTAGTGATGATATGACTGTCTCCTGTTTCCCAGTAGTGTATTATAGTAGTGATAACATGACTGTTCCCAGTAGTGTATTATAGTAGTGATGATATGACTGTTTTCATTTTCCCTGTAGTATATTATAGTAGTGATAACATGACTGTTCCCAGTAGTGTATTATACTAGTGATAACATGACTATTTCCCTGTAGTATATTATAGTAGTGATAACATGACTGTTCCCAATAGTGTATTATAGTAGTGATAACATGACTATTTCCCTGTAGTGTATTATAGTAGTGATAACATGACTCCCAGTAGTATATTATAGTAGTGATAACATGACTGTTTCCCAGTAGTGTATTATAGTAGTGATGACATGACTGTTCCCAGTAGTGTATTATAGTAGTGATCACATGACTGTCTCCCAGTAGTGTATTATAGTAGTGATAACATGACTCCCAGTAGTGTATTATAGTAGTGATAACATGACTGTTCCCAGTAGTGTATTATAGTGGTAATGATTTGACTGTTTTCTTTTTCCCAGTAGTGTATTATAGTAGTGATAACATGACTGTTCCCAGTAGTGTATTATAGTAGTGATAACATGACTGTTTCCCTGTAGTGTGTTATAGTAGTGATAACATGACTCCCAGTAGTGTATTATAGTAGTGATAACATGACTGTTTCCCAGTAGTGTATTATAGTAGTGATAACATGACTGTTTCCCTGTAGTGTGTTATAGTAGTGATAACATGACTCCCAGTAGTGTATTATAGTAGTGATAACATGACTGTTTCCCTGTAGTGTATTATAGTAGTGATAACATGACTGTTCCCAGTAGTGTATTATAGTAGTGATAACATGACTGTTCCCAGTAGTGTATTATAGTAGTGATAACATGACTCCCAGTAGTGTATTATAGTAGTGATGACATGACTGTTTCCCAGTAGTGTATTATAGTAGTGATAACATGACTGTTTCCCAGTAGTGTATTATAGTAGTGATAACATGACTGTTTCCCAGTAGTGTATTATAGTAGTGATGACATGACTGTTTCCCAGTAGTGTATTATAGTAGTGATAACATGACTCCCAGTAGTGTATTATAGTAGTGATAACATGACTGTTTTCCAGTAGTGTATTATAGTAGTGATAACATGACTGTTTCCCAGTAGTGTATTATAGTAGTGATGATATGACTGTTTCCTGTCTCCCAGTAGTGTGGAAGGCTTTGGTCTGGAGGCGGAAGCTCGCATGACCACCTGGCACATCATGATGCCTTCTGAGAACCAGAGCGATGCCGTTCACAGCCAAGACGTCGGTGAAGGTAGGCACACATCCTCGGACAGAGGGGACGGATAGAGGCACCAGTCATCAAGGGATTGTAATGAGTAGACTTGGGTTTGTCGAAGAAATCACCTTTTTATGATTCATAATTTATTGACGAGTAATAATGGATCACCTTCGAACTTAATAAGATAAATAACAAGTACTATTAAAGAAACACATTTGACATTTGATTGACAAGAGACCTTAGATCGGTCATAACTGATGCTGGTTTGGTGCTTGCTGTACCTTACTTGATTAGCCTGCGTGACATAATTGCTTGTACCAGGTTAACGCATCAAGTTAAAATTATGTTTTTTTATAAAATTGTTACTGTTAACTGATCTATTGTGACAACCGTAGCCGTTTTGTCACACATGATTAATATATCACCGTATGCTCTGACATGAAGCCGAGAATTATTTAAAGTGTGGCTACTCTGTAAAAATCGAAACAGAGGTTGGTAACGGCAACTGCCAATTTCTAAGTGAAAGTCTCATCTACATTCTTGTAGCACACGCGTTTGTGTGTTTCCTTCAATGCGTTTGTTGTTTACCTAGGCCGCCAGCTCCTGCTGAAAGCAGTGAATCGTGTGTGGACAGAGCTGATGCACAGTAAGAGACAGATGCTGGAGGACATCTTTAAGGTGTCGCTGCCTACCAACGACAGGGGCCACGTGGACATTGCTACAGCTCGGCCCGCACTGGAGGAGCACGCCCTCAGGAGCTGGCAGAACCACCTGGGTAAGGGCGCGCACACAAGATTCCTCTTGCACAACCCTATTTCTAGATTAGATTTAATTGGGACACCAAGTTTACGGCGGGACCCTGACGATTAGAATAGCAAACGGACCCACAAACGCTTCATGGACTGAATTACGTACGTTCTCTGTTTCTTAACCATCCAATAAATATCAAGATTTGTGTACACCACGACAGCTTCAGCTTTTAATGTACTTATTTAGAGAAAGTTCAGCCTCCACTCAACAGGTTTATCATGACGCAACCGTTAAAGCTAATACCCCACAAAACCCTTAGTTCACACGCACTGTTAATCCAAGTGCTCTGCTCGGACCCTATTAAAACCACGCTTCAGTCACATGAGTGTCTCATGCTCTTGATGTGCCTAATATGAAGGTGTCTGCCAGTTATATTTACTTCGCTGCTGAACAGAGTTGTAATATTATTAGGTCATTTTTGTACAGTTTTGCAAAGGGTTTAACGTGGGTTTTTATATAGCAGCCAAACTGCTAGGGATTGTCTGACAGGCGCGGCAGATGTGGGTTGGAGAACCCGCGTCGACCCCTTCACACATACAGGAAATACAGCCTTTATCAGGGTTGCCTCTTTGTAAGAAGGCTGTTAGTGTGTTTGTTTATATCCCTACTGCAGTTTATTTTGCTGTTACAAATGGTTTTGATTGTGGTTTTTTGTACCGCCCTAAAAAGGGCATTATAGCTCTTTCCTTCCAAGCCCTTCCTGAAATCCGGTTTAGTATTCTGCTGTTACAAATGGTTTTGATTGTGGTTTTTTGTACCGCCCTAAAAAGGGCATTATAGCTCTTTCCTTCCAAGCCCTTCCTGAAATCCGGTTTAGTATTCTGCTGTTACAAATGGTTTTGATTGTGGTTTTTTGTACCGCCCTAAAAGGGCATTATAGCTCTTTCCTTCCAAGCCCTTCCTGAAATCCGGTTTAGTATTCTGCTGTTACAAATGGTTTTGATTGTGGTTTTTTGTACCGCCCTAAAAAGGGCATTATAGCTCTTTCCTTCCAAGCCCTTCCTGAAATCCGGTTTAGTATTCTGCTGTTACAAATGGTTTTGATTGTGGTTTTTTGTACCGCCCTAAAAAGGGCATTATAGCTCTTTCCTTCCAAGTCCTCCCTGAAATCCGGTTTAGTATTCTGCTGTTACAAATGGTTTTGATTGTGGTTTTTTGTACCGCCCTAAAAAGGGCATTATAGCTCTTTCCTTCCAAGCCCTTCCTGAAATCCGGTTTAGTATTCTGCTGTTACAAATGGTTTTGATTGTGGTTTTTTGTACCGCCCTAAAAAGGGCATTATAGCTCTTTCCTTCCAAGCCCTTCCTGAAATCCGGTTTAGTATTCTGCTGTTACAAATGGTTTTGATTGTGGTTTTTTGTACCGCCCTAAAAAGGGCATTATAGCTCTTTCCTTCCAAGCCCTTCCTGAAATCCGGTTTAGTATTCTGCTGTTACAAATGGTTTTGATTGTGGTTTTTTGTACCGCCCTAAAAAGGGCATTATAGCTCTTTCCTTCCAAGCCCTCCCTGAAATCCGGTTTAGTATTCTGCTGTTACAAATGGTTTTGATTGTGGCTTTTTGTACCCTCCTAAAAAGGGCATTATAGCTCTTTCCTTCCAAGCCCTTCCTGAAATCCGGTTTAGTATTCTGCTGTTACAAATGGTTTTGATTGTGGTTTTTTGTACCGCCCTGAAAAGGGCATTATAGCTCTTTCCTTCCAAGCCCTTCCTGAAATCCGGTTTAGTATTCTGCTGTTACAAATGGTTTTGATTGTGGTTTTTTGTACCGCCCTGAAAAGGGCATTATAGCTCTTTCCTTCCAAGCCCTTCCTGAAATCCGGTTTAGTATTCTGCTGTTACAAATGGTTTTGATTGTGGCTTTTTGTACCGCCCTAAAAAGGGCATTATAGCTCTTTCCTTCCAAGTCCTCCCTGAAATCCGGTTTAGTATTCTGCTGTTACAAATGGTTTTGATTGTGGTTTTTTGTACCGCCCTAAAAAGGGCATTATAGCTCTTTCCTTCCAAGCCCTTCCTGAAATCCGGTTTAGTATTCTGCTGTTACAAATGGTTTTGATTGTGGTTTTTTGTACCGCCCTAAAAAGGGCATTATAGCTCTTTCCTTCCAAGCCCTTCCTGAAATCCGGTTTAGTTTTCCGTTTTCTGCGTTTAGTCGTCTCCTTGTTTCTTGTCCGTTCCTTTTTGTTTTGTCTCTTACACTAGGCCTATTGTTCTCTAGACAACAATGCTGTGACTTTGCCAATGTGGGCCTCGTCTGATTGGGTAACGCCCCCCTGTTTCTATTCATCCAGCCCATGAAAAGAAGTATATCAGTCGTGGGGAGTCGGCGGCTCCGCCTAGCCAATCCAAGCTGTCCAGGGTCAGCAGCGGCTTTGGCCTCTCCAAGCTCACTGGTGTGCGACGCAGCAAGAAGGAAAACAATATCAATAAGAGCAACATGTCTACACAGGTATACTGCTCACACTCCTCAGAAACAATATCAATAAGAGCAACATGTCTGCACAGGTATACTGCTCACACTCCTCAGAAACAATATCAATAAGAGCAACATGTCTACACAGGTATACTGCTCACACTCCTCAGAAACAATATCAATAAGAGCAACATGTCTGCACAGGTATACTGCTCACACTCCTCAGAAACAATATCAATAAGAGCAACATGTCTGCACAGGTATACTGCTCACACTCCTCAGAAACAATATCAATAAGAGCAACATGTCTACACAGGTATACTGCTCACACTCCTCAGAAACAATATCAATGAGAGCAACATGTCTACACAGGTATACTACTCACACTCCTCAGAAACAATATCAATGAGAGCAACATGTCTGCGCAGGAATACTACTCACACTCCTCAGAAATAAGCTGGCATCTTATTTGGTTTTGTAGTTCTCGAAATAATAATAAAATGTATAAGGGGCCAACACATCTCAATTATAATTAAATAAAATGTAGTACTAGTACAGTATAGATTCTTAATTCAATGTAATGACTGTCAATCAATATTGAAAATCAATTAAGAAATCAATACATTGATAATAATCAATAGCTGCCAACTCCGTAGTAACTATGTCAATTAATATTCTAAGTTGAGGTAGGCTGCCCACAACTATTCCATTACCATATGAATGATACTTTATAACAACAAAACTTTTCTCGTAAATGCTGTCCGTTACCTGATGTTTAGACTCAATCATAGAGCATCAGTTTAATACAATCATATGTTTTACTAACACAGAAAAAAAGAAAACAATGCAAATAATAAACAAGAAAGACATATTCAAATAAATATGGGATTGCTATGAGGTCAGTGGTCAAACACATTAGTCAACCTAGGCTAGGAAGACACATTCAAAGTGTAGCGCATACTGCATGTAATCAAGCAACACTAACTTTCATACCAATTAGTTAGCTTGTTGGCTAGAAATATACGTGTAGAATATAGCTAAGAAATGATGCCTTAGATGTTCATTTATTAAAATAATTGAATACCAAGGCTAGAAGGATTATTTATCGGTGTGTAGTGCTGAGAGTGGTAGATCTGTAGGCAATGATGGATAAAATATGCAGACATACCATAAAATCTATAATAAGAGGAGTGCCAGATGTTTCAGCAAAGAGATACTAATTGTCAAACAACTATTTAAAAAATGTGGTCACCAAAGGTTCAATGGCCTTGCCCCTAAAAACACACACACACACAATAAATTATTAATATAAAACTATTAATTTGATTGCTACTCTTTTTTCCCCCGTTTGTACTACTAGGAAACCTTCCAGTGGATGTTTACGCACATCGCTGTGGTGCGTGACTTAGTGGCTATGCAGTACAAAGAATATCAAGAGGTAAGACACACACATTCATTGAGACATCTTTATCAGAACCAACTATGGAGTTGTACAAGCTTTTTGGTATGTTTGGAAAAGGTTTTGGGTGGAATGACGAGCTAATGTAATGCTACACCAACAATGTTGTAGTTAGGCTGCCCAGAATAGTACTGCCACCCTTATTGTTTGATTTAAAGGGAAATAAAACACAAAAATTTGATAATAATTACTTAATTATTAATAATAAAGTATATTTTCTGGTTATATCAAACCGGCACAAATTATGTTTTTTTGAAATATGAGCGCTCAGTGCTGTTTTGAGTAGTTAAGCACACGCAATTGGACGATTGACAAAAGCTACACCACCCTGCGTCTACTACTATTATTTATTATATCACCTACTATTACTAACGGCATTAGCTTAGCCCAGCTAGATGCGTTATTTAACCAATATAAGTGATGTGGTCCAGCTTGAAAGCAAGGGGAGATTTGCATAGACTTCACCACACACACACACTCATGCAATCCCTTTGGTTTGTCCTCCACCAGAGGCAGCAGAATGCCCTAAAATATGTGACAGAGGAGTGGGCGTCCATTGAGTATGAGCTCCTGCGAGAGCGTGGCCTGTGGGGGCCCCCTATTGGTTCCCACCTGGACAAGTTTGTGCTGGAAATGACAGAGGGACCCTGCCGCATGAGGAAGAAGATGGTCCGCAATGACATGTTCTACATCCACTACCCTTACATCCCTGAGCCAGAGCCCAACACCAGCTCAGCACAGGTACCTGGCTTTATCTGGCGAATTCCATGCTACTTGGCCTTCTTTTAACCTATGACAAAACACGAGTAATACGATCAGCAGAAGGGGTGCTGTGGCTATTTCACGACTAGTGAGGTGTCTGTTTTGCTTTGGTCACGCTTTAAACCAAAATTCTTAAGCGATATTATGATTGCCATTCACTCAAATAGGAAACCCCCTCTTAAAATGAAACAAGGCCCCATGACTTGTGACATGGTCGGCTCCTTAAACGGTCCAACCAAAGGTTCTTTTTAGCTCTCGTCTCAACAGAGCTGCTGTTTACTTTCGGACTTGTTTTTTAAGGCTCATAATTTGACCTATTTGTTTTATTCCTTTCGTTTTCGTTGGATGGGTTTAAAAAGTTTGAAATTCTGTTTGTCAAATATGTGTGTTTGAAAGATTTCCCCCCATTCCCCCGACCAGAAGCCCGTCCGCTACCGCCGAGCCATCAGCTACGACAGTAAGGACTACTACATGCGTTTGCTCTCTGGAAACCCAGGCATGTACCAGCACTCTGTGGAGCAGAACACAGAGGGAGAGACCGCTCAGCGCGAGCCAGAGCACGGAGAGGATACCATCGCCAGGGTCAAAGGTCAAAACACACACACACACACAACTTATTGCTTTATAGCACATAGCCCACAACTTCAATCAAGTGATGGAATTGGATGAGATTAGATACATTTTCCTTTTTCTGCCACAATATTGACTAGCTACGTGTGTGTGTGTGTGTGTGTGTGTGTGTGTGTGTGTGTGTGTGTGTGTGTGTGTGTGTGTGTGTGTGTGTGTGTGTGTGTGTGTGTGTGTGTGTGTGTGTGTGTGTGTGTGTGTGTGTGTGTGTGTGTGTGTGTGTGTGTGTGTGTGTCTCTCTCTCTCTCTCTCTGTGTCTGTGTCTGTGTCTCTCTCTCTCTCTCTGTGTCTGTGTCTGTGTCTGTGTCCCAGGCCTCGTGAAGGCGCCTCTGAAGCGCTCTCGGTCCACAGCGGACGGGGCAGATGAGGACGGTCAGGAGCAGCTCCAGGAGCAACTTCTGGAGTCTGGAGGTCTGGACGAGGAGCAGAGAACCGACAACACCTCCTTACTCCGACTTCTGGAGGAGGGAGAAAAGGTACGCAGTCAACCTAAATACAACATAATGTAATGTAAGCATTCAATCTGTTCTTGGAAGAGGACACACTATGGAATGATTTTTCACCTCACCGTTAGCTTACCATTTAACGCTAATGACAGTAAAATACACTGCTTTGTACCTAGATTTATGGCCTGCCGCGTATTTGATTATGGATCCGTGCTTCTGTACCTTGGCATGCAGTGAATCATGGTACACACTATCTACCTGTTTCTTTTCAGATCCAACACATGTACCGCTGTGCCAGAGTCCAGGGCCTAGACACCAGCGAGGGTCTACTGCTTTTCGGGAAAGAACATTTCTATGTCATCGACGGGTACACCATGACCGTCAGCCGAGAGATCCGAGACATCGATACGCTCCCTGCCAAGTATGACTTGTCTTGATTGATAGTTTTATCGAACATATGACCACACATGACACATACACTTTTCTGAAAGAAGATAGGCCATCCTCATTTAGCCTTGTACAGCAGAAGATGGCTGACAAAGAGTACTCATACTGTAATAGGAATGATAATTGTTGCATTTGTGGTTCAGCTGTACAGGAAAGAAAGACGGGAGCTAGTATAGAATGTGGTAGGCTTTCTCCCAACTTTGGTAGGTAGGATATACACTGACTGGCCACTTTATTAGGTACTCCTTGCTAGTACCGGGTTGGGTCCCTTTTTGCCTTCAAAACTGCCTTCATTACTGGTGGCATAGAGCCAAAAAGGTGCTGCTAACATTCCTCAGAGATTGATAGCATCACGCCGTTGCTGCGGATTTGTCGGCTGCACATCCACGATGCAGTTCTCCCGTTACACCACACCCCAAAGGAGCTCTATTGGATTGAGATCTGGTGGCTGTTGAAGCCATTTGAGTCGAGTGAACTCATTGCCATGTTCCAGAAACCAGTTAAAGATGATGTGAGCTTTGTGACTTTGCGCATCATCCTGCTGGAAGCAGCCATTAGAAGATGGGTACACTGTGGTCATGTAGGGATGGAAACCAGTGTTTCCCAACCTTTCCCAACCCACGGCACACTTGCATAAACTTATTTATTTTGCGGCACACCCCAGATGTAAAACTTAATCAAATTTAATGCAAAGGATGTGGTTAGCTTTCCCAAATGTGACTTTCCCAAAATTCCACAGCACACCTGATGATGGCACACTAGAGTGCCACGGCACAGCGGTTAGGAAACGCTGGTTTAAACGATTCTCAATTGGTACTAAGAGGCCCAAAGTGTGCCTAGAACATATGCCCCACACCATTACACCACCCCCACCTGAACCGTTGATATAAGACAGGATGGATCAGTGCTGTCAAATTCTGACCCTACCATCTGAATGTCGCAGCAGAAATCGAGACTCATCCGACTCAGCAACGTTTTTCCAAACGTCTATTGTCAAATTGTGGTGAGCCCATGCACATTTGCCTCCCCTTCCTGTTCTTAGCTGACAAGAGTGGTACCTGTTGTGGTACTTATTGCTGTCGCCCATCTGCTTCAGAATTTGACGTGTTGTGCGTTCAGGGATGCTCTTCTACATATCTCGTTTTGAACAAGTGGCTATTTGAGTTACTGTAGCCTTTCTATGTGCTTCAACCAGTCCGGCCATTCTCCTCTGACCTCTGCCATCACCACGGCATTTTAACCCACAAAACTGCCGCTCACTGGATATCTTCTCTTTTTTTAGACCATTCTCTGTAAACCCTAGAGATAGTTGTGTGTGTGATAATCCCAGTAGATCAGCAGTTTCTGAAACACTCAACCTGCCTGGCACCAAAACCATGACTTCAATCATTCTGATGCTATGTTTGAGCTTCAGCAGGTCCTCTTGAACCTGTCTACATGTTCAAATGCATGGAGGTGCTACTATTGATTGGATATTTGTGTTTACAAGCATTTGAACGGGTGCACCTTATACAGTGGCCAGTGAATGTATATTTCGAAATGGGAGAAAAGTATTGTTTAGCTCCTGTGCAGTGCATTTATTAACCTTGGGTATATAGTATGCCCGTTTGTTTCTTTGTCTCTGAATCACTGTTTGGGGGCTGGTAAAATTGGGCCACAGTGTAAAGCAGTTGACTGACTGAGTGCAATGTGTGTGTGTGCCCAGCTTGCATGATGCCATTATCCCAAGAGGTGCCCGACAGGGCCAGAGCCAACTGAAGCGGACATGCAGCATCTTTGCTTATGAGGATATCAAAGAGGTGCACAAGAGACGCTACCTGCTACAGGTGAGATATGCATTCGCTTTTATAAGGTGAACAAGAAAATAATTGTTGGAAAAATTTACCTTAGGAAATGTTTCAAAAACACATGGGACAAAATAAAAAACATTTCAAACAGATTCAACAAAAGTGAATCCAAAATTGCGAAGATATTTTTTTTTTTACTCAACTATTTTTCTTAGAGAAGTCAATAAAGCAATTGACAAAGTATATGGATAATTTAGATCAACAAGGGATCCGAATCAATAAAACCCTTTTATTCCCAGCTGTGAGTCTAACACATGCCATGTCACGGGCATGTATGGAACAGTGCTTAGTGAAGCTTAATATTGGGTTGGGTGATCTAATAAAAAAGGTGGGACTATAACTCTCTCTCCTTGCCTCTGTAAGCCTATGGCAGTTGAGGTCTTCTCTGGAGACGGGAGGAACTACCTGTTGGCCTTTCAAAAAGGAGTGCGCAACAAAGTCTACCAGAGGTACTTACTCGTCACGTGGTACAAAGTCAAAACAGGCTACTACTTGTTTCATATATGTTATTGTTCCACTATTCTGTGCAATTGTTTGTGCTCAACAGAATAATATTGAGTGGTTTTGTATCCCCAGGTTCTTAGCAGTGGTTCCGTCTTTGGCAGACAGCTCTGAGTCGGTCTCTGGTCAGAGGCCTAACACCAGTGTCGAACAAGGGTAAGCCTTCCAGAAAACAAATACCTATATTTCTGTGCACTTTTTCTAAATAAATGTTCATTAACGTTAATATGGTCCACCTTTTATTTACCGCCATCAGCTCTGGACTTCTAAGTACACTAGTCGGCGAGAAATCCGTGACCCAAAGATGGGAGGTAGGAGTTACAAATGCTTTCTAGCCTTTTAATAATTTAGCACGAACTGCTTGATGACTGAGGCCTTTTGTGTGTTAGCGAGGGGAGATCAGTAACTTCCAGTACCTGATGCATCTGAACACACTGGCTGGGCGCTCCTACAACGACCTGATGCAGTACCCTGTCTTCCCCTGGATCCTAGCCGACTTCGACTCAGAAGTACACCAGCAACATGGACTTTAAAAAGCATCCATATTCATGACTTCAAATGCATTATCTATGTTAATGCAATATGTCTTCAGCTGTATTGATGTTCTCCATTCTGTGATGCCCTCAGGAGCTGGATCTGAACGACCCAAAGACATTCCGTAACTTGGCCAAGCCTATGGGCGCCCAGACAGAAGATCGCCTGACCCAGTACAAGAAAAGATTCAAGGATTGGGAGGACCCCACCGGTAAAATCATCCAACATAATCCAGATGTTGTTCCATTTTGCATGCAAAACGTCACTCAAGCTAGGTCTATAATGTCCAAGATGGTTATACAGTACGACAATATGAAGACTAAATTTAAACCCACAAACTGAATGGTAGATGTTTTGTACTCTAGAACGCAGTTGTCTAAAATCTGTTGCACCACTAGTACAAACACTACTGTTTCTTTATAGTTTTCCTTTCAATCTTACTACATATCATCATAATACAGGGGCAATCTCATAACTGGGCCCACAAAAAACTAACAAGTACACCAACAACTAAATCACCAACCAGAAATACATAAAACCCCAGAACACCACCACCGAAAACCACAGAAACCATTCAGCGGAACACTGATATTAGAGATCACAGGGCTTTCTCACAGAGACATTTATTGAGTTAATCAGATATGGTTTATAATTGTGTGCGTGTGCGTGTGTGTTTCAGGTGAAACCCCAGCCTACCATTATGGTACCCACTATTCATCAGCAATGATTGTGGCGTCTTACCTTCTCAGAATGGAGCCTTTTACACAGATCTTCCTCAGGCTACAGGTCAGAACGCATACATATATAAACAGATATTTAAACTATTTTATGAGGCATCTAATTTAGTAATCTAACCTCATTGTTATTGTATATATATACCCGCTCAATTAGGTTAGATTACTAATTTAGATGCCTCATAAAATAGTTTAAATAACTGTTTTATTAGCTATCTTGTTTTGCCATTTGCAAAGCATTTCTTCATCCATAATAAGCGTTCACACTTTTGTTTAAGAGTATTAAAACTTATAACAGACAATCTTGAAATAGTTTGGAACTGTCTCAATAAAATGAGATCAGAAGCATAGTGCAGCTTTGTTTATTATATATGTCAAAGGCTTTTGATAGTTGATACAAAAATCCTTTAGAGGTTTGAGGTAAATCTTTTATTAGTCAAATACTATATACTGTATATAATATACTAGATATATGCTTTTCTGAAGGGACAAGTTTTTTATTATAAGGTATATGATATTTCCTCCCCAACGATGCAGATTGTTGTAAACAGTTTGTCAGATGTTTTGGCTCGTGGCTTGTCACAGTGTTTTTTGCAGTATTCTAGAGCTCTAATACTTGTGTGACAGAGTCTCTGTGTTGGCGCGCTCGTTCGTTCTCTGTTCAGGGAGGTCACTTTGACCTGGCGGACAGGATGTTCCACAGTGTGCGGGAGGCGTGGCTCTCCGCCTCGAAACACAACATGGCGGACGTCAAGGAGCTCATCCCTGAGTTTTTCTATCTTCCCGAGTTCTTTCTCAACTCTAACAACTTTGACCTAGGTCTGTTACATCTTCATTAGTCGGATTAATTCTAATCTGTTATTTAGGCAATTGTTTCTAAATTATGATAAATGTGTGGTAACCGCGACAAAGTTATAATGAATGTGTAGATAGTCTCTTACAACAACTTATTAAAGTATAGGCAACTATTTAAAATAGCTAGACTTTTTGTGTTGAAATGACTCTCTTACTCTAACACAGTTTGTTTACTTATATTACCCTCCAAAGGAAGCAAACAGAATGGCACCAAACTGGGAGATGTGATTCTGCCTCCGTGGGCCAAGGGGGACCCTAAGGAGTTTATCAGGGTCCACAGACAGGTAGGCACATCCCATGGAGGGTAGGAAAATAAATAGCAAAATTGCTGGGGCCGGCCTTGAGTAAACAAATTGCAAGCCTGTACTGGTAAAGTACAGCGATTCAAAATGCCCAAAACTACGGATTTTGCTTGACTACCCATGTTTGACGAATGTAGCAGAAGTCACTCTTTTAATACAGAAGGCAAACTATTGTTTAACTCAATATAATTCACTT
>JAPMUY010008931.1:0-200000 GCA_026901105.3 Galaxias olidus
AGCATCACGTCTTTGGCCGGCAGAAAATGGCTGCCACCGAGCCTCGGCGCTCGGGGATTTATGTGACAGGCACGTGTTGGGCCAGACAGACCGGAGTGAAGCTTTTATTGTCGGCCGTTTTGTTCGAGGAGGTGTCTCCTCAAGCAGCTGTCACATTGGATGGGGGACGTTGACGTCACTTCCTCTGTTAGGAGGGGGTGGGGGTGGGGGTCGCAGGAATGGTGCTGCCACTGGACAGGGTGGCTGATAAAGGGCGCGTGACCGTCTCTTGTTCAGTGTGTCTTTGAGAAGCGTCCTATAATGGGACGGTTCAGCGACGCAGAAGGCGTGCCTAAACGGGTTTAGAGAGCTGCTGTTTGTGTGTCAGTCGATTTTTGGTGTGTTTGTGGGTGTTCGTGTACTGTGTGTCTGTGTGCGCGCTTCTGTGTGTGTAGGATTGACGCTGGTCGTATATAAAATAGTTGGGTTCAGAGGTCACCCTGTGGTATTTGTCCATATAAGGACAACAGGGCAGCTGGTTGGGGGAGTGAGATAGGACGTAACAGCCTGACTGATGGAGACAGATAGGAGCTCTTCTGACCTCTGACCCTGGGCTCCACTAATCATCACAAGGTCAAAGATAACACTGCATTGAGCACACGCACACACAAACACACACACACACACACACACACACACACACACACACACACACACACACACACACAAAAGAATGCACACCTGCCATTAAGCAACCTGTACACACACAAATCCCAAAGCACATGCTTAATGGCACACCTACACATAAACACAGCACACAAACTACCCAGTAGAAAGAAGGAGGGCATTAGATTCAAAACGAAACGGGCTTTCTGTTTGCTGGGAGGCTGAAATGGCCCGCTGGTCTCTCCAGGTACACAGAACCTCGCATGCATCAGCAAATCCCCCCAACCCCATCTTCCGGCCAGCTTACTAGGCAACTGTGTCGTTGGATACTGTTTCTATGGCAACACGCTCCCAGCAGAAGATAGGAGGGAGATAGTGGGGGGGGGGGGGTCGTAGTGGAAAGACAGAGGGATAACATGGTTGGAAGTGTGGACAGTGCACGTTTGGGCACACACATGCGCGCGCACACACATGAACACACAAACACACAAAGTCCCCGTCCCCTCTCAGTGAAACCTTTCGGGGACCAGCAGAGAGAGGAAGTTGATGTCACTGATGAAAGGAAAATGGCACAGCAGGTTTTACAAGAGTAGTAGAAGTTGTGGTGCAGCATAAGGACAGGAGGCGTTCCCTCCTCTTACTACTTAAAGGTCACCAAAAGTACACCCAGATGTGGGGGAGGGAGAGAGAGAGAGAGAGAGAGAGAGAGAGAGAGAGAGAGAGAGAGAGAGAGCAGGAGGGGACGTTAATCTGGAAAGTATTTGGGACATCCAGAAAGGCCGAGTGTCTCGTGTCTCCGGAAGCCAGGGCGGAGTAGGGTAGTGACTAACAGACTGCGGCCATCATGAGCTGCATCAGATTAGAGACTCTGTCTTTCCTGGCCTAGGAGGACACGCTGGGTAGACAGCCTGGGGGCTAGCATGTCACCCAAACAAGGTCAACGACAGTCAGACTAGAGACAGTGTGCGTTCTGACCTGGAAGGATGGAGGAGGGCGGACTATCTCCAGTGTTGTTCTGAGGCTTTGAGAGAAAAACAACCCTCTTCTTTGTTGTGGTCAGTCCCCCAGAGGTCAAAGGAAAAACCTAGCTGGCGGACTGGACGTGCGCTGGAAGGTTGTTGCGTTTGGAGACACGTACCTCTCAAAAAATAACCCAAATGTTCTCTTTCTTTACAAGCTAACATAACAAAAAAAGAGTCTAGATTCCAGAGTGATGCCAGGTCAGGGTTAGCGTTGGAAAGAAGAGGTTGGCTGACACTCCTCTGACCTTTGTTCAGCCAAGCAGACACCTGACCTTACCCCCAAAAAAACATGTGCTCCAGTTTCACAACCAGCTTCTTTATCCTTGGCAAAATATCGACCCACACCAACCTCAGCCCACTCCAGCCTCTGAAATACACTTTAGTTCAGGTGAACAAGGCTGTGTGTAGCCAGGCTAAAATTGTGTTTTTTTTTCTGTAAAGAGCGTGATGGCTTGGTAACCACGGTGATGAGCTCTCCGTGGTCTTAATCAAGTGTCTGCAGGCTAAGATGGCCGGCCCCAGGTCAGGGCCCCCTCTCTGTGGAGGAGCACTTCTGGGCTCCCATAACACGGACTAATGGTCAGAGCCGGAGCCATGGTGGACACACTACAGATTATTACCTCTCATTTAGCAGACTCCACCTGGCAGAGAAACACAACCGCTAACGAGCAATTAGAGCACTCGTACAGCTCGTACGCCGATACACCCCGGACTCCTGAGAAAATGGAGGAAAGGGGTGCCGCTCTGCGCTGTAGTCCTACCGGTGGAGGTGAGGATGGGGGTTCGTACCTGAGGCAGCCGGAGGTGTTCTTGAAGACGGTGGTCCACTCGGCGTCGCGGGGCTTGGAGTCCTCGTTGGGCTCCTGCTCCCAGCCCGAGTGGGGGATGATGACCAGGTTGGTCATGGTCTGAAGGCCGTGGTTGATGATCACCATCTTCAGGGGCTCGTAGGACGACAGGTTCCACAGGGTTCCTGCACAGGGAGAGAGGGAGAGAGGGAGAGAGGGAGAGAGGGAGAGAGGGAGAGAGGGAGAGAGGGAGAGAGGGAGAGAGGGAGGGGGAGGGGGAGAGGGAGGGGGAGGGGGAGAGTCAATGACAGCCAGAGAACAGTGGAGGAAGGTGTTCCGTCGAGTTTCTCTCCTTTGAAATCCTGACAGATAGAGAGATTTCCCAGTTTGTCTATTTAACAGTGCGACACAGCAGAGAAGGATAGTCTACCCCCCCACACACACACACACAGAGCGGAATTAAATCAGTGGGTCTGTGCATCCTAAGGTCTGGAGACATGGGAGCGGTCAGAGAGGATTTGAAAATGCAACCAGGCAGAGCCACAGCCACAGTGGGCTTTAGCAATAAAGAGACAATGAGAAGGGATTCCTCTGTGACAGTTAGACCCACTGGAGGAGGATGGCTGCTTTGGCTGAAAAAAAGAATGTAGCAAATCGACTTCAAAGTTGGAGCAAGGACAAGGTCTCTGTTTTTCATCAACTGAGCCGTGTGCATCCTCATTCCTCCATTTCCCTTCTCCTCCTCCTCCCTGTGGATTGGTCGGGGAGGGGTGGGGAGGGGGGGGGGGCATTTTAGGGAGATGAGACGCCCTCTCCCCTGGACAGGGAGGAGGATGTCTTACTTGGATGAACAGTAGCAGCCAGAGGGGCTACAGTTTAGGTCAAGATCTTTCTCTCACTTTCTTTATCCCGCTCCCTCTACCTCTCCCTCCCTCTCTCTCTAAAAAAGTTCTCTCTCTCTCTAATCCAAAAGCAGATCACAGAAGTTACTCCAACTCCCCCAGTTCTTTTGATACAGTATCTGCAGTTTTCCAACAAATCATGTAGACTACATTTTACTATATTTGGTGACAATGACTTTCAAATTACTTGCCTGCTAAAGCGGTCGTCAATATGTGTGTGTGTGTGTGTGTGTGTGTGTGTGTGTGTGTGTGTGTGTGTGTGTGTTTGCATTTGTTACACAATGTGCGCAATTAATTAAAGTGATTTGAAATGTACAGGTTTAGAAAGCAAGCAATGACCTGGCTGCTAAATTCCATTAAAATGTTATCCGAGCCTCGACTGGAGCCATTAACCGATGTGCACGCTGTCGAGCACTCATTAAAGTATGTATTCTACCTGAAAACAACAAGCAGAGATGGCTGCCGGTGCAGCAGTGACCTGGTGAGCGAGCGAGCGAGCGAGCGAGCGGAAAGCGGGTTGAGGAGCAGCTGATCGGTTGACGACTCCAACACCAGTACATTAGCATCAAGCCATTAGCTGTGATAAGCAGCAGTCAACGAGCAGTCAACAAGTTAGCAACCTGCGATAGACATTAATTGGCATGTACGGGTACTCCAATGTATTTCTCCTCCTATTTTTGGAGGGAAAAAAACTGCATCCAGAAATTATTAAAGAATTCTCCCGTGAATAATGCATGAAATGGGAAAGAAGTAGAACATGCATACCCGTTCCAAAGTGCCTGAAGTTCACATCAAAGGTAGCTGCTTAACGGTGTTTGCTAATGAAACAGCCTCACAGAGCTGCTACCCTGTGACAGTTTAAAAATATCTTTGTTTTATTATCATGTGAAATATAATTGTCTTAACGAACTTCAACACAAAATGAATTCACTGAAAACAAACTTAACTTCTTTAAACTTCTTTGGACTACTTTGTCAACTTTGCATGTAGCTTAGTGTTGTGATTTTTCCTCTTTTTTAATGATACTACCTTTATGCAGGCCATCATTACTTGAATATGTTAAAAATTTTCTTGCCGTATGTGACACAGCAAATGTGTGTGCTGTATGCTGTCAAATTATTGAATCTACACCACTACAAATGTTGACAAGATATCAGTGTTAGCAATGGTAAGGTTGGTTGGTTTCCCGCAAAAAGAGGGCCTAAGCTAAGCAATGTTGATGGCATATATTGTCGTTAATAATCGCTCTCGGAAGCCATGCCAGTGCTGTCTAGTTCTACCAAAACTATTCAAAGTCACATTCGCAAAAGGCTTGAAACAAGTGTAAATTGCCTTAGGATTGTTCAAAATACTTGCTGTCATTACAAACAAAATGTGATAAACAAGGAACTGTTGAAGGGTAGCTATTCTTATCTCGCGTTCACAGTGCATAGATGACCTCTGCACTCCTATCAAAGTCTCATTAAACTATATTGGTAGAAATATTTGTATTTTTTATATTTGTGGGCTAAACTGACTGCATCTTGTTTAAAGAGCAACACTACAGGGTATTGGTTCAACATAAAATGTCTAAAGAAATATAAATTAATTTTTGCTCTGTAAATGAAGTCAGCAGAGAAGCAAATTAATCGGGGACCAGGGTGAGTGATAGCTCTACAATAAATAAACCAATTTCCCCAATTTTAAATGTCAGAAAGCAACCCAGCACAATATTACCTCCTGGCATTAATATTTTCAACAAAAAAAATTGATATCCATCATTACACGAAATCCATTCATCTCATCGTTACATCCCAAATAGTTCCCAATAGTTCCACAAAAGACCACTATCATTCTGAAACTGACCTCTGATAACAAATCCATGTCCTTTCCAAGCCTTCACAATGGGCCATCAGGGCTAAACAACTGTCAGTGACTGCAGAATGCACCAGGGTCTGTCCGTATTACAGGGTTGGGAGATATCCCTTTCTCATCACGGTAGCAGTGCTAGATCACATATTGCGGTCACAGACATACTCTTTAAGGACACCTACATTGAAGGCGTTTCCTTTTCATAAACCGTTCGATTTGCACTTTGAGGTACAAGCTGGAGAACTCACAGTGCCACCCACAGAAGTCAGGTACGCCTGTGTTACTCTGTTTCAGCTTCCTTCAGGAACACTCGCCTGTTTTTCAGCCTCTCCGGGCTCCCATGAAACAGCTACCGATGGAGAGCAATGGACTTTGTAAAAGAGAGTGAAGGGGAGCAGGGCATCTGTGAGGTGGCTTCTTATTGAGTTTCTCCCCCCTCCCCAGCCGGTCCCCAGTGGAGGGGGGAAGCAGTGTGCCCGGGCTGGCTAATCCTATTTCCTGGGGAACAGACACGGTGTCCTAACAGGTTCCTCTCACTCAGGTCGGCCCATTACCGCATGTCTGCCTCCTCCTCCTCCTCCTCCTCTCCTGTCTTCTCCTCCTCCCAGCATCCATCACATCCCCGGCAGGGAGACACACGACCAAGAGATGAGACAGGGAGAGCTAGGAGAACAGGTATGATAAGTGAGGGAGAGGGTGAGTGGCGGAGTGACAGAGTGAGGGCTGAGGGTGTGAGAGAGTAAGGGATGGACTGAGGGGGAAGGGAGGGGGTGAGTAGAAAGATAGCAGGGACTAGAGGACACTGTATACAGCGGGGGCTATGAGCCTGCTCTGTCCTGTTGTGTCAGGATTTATGCTGCGCTGTGGATGATTACTACTGAAGGCGGGGCTGTGATTGTCTGGGCATCTGAGTGTATCGTTCTATTGAAAGACGGGTTAAAAGTGTGTGTAGAACAGTGGGCACGTATGTGTGTGTGTGCCTATGTATGTGTGTTTGTTTCTGTGCGTGTGTGTTTTCGTGCGTGATGATAGCAGCAGCAGCAGACGGCTTCATCTTGGATCTCAGCAGGATGGCACAGAGAGCGCACAGCAGGACTCAGTCCGTATGTCTGTGTGTGTGTGGGTGTGTTTGGGCTCATGTTTACTGTGTGTGTGTGTGTGTGTGTGTCCGTGCCCCCGCACGCCACTCGTGTCTGTCGAACCTCTGGCTGTGCGTGGCTCCGGCTGAAAGCAGAGGCCGGTCATAAACAACGTACCAGCCTCCCTACTCCCCCCCTCTCCACTCAACCCCACTTTGGATCCACTACCATCCCAGCAGTGGTGCCATTTCCTAGGTGAGAGAGGAGCGCACTGCTTGAAAAGCCAATCTTAACCATTTCTACACCACGCAAACAAAACAAGTGGCTTTCTGTGGTAATGCAGTGGGACCAGAGGTACTGAGTGATCCATACAGCCATAGCCCTATGAGGAGATTTAGAATGTACAGCCTGTCCCCAACCACGCACAGAGAGAGAGAGAGAGAGAGAGAGGAACATGGACCCTCACACAGGTAAACACAGCTAAGCAAAGACGTACGCACTGAAACAGACACACACACACACACACACGTACACACGGAAACAGACGCACACACTCACACACTGAACCAGACACACACACACACGGAAACAGACGCACACACTCACACACTGAACCAGACACACACACACACACACACACACACACACAGAAACACAAACCAGACACACGGAGGTACAGAACGTCCACATCGTATCTCGCTTCCCCGCTTCGCTCCGCCTGTTTTCTCATTTGAAATTACAGCGAGAGAGAAAACGAATGCGTGTTTATCTGTCATTCCGCAATCTGTCTTCTAGTATCGCTTAATGGAAAATTATGAAACAAATCCACTCCATAACCTTCCGTTTCCAGTAGAGTGTTTGCTAGAGGGCACAAACAGCCCTAGGCCTACCAGAGGGAGAAACAGAACGACTCTGAAGCAGAGCAAACTGTCCAAATAATAGCCACTTTCAGCCCGCCCTTGTGTGTGGAATAATAATAAAACTATTGGGTTTCTTCCATGCCAGCCGTTGCCTGCAGAAGACGGGAGCGAAAACGGACGGTGGTTTCGTTGTGCAGCGCAAAGCCCCGTCAAATCCCCTGTCTAGGACTAGAGAGCGGCCAATTTTAAGCCTCCCCAATTATATCTAATTGTAGAAAAACACGGGCCGTGCGGACTCGTGCTGTAAGCTGGGCTGGCATTGTGACGGGTATTTTCTTGGGGGCCTGCTAGCATTTTAACCAAATGAAGAGCTGGAGGAAGGGGGGGGGGGGGTTGAGGGGGGGATCCTCCACCCTCCTCCCTGTCTTGCGGCTGAGGGCTATTTTTAGCTGCGGTGGAGAGCGACGTTGTGCCATACAGGCAATCATTTGTGCTGCAGCGGAGTCATTGCTCCCCCAGACATCTGTGTGAGAGCGGCCCACCGTAGACCAGCACGGAACAAGCCCGCTCTCCAGCCCTTACAGGCTGCCCAGACTAGCGCTGTCTGTCGTTCCGACAGGAAACGCGATCTGGATAGACAGACCACACGGGAATGTCGTTTTTTTTATGGTTTCGTTTTCCGTCATCGTTTATTTTAGTCTGGAGGGAATGCATGTCGGAATGGGCGCCTATTCTCCAGAAGTAGAGGATGCGGATCGTAAAGACCTTCTTGGGCCTCTTAGCTTTGCGTGTCTTGAATGAAAACAAAGGAAAACCCCGGCCCCATGCTCCACCATCAATATCACTTTACTGGGCTCAATACCACAGTTCACAATGAGCTTCACAGCCCCAGTTTAAGTCCACACGCAGACTACACGTTTTGAAGTCGACTAGTGTGTCACGCATTCTTTTGAACCCAAAGATCCAAAATCCCTTGAGTGAGTTGTACATATTGTCTAAAAAGTGGTATGAAAATGGATGGTTTCCATGGAACTCTCCAATCCCTTGGAGGGGGGGGGGGGGGGGAGTTTGGATTAGAGTGTTTGCCCGTCCCAGCGGAGCCACCCTAACCCTAACCCTAACCCTAAACCCGACCCTTACCTGTGATGAGCTCCCGGATCTCCATGTCGCTGGTCTTCCTCAGCAGGCGGACCAGGGCGGGGATGCCGTCGCAGTTCTTGATGGCCACCTTGTTGTCGTGGTCCTTGCCGTAGGAGATGTTGCGCAGCGCGCCGCAGGCCTTGCGGTGCACCTCGGCCTTGGGGTGGTCCAGCAGGCTCACCAGCACCGGGATGCCCTTCAGCTGCCGCACGTCCTTCTTGATCTTGTCGTTCTCGTAGCACAGGTGCTGCAGGTAGGCGGCGGCGTTGGACTTGACCGGGTCGATGGGGTGGCCCAGCATGGCGATGACCTCGGGCAGGTCCGGGTCGCGCCAGCGCGGGTCCTTGCGCATGCTGTCGACGGAGGGCGAGCGGCGGCCCGCCAGGCGGTCCAGGCTGGCCATGCTGCCGCGCTCGGGCTGGGCCAGCGGCGCCGGGTACATGCCGTGGATGTAGGGGTGCCGCTCGTCGATCATCTCCGGCTCCAGGGCGTCCTCGTAACCCCTGGGACACACACACACACACACACACACACACACACACACACACACACACACACACACACACACACACACACACACACACACACACACACACACACACACACACACACACACACACACACACACACACACACACACACACACACACACACACACACACACAGAGGGTTTACAAGTGAGCCACGACAAGGCAACGACAGAGAAACTATCGTGTGACCTACATGTGTTATGTCAGAGGAAACCAATTCTACAGCCCTGCATCTGTAAAAGCGAGGTAAGAAAGAGCGATTGATAAGCAAAAAGCAGATTTGGTGAAAGATGTGATATGAAGCGAACGGGAGAATGAGGGAGGCGGGGATGTAGACAGAAATGAGGGCCGGCCGGATAACAACAGCTCTGCCATAGTGGGCCAGCCTGCGGAGAGCAACAGTCAGTCAATCAGAGAACTGGGAGCACCTTCCTCATTAATAATGCTCCCTGTCAGCTCCAGGTGATCGGCACACTTCTCTCAGTGCTTCTCTACTTTATTATTGATGGGAGATGGGGAGTAGCGAGAGGGAGAGCAAGTAAGAGAATGAGAGAGAGAGAAATCGAGGAGAGAAAGAGTGTAAGAGAGAGAGAGTGAGTGAGAGAGAGAGTGAGAGAGAGAGTGAAAGAGAGAGTGAGAGAGAGTGAGTGTGAGAGAGAGAGAGAGGGAGTGTGTGAGATAGGGAGGGAGAGAGAGAGAGAGAGGCAGCCTGCCGAGCCAAAAGCAACAGGGACTGACAACAAGGCTCAGAGAGATTGAAGGAGAGAGGGGGTTTGATGTGGCCCCCTAGGAGATGTAGAGTAGAGAACTCCTCCTGCTGTAGATGTATGAACGTATGCCCTGGGGACCGGTGCCGGTCGTACAGCACCCTCCTCGTCAAAGGCTCGTATGGAGAATGCTAACGCTAGTCTCTGTGGATCTTCACTGTTAATGTAAACTTTGTTAGCCTGGGCGCTAAACTTTGAAAACGACGTGTTAGTGCTGCTCCTAGCCCAAAGCACTGCGGGTCCGTGGAGGGTTCCCAGCCCACATACACACGCTAAATAAACACCTTTTCATGATCTCTGTTCTCCTTCTCCTGCGTGGAACCGGCTCCACCCCGAGCTCAGTGTTCCAAAGGCAGCCTCATCCAGTTTTTACAATTCTGCACAGAGGCTAACATGTTTCCTTTCTCTTTTCTTATTTTCTATACGAGCTGCTGGAGAGGTGTATGACAGATGGTGTGTTGCTGAGGTGTGGGCTGCCGGGCTATACTGTGAGTATTTCTCTACGAAAGAAATGACCCACATACTTAAACCTATTACAAAGATAAAGTACAGGGAAAATAAGGAAAAAAAGTTACGTGGCAAAGCAACATTAGGGGCCGACATGCAACTCAGCGACGCCGTTTCCTCGGTGGATGATCGTTCTCTGCCCTCAGCTGGAGTGCCCTTCCAGAGGAAGTGAATTAATGGCAGGCAGAGACAGGAAGTAGGGAGCGGAAACCTAATTAGGGCTCGCACACTTCGTGCGCGGCCTGTAGCATCTCCCCCTCCCGCCCCGGGCGCCAGCGAGAGTCCTGTTTAACACCGTTGCATAACAGCCCCGGCTGTTCTCCACCATCTTTGATGTACGGCGGTGACCAAAACGCTCTCTAGCACCGGCGGTAAGCGGCTCGCCGAGGTATGTGCGTCTTCCTTTTAATGAGTTTTATGTTAATTGTGTGTTTTGAATTCCTTCCCCCTGCGAGCGGAGGGGAGAATCTCGAGCATGCCAAACTCAGCGCGACCGAGGGACATTACTCCGCCGGTTGTAACGCCAGCCCACTGTAACATAGCGGCATTCATGGCACCGCTTGCTGCATTTTACTGCCAGCAAAATCACTACATGATGAACCAGGAGAAGAAGAAAAAAAAACTCCTACCCCAGCACTGTAAGGCGATACTTAATCCTCCATTCACGGAGGTGGAGTGATATTAAAACAGAGCCCTCCCAGCCACACGCAGTGTTAAGCACAGGCTCGTTTGATGTGCAAAGATGCTCTGAAGGGTAAACAATCCTAAAAGCCACCGCAAGGCTGAATATTGTAGACATTCCTTAATTTGAAATCTCGAGTTAAGAGGTTGGGTACTCCTTTGCCTTCAGGAAGAGCGAAGACCACCAACAAATCTAGCTCTTCCATAGAGAAAAAATCCTTCACTGTATCACTGAAAATAAAAACGTTCCATCTACTTTTAATCTACGGTATGTGCGGTATATGCAGCTGGGTAATGACATCAGAATGGCGCATTCCAGTCTCCACCCCTCTCGTCAGAATGGTTCCTTCCAGCTAATTAAAATGGGGAAAGACCAAAAACCCCACAAAGTCAAGGAACAGCCTCTGTAACCATGGTGCTGGCAGCCCCTGGTTCAGGAGCACCATAACGAGCAAGGCAGAACCTGAGGTGTTGGGAGAACTTTGCAGCTGCCTAATAGGTGCCTTAGACAATAAAAAGGGCTGTATTTATGTGTCAGTGTGTGTGTGCATCGACTCAACGCGCTAAACAGACCTGGGCAAATCCTCAGGAGTTCTAGTGGATATCAGCAATGACAAAGATGCAAAGGAAGAAAAACGAGACAGTCATAACCCTCGAAGAGAAGAGACATATCAGAATCACATCCTGTTTATCAGGGAGACCCTATAACCTCATCTAACTCACACACACACACACACACACACACACACACACACTGATAGATGTGCAGTGAGGGAGATCGGGCCTCATTTGGGGGGGTGGGGGGGCTTTGGTAAACCGGTGGCGCGGCACTTACTGATGGGAATGTCAAGATTTGCATTTAAATTGGCGCCATTGTGCGTACAGAGGGGGCGCCATTCAGGGGAGGGACGTGAAAGGCCGCCGCTGGTCGCCACGCCGACGCCGGAAGAGATGCTCCGCCGATGACTACAGCGGCTCACACGACTCATGCTAATGGAGACGCTAAACGCTCCTACCTGGCTGGACGGCCGGCCGCCACGCGGGAGGGGTGGGTGTGGGTGTGTACGTGTGTGTGTGTGTGTGTGTGTGTGTGTGTTTGGCGTGTGTGTGCGTGTTTGAGACGGAGAGAGAAGGCCACACGAGTGGCGGGATATTGCCCACCACGACTCCCATTAATTCCATACGGCAGCCTCCTCCCTTTTCATGAACCTGTGGGTCTTCTGTGGAATGCTTCCATCGCGTTTCCATCCCCAGCAGTCCTGATCCTTCCCCCTCTGTCGGCTGGAGTAGAGGGAGGCCGCCTAACGGGATTATAGGCTGGAAGAAGGACGCCTCCACCTCGTGCCTGGCCGACATTGTCCCGGCGCTAATGAGGATCCGGTGTCCGTCCTCAAAAACATATCGCTCACTCCCAATGACCAGCCATAATTGCGTTACGACGCACGCAGAGGCCTGGGGAGGAACAGAAGGAGACTAATCTATCAAAGCAGACACAACTAACTGTCATTTCCTCCCCGCGTCTGATTGCTTTGGTTGTTTGGACGGACCCCTCCCTGTCACATGAGTCTGCTTTTGGTCCCGGGTCTCTGGGGGACAAACAGAGGCACTGTCCAGTCGGTTCCCATCGTGCCGCTGACTGAGGAAGCTCGGGGAGGACGGGGAAGGAAATGGATGTGGCGGCCGATCTTGGCAGCGTCTCTCCGAGGAGAGGGGAGTCAGCTGGATAATGTCATAACTGTGCTCTAGGAGGTCCCGGCAGAGCAGAGTGGATTACAAAGGGGCATGTCTCTACTCCATTACGGGATGAGCCCACACACACATGCATGCGCTGCCCTGTGTGTGTGTGTGTGTGTGTGTGTGTGTGTGTGTGTGTGTGTGTGTGTGTGTGTGTGTGTGTGTGTGTAAGCGGGTGTCAGTGTGTGGTGACCCGCGTAGCCACAGTGGAAGCGGGTGGGCAGGTGCGGTACAGGTCACCCAAGGAGAGATGAGCCATTAGGGATTGGCTTAAGACGCCCCCATTGTCTGGCAGGGTTCAAAAGCGGCTATTAATCACGCTGACAATCCAGCCTACACGCACACGCACACGCACTCACACACACACACACACACACACACACACACACACACACCACTCACACAGATACACAAACGAGCGGAGAGGAAAGAGGAGTTGCGACAGGCAGAGAGACACGCAGAGAGAGAGAGAGAGAGAGAGAGAGAGAGAGAGAGAGAGAGAGAGAGGGAAGGACAGAAATTGTGAAGGATCGACGCAGCCTATAAGACAGTAGCTGGGTAGCTAGCCAATGCACCACATGATCGAGGCACAGGAGAGAGAGAGCAGGCCTCTAAAGTCCTTCCCTGAGATGGCCCCCTGCCTCCAGAGTAACCACCCACCACAAAGCTACCTCACCGTCTGTCTGGGTGCCCAGTGCCGCCCGCGCGAGGCTCGCTCACACCAAAACACCTTCACTTCAACGCGTGCTCTTTTGAAGGGTTTCCCAGACAGCAACACGATAAGCTGTCATTAACGCACTTTAACTCTCACATTCATCATAGCAGGATGTAGCACGTTTCAGCCTGTGGTGGAAGGCTGCTTAGAGGCACGCTAATGAAGCAGCCCGTTTTGCAGGCACTGGGATGAGGGGGCTCCCGGTCTCTACGTGCCATCCTAAGTAGGGAACGGGGCCAAACGGATCCGGTTACTCCCAGGACAACTGGCTGGATAGGGAGAGGATGTGTCACAGATAGGCTTGGCAGAAAGACAGATAGGGCAGAACATTGTATATTTGTTGCAGATGAAATGACTACGCCGCTCCCTTGAGGAAAATGAATTAGCGCGGCTGCGATCCATCAAGTGCCAGATCAGGTGTTTGCATGTGTCTCTGTGTGTGTGTGTGTGCACGTGTGTGTGTGTGTGTGTGTGTGTGTGTGTGTGTGTGTGTCTGTGTGTCGTGTTTGGATGTCGGTAGGGTGTGAGAGCGCGGCTTGCTTGGTGGTGTTGTGACACATGTAACCCAAAGTACAAATTGCCTGTCACAGTAAGCGCCTCTCACTAGCCTGAGAAGGGGCTGACTCATTTTCTTCAGTGTGTTTATGACTTTGTGTGTGTGTGTGTGTGCGCATGCGTGATGAAGTGAGTGCTATGACGGAAAACCTTGATTAAAGGGAACCACCGTCAATCTGCACCCTCTTGCCCCGCGCTAGGCGTAAACACAACACATCAACACAGCTGCCTCTGAGTCGGGGCTAGAGAGCGAGCACGTTGTTAGTGTGTGTTTGACATGGAGAGAGAGAGAGAGAGAGAGAGAGAGAGAGATGAGATGAGAGCTGGGGTGCCAGCTTGATTTAAGGAGGCCCAGGATGGGAAGCCCCTGGCACTGAGGCAGCTGACACCCGTCGTTACCTTTGAATACAACAGAGACACACACATAAATGCCCCCCCCCCCCCAGTCCTTCCATCCTCCTCCCTCCCATGCACCGCAGCTCTCCTGCACCGAGATCTGGCCCTAAGCAGACAATGAGAGATCTGCATAAAAAAGGTGAGATCTGCATAAAAACATGACATAAAATCCATCCGCTGTTTACCTGTCATAGAGAAAGGCTCTTGTCAAAACAATCTGCCAAAATATCCACATCAACTTTCTGCTTTAATTTCCCTGAAGCTATTTTGGGGCTGTTTGGCAGAGGCCAGCATGTTGCTCTGTCATAACGAAGGTTGCCCCTACAGACTGGTCTGTCTGAGAGGGATGTCCAAAAGCCTCTGTTCATAACCGTCCTCCGCAATTTATTCCCTGCTCTTTCTTCCTCCGTCTCCCTACCTTCCGTTCTCATGTCCCTTTCTGTCGCCAACACGTGTTTGGTAATGGGGTAGCCATTTGCATGTAAATGGAAATCAAAGCTTGTATTTGGAGAAAAGACATCTGTTTATATGAGCGCCGGCCCGCTTTTTTTTCCGTATGGAGAGGAGGAGAAATTATGCAAAATGTTGGAAGACAACATCCTGTTCCCTTTGTTAGGGCAGCACTCTCCTCAACATCTCCAAGATCTATTTTATCCCACAGCCAAATACAACACCTAGCGGAAGGGCTTACAATTACTATTAGGCTTACTTGGCCTGCAAAATGTAACAGAATCTATAAGGTGTAATATAAAAAAATGTCAAATAGAAATGAAAGTACAGCTTAACTATTACTATTGCCACGGCAGCTAACGAACACGTGGCAAAGCAGGTGGCGTCCTCACCTGACCCGCGGGCCGTCGCGGAGCGGCTCGCGCAGGGTGCGCCCCCTGGTGGCGGGCAGCGTGCGGCGGCCGGCCGTGGAGTAGTCGGGCTCCAGCTCGTAGGGCTCCTCCTCCTCGGGCCCCAGGCTGCGCCGGTCATCCTCCAGGCCGTAGGGCTCGGGCTGGAAGCGCTCGGGCTGCGAGCGGTTCAGGTCCACCGCGCTGGTCCCCATGGGCACCTGGGGCTGGGCCATGTGGCCGTAGTCGTCCTTGCGGTGGGGCAGCGTGTAGCTGTTCTCTGGCCGGTAGCTGTTGGCCATGTAGGGGTAGCGGGGCGGCCGGAAGTTGACGCCGCGGGCCAGGCTGCCGTAGCTGTCGGGGACGTCGGCGTAGCCGTCGTGCAGGCCGTAGTGGCGGCCATACTGGCCGTCGGGCGGCTCGCTGTAGGCGTCGTTGTAGTGGTTGTAGGAGCGCGTCAGCGTGGAGGAGGCCTGCGGCGTGCTGACGTAGGCCCCGCCCGCGCCCCCGTTCTTCATGTAGCGGCGGTCCATGGAGTCGGTGTAGCTGCCCAGCGGGGACGAGCCCTCGGGGAGGGGCAAGCCGTCGGGGCCCAGGGGCACCTGGCGCACCGTCCGGGTGGTCACCGTCTTCACCATCTTAGTCACCTGGAAGAGGCGCACGGGCACACACACACACACACACCACACACACACACACAGGTCAGCGAAAGAGCGGCAGCATGGAGAGCGTAACATAAGGACGACAGCATGAGGTCGAGTTTGCAGCAGCCCAGGGTTTGGAGCGCCCTGACATGGTGTGAGTGTCATGTTCAGGCGTCACACCACACAGACCATGTGGCCCCACGGTGAGTGGACGGACTGCAGCCTAACACAGAACACCAAGGCAGCCATGTTGACCAGACAGGGCAGTGGAATGCCACACGGAGGGGGAGAGGCGGACGCGTGAAATGAAAACGTTGTTCTTTGAAAGTATGGCCCCTAGACTTCTTACCTAAAAACACTCTCCGAAAGAAATGTGTTTCAAAACAAAGGAAAGAAAGGCCCATCTAATTATATTGTGCAGGAGTCGGCTTGCCCCAGAGCAACAGTCTTTGAGTAGCTGATATCGAGAGAGCTGAACAGCTCTTTCCTACCACAGTGAAGACAACAAGAACGCATAGTGAAATGGGTAGAAAATCCCGTTTAAAAGTCGATTAGTCCGGAAACAGAAAAAAAGAAGAGTTTACACAACGGCTGATTTCAGGAAAAGATGTTAACAAGACTCCACACCGCCGCGAGCAGCGGGTGAAACGGGCAGAGCCAATTCCCGATTTCTCCCCGTGATGCGGCGCACTACAGCGGTGTCGACTCCTAACCAGTCAGTCACTCTTAACTAGCACGAGGAAGTGGTACCTCGCCTCCTCCTCCCGCACCGCCCCAACCCGGTCCGTTTGCGACGACTCCCTCCGTTTCCCTGGCCCCTGAAGCCTGGCCGTCAGCCCAGCCAAGGCAACCATCTCCCCCTCACCAAGTCCAATTTGCTGCCCAGTGAATTTTGCAGAGGCGATAATTGGCTATTTTGGTCGCGGCTATAAATTCATCTTCAGAATTAATGAGGTTGATGAAAATGAATGGTTATCATGGTGTGATGTGGATCGTGTTTTGCCTGACAAGGGGCCATAAGGGTTTACTACTGGCAGAGGACTCCTGTCTGAGGGGCCAGGAGAAGGGTATACTCGACTTCCTGCCGTTTCTCTTCAGCTTCACTCCTTAGAGTGGACGTGTCGTGACATCGTTGCTCCTCCGTCCTATCGATGCGATAATTCAGATTTTAATCAAGGCTGAAGAAAGCCGTGAAATAATACGACGAGCGCGGCATTAAACGGCCCCGCAGCAAAGAGCACAGGAGAACAAAGCGCAAGTCACACATTGGCTTTTTAACATGTCGTTAAATTGCTTTAACGGGGCGAAACGGTCACAGATCCCTTCGTTTATCCCTAGCCTTACCAAAAAGCTATTTTCCAGAGAGCGATTTTCCCGAAAGAGATCGGTTCATTTCATAATGTATAATCACAATGTTTGTTACGTCGGAGCCCTCCGCCTTATTTACTCCTCATCGCCGTGGCGCTGCGCTTGCCGCTAAGCTGCTCCCCTGTTGTGTGCAACTCTCATAACAATAATCATCTCTTTTATGTCGGAAATAAAAGCCTTTGTCTGAGTCTTAACTTAATGAAACAGCTGGAGCGCGGGCCCCTTGATATACCGGGCCACGCTTCCCGCCTTCTTGATTAGTGCAAGTTTGTTGTCTTTCTTCCCTTGCCGTGGACGCGGTTATGGAACACAGGGCGCCTCGCGCTGCCTCGGCACCTGGTGGCTACCTCCCACAGTGGCCCCCGTGAACCGCCAGCGCTTGGCTGGCACATGGTGGGGGGTGGGGGCGGGGGGCTGAGCTGGCTCCCTTTGACACGCCGTCTTCAGCCCTTATCGCTGTTTGAGGACGACCAAACTCCAACACGCTCAGCGGCATCTCTCCCTCCTGAGGGGTGCACTCTCAACACTCTCAGGAGGGGAGTAGGGCAAAACACACAAACACACACACACACACACACACACACACACACACACACACACACAGACACACACACACACACACACACACACACACACACACACGTTGGTGCTGGGGGCCTCGGTGTGATCCCTGGGTTTCATCTAAAGGAGGTTTGCCCTGGCTGCGAAAGGGAACTATAAGACGGGTTTGAAATGCACTTTGATCCGCGGCAGGAATTGCGGCGCCCCACGCAAGCTAGCGAGGCGAAGGCTAAGGATCTTCAGACGGCCTGTGAGACGGCGCTCCTAGAGCAGGGTAAACAGGCTGAAAGAGAATGGCTAAACGCTAGCCTGTCCGCCTGTCCGCCTGCCCGCCTGCCCGCCTGTCCGCCTGCCCGCCTGTCCGCCTGTCCGCCTGTCCGCCTGCCCGCCTGCCCGTCTGCCCGTCTGCCCGCCTGTCTGCCTGTCTGCCTGCCTGCCTGCCTGCGTTCTAGAGGCCGTCTGATGACAGCAGCACCTTTCTAATGAAAGGCCAAACGTGGGGAGACATTCACTACACCCATAACATCCACACGCACACACGCACGCACACACGCACACACACGCACACACAAAACACTCAGAGGCCAGAACTGTTTACCAAACTGTTAGTGGAGCGCCGCAGGCGTCACACAGACACTTAACAGCGCAGTAAGAGTTTTCACGATGTCTGCGGCTCGCACTTTTAATGCAGAGCTATCGTTTTCCCCCGACAGCTGGGATTTAGTAGGAATGTTAAAGGCGACAAGCACACAGGTTCTATAGTCCTTCACTGGGTCGCTGTCGGGCGGGATCGGGGTGAGGGCCAGGGTGGGGCCCCAGTTAGGCAGCCCACAGAGACATTAACCAACACCATGGACCAGACAACGCTGTCTCATAATGTGGTTCGTCATCCACACCACCACGCCACTGTTTGTCGATAGTCCAGGAGTCCACCTCCTGACGTACACTGCAACGTGTGTTGTCATCTTGAACCCTTATGAACTCCTATCCTGAGCATGCCGAGAGAGCGAGAGAGCGAGAGAGCGAGAGCGAGAGCGAGAGAGAGAGAGAGAGAGAGAGAGAGAGAGCGAGAGCGAGAGAGAGAGCGAGAGAGAGAGCGAGAGAGAGAGAGAGAGGAGCACGCTGTTCCGCTCATCCCTCACAGAACAGTGCTGGGTTTCTCGGCACCTCCGACCGGTAGGGGGAGCTGGAAAAGGTCAAGGGAAAAATGACACAGGGCTGGGATCGGCCACGCACATACACAGAAACACCCCCACACACGCATTTATACACTCACACACACTTCGCCAGTAAGGCTTGTTTGGAGAGCTGTTGGCGTTGGATAGTCATTACACAGCCACCACTCAGAGCTAATTCCCCGGCCCTTCTGTTGTACTTGTGTGTGCGGTGGCCACTGATATTGCTGTTGCACTGTTCGGTACCGCGGGGGAGAAATGTGTTTAGCATTCAGAAAAGTACATGTTTCTCCCAACGCAAGCGGGATTTTTCTTCGTCTTCTGATGCTCAGAGGGAATGCTCAGCATACATTAAGGCAAAAACATTAAGGGAGAGCCTCTGTTCAAAGGGGAGGGGGAAAATACACCAAGAAAGTCAACGGCGGTGGCAGGAAAAGAGACGCGAGTGTTCTTCAGAAAGACGACTGGAGAAAAGAAAAGAGATTAGAGAGAGGGGGGAATGGGGAACAAAAAGGGAAGAGATCCCTTTCCGAGGGCACGGGATGTTGTCGTTTACGTACACTAGAAGCTATCGGATCAATTTGGCCCCAATTAGTACATGGCTGCCATAACTTCCCTCTGATCCAGATTAAGCTGCTTTTCTCCTCAGAGTGACATCCTGAATGCTTCCAATCCCCAGCACAGCACAGTGCCCTTCAAGGAGGCATGTCCTTTCCTCTTTACCAGCAAAGACTTTGATGAGTGTGTGTGTGTGTGTGTGTGTGTTTGTGTACTTGTACAGCTATATTAGCGAGGACCGAAAATTCAATTCTCACCGTTAAAGTGAGGACATTTGGGAGTTTGTGTGTGTGAGTGAAAGTGTATGCTGAAATGATTATTCTCTCCCCGTTTGGCAAATTGTTATTATGTGTTTTTTTATGCTGGTACAAATATGTATTTCACTGTGTATGTGTATACTGTATGCTGTGTATGCCATGGGTTTCATTGGTTTGTGTCCTTGAGTGAGTGGGTGGGTTCCCTTCTATGTGTGTGTGTCCGATCCCCAGGGGGTAAACAGGCCGGTAGGGTGCTGGTTCTTGCCTAGTGCCTGCCAGCCAGCAACACAGCGAGACAGAAGGATTAGCTGGGCTCTTTTAATTACAGCCTCCCAGTCCCTAGCGAGCTAGCTCTACCCGTTCTCCTCTCCTCTCCTCTCCTCTCCTCTCCTGGGGACGCCCCTACCCTGGGCTGTCAGAGCACATCTAACAGGGCTAACAACCATCGGCCCGTCCACCAGCTAGCACCATCACAGAGACTGGGAACGAGGTGAGGGCCAAAGAGAGAAAGGAGGGAAGGAAAGAGGGGAAGAGAGAGTGTGTGGTAAGGAGAAAGAGACAGAGGCATTAGAGGAAGACTGAGAGAGAGACAGAGAGAGAGAAAGAGAGAGACAGAGAGAGAGAGAGAGATGGAGGGAGAGACAGAGAGAGAGAAAGAGAGAGACAGATAGAGAGAGAGAGACAGACAGACAGAGAGAGACAGGTGAGAGAGAGAGAGCGCTAAAGCCAGCGGTAAGGCCAAACGGCAGAGTGAAGCGGTGAGCAGTGAGGCCCTAGCAGTCAGGTCATGCTGGGCGGCGGCCTGATGCCGGGCTCTGCGGCTTGTCGTGACCCTAAACGAGTGGAGACAGACTGTGAGGCCGAGCGCTGCAGCCGCCGCCGCTGAATATGGGCACACACAAAATGGTGGCGTGGTGGAGTTAAGAGATGCTGCCAAGTAAAGTAGGTCCACTCACCTTCAGGTTAGTTGACATATCCTTATACAGAAAAAAAACAAAAGCACAAGTAGAGGGCAAATCAAGACAAGGGTTTTGTAGCCCCCGGTCACAAAGCAGCAGAACAGCAGGGGGCCTTGTTGGTAAATCACACAATAAACACATAAATAAATAGAACTGGGGGAAGAAAACACTTTGGGTTTAGGATTATGGGATTTGGAGTTTATAAGGATGGGCTGCCGAGGGAGGAGGTGTCAGGCTGTTCAAATGCAGTAATCCATAGCCATATTTGAAGCCATATTCAAATACGTCAAAGTGTGCTTGCAATGCTTTTGCAACAACAGTGGTGGGTATCTCTGCTCCACAATGGTAGCAGAGTGACCGCTAGTCATCCTAGGCTGCGTTAAAACAAAGGCTAATATTTTTGAAATGTTCAACAAAAAACCACTTTTTTCAAATGAAACATTTATACATTGAACATTGTGAATGTGCCTATGAAGAGATTACAGTAGCACTTTTTCCCATCGATACCCTGGCTGGTGTGTGTGTGTGTGTGTGTGTGTGTGTTTACCTTGGTTTCTGTGCGTCGGGTGGTGCCATCGTCGGAGGTTACCACAGAAACGTGGGAGGTGGGGGTGCCAGGGTCCTCCTCGATGGTAACCGTCTCCTCCACCACCTCCTGGGGCTCCTGCATCATGGCCAGAGAGGTCTGGTTGCTGGGGCTCTGCTCCTGGGGAACACAGAGAGAGAGAGAGAGAGAGAGAGAGAGAGAGCATAAAGGGCTTTGCTCTATAGGTACAGTGTGTGGACCTCTGCAAGGCAATATTGTTTTCAAAATATATATTTCCTTATTACTTTTGAGACATCAACACCTATTATGTAACTTTTTGAGAACGCACGTACAAACACACACACACACACACACACACACACACACACACACGAGCACACATTTGCAGGTGCTAAAACGAACACACACAAACAATGGCTGAGATTTCTGCCAAAAAAGCAAGAATTTCCTTGCAAACTCGTTTTTTATTGTACAAGTTCAATGGACAAACATCACATTTACTGGAAAAGATTCCTTCTGGTCATCACTTAAACCAAGCAATTCAAATTAAGTTACAGCTACTTTCAAGGATGCCCAATTCATGTGGGCCATCACATGATTAATATTTCATAGTTGGCCACTGACATGGCTGTCAGTGTTTTTTAGTGCTCCCCTGAGAGTAAGCTAAGTAATATACTTCCTGTCCACTTCCTGTCGGAGTAAAGCAGCATGAGGTCATTGGTTGAAGAGGCCTCTCCCCAGCTACTGTACATCAATGAGCCTTCACAACAACCCCCTAGTATGGAGGGCAGGAAGAAAGGAATTTGAAGCAATCATCGATAAGGCTAACAATGGGAGGGGGAGTCACATGAAACCCAGAGTCATGGAGAGAGAGGGAAAGCGTGTGACACAAAGAGGAAGAGGGGGAATGAGTCAGAGAGAGAGAGAGAGAGAGAGAGAGAGAGAGAGAGAGAGAGAGAGAGAGAGAGAGAGAGAGAGAGAGAGAGAGAGAGAGAAAAAAGTAGCGGAGGTGTGTAGAGTAGGGAACGTCAACAAAAGACATTTGTTCTGGAAGCCCAGAAGAGTAGGAGCAAAAAGTAAATCCTCTACCAGAAATGCCTGTCATGTTGGTGGGTTTAGGTTATCTTGTCTTCACAACATAGAATGGAATTGTCAGAGATAAGAGGAAACCACTCTGAATAATATCAATAGAGAATTCACATTGAGCACACAGATAGAATACCAAGCTCGAAATCGAAGCGATTAGGGGTTGTCACTCCTCGGCTTGGCACAAGATTCCACGCTCGCTCGCAAGAAAAATGTCCAGCGTTACGTAGACTGTCAAAATCAATAAAAAAGCATATTAATATAAGGGTCTCAATCTCAACAGTGATACTTCAACATGAACACCAGCAGTCTGCAATTGGGATGGCTCTATATGCATACCTGTCAATTCATCTTAATGCGTTCCTGCTAGCCAAGCCATTGAGTGAAGCAATAGCTGTAGCCTATAATGAGATGTGTCAAGATGCATAGGCATGTAGGCCTAAGGGTGCTACTTAGCTATGCTGGGAGCTGCCCCTCTGATAGGAATGCTCCAACATTATCATTTAGAGTGGTTCTCTATTGATAATTCATTAGCTAAGTCCAATACAATTACATTTTTGCTAAGTAATATGGACCAGATAAAATAAAATGAAAACATCATGCTCAGTAGCACTAGCGAGATAAGAAGTAAAACCTCCCCCCCCCCATTTCTCATGTACAATATTCCACTATAGCTAAAGGAAATACATATTAAATACCCGGAAAGTGATGAGATTTAATAAAAGAAAAAAAAGGAGCAAGGGAGCAAAACGTCTGTGGAAGTGAGGGAAGTAGTCGGCCACGGGCACAGCGAGGGAGAGAGAGAGCGATGGCGCGCTCCGCTGGGTACCGCAGCGAGAGGCTGCAGGGTGCTGGGGGGTACCGTTGGTTCTCCGAGCGTCTTTGAAGGTGCTAACAAGCGGGCAGTTCACCATTGATTAGCCCGCCGCCGCGGCTTCAAAGGCCAGCCGGAGAGAGCGGCGGATTGCACTGCCGCCCGTCCCGCCCCTCAGCCGGTTAGTCTGGCGCCCTTCAAACCGCCGTGGGTCCTCGCCCTGATCCCCCAGTCCCTGTCCTCCTGTGTAGCCCACGAGGGCGGCTGTTTGTTGTGGCTCTGGACTTGGAAAGGTACCCTTCTTCTACCCCGGGGGGGGGGGGGGGGGGGGGGGGGGGGCAACGTCGGAAGGACAGTTCCCTGCTGTCTCCGTGGACGGCCCTTGGTTCGTGTCGCTCGGCGGAGTCGATTAGGGGTTTTAATTGGTTGTGGTAATTGGTTTGTTGTGGTCATTTAGCACCGTGTCGGTCTCCCTGATCGGGGGTAATGGCATGGAGAGATGATCTGATGCTCCACGGCTGGCGGAGAGAGAAGGAGACTTTTCACAGCTCTTGACCCTTGGTTTTATTTCAAAGAAGGGTGACGAGCCTGTCAACTATGACACTCCAGTCACACTTGTTTAATACCAATGTGCTTTTTTGTTTGTGCTTCTTAATGAGTGTAGGCGTGTATATATTATAGGTGCTTTTGGTTTGGTGTAAGTGTGTGTGTATATACACGTGTATTTTGCACGTGTTTGTGGAGGTATGTGAGTGTGCGAGTCCGCAGGCCTGTCTCCCTGACAAGGCTCCTGTCAGAGGGGATATCTCTCTTCACCTCCGCCTGCCCTGCAGAGGCCTCAAAGCGGTGGGTGACCCACAAAACACACTCCAAATCCCAAATATGAAATATAGTTTGTCCGGTGGAGCTTTCAAGCGCAGTGCTTAGCCAGTCTGTGGGCAGAGTGGAGCTCCGCTGAGACCGGCTGACAACCTCACTTCTTGATCCTTGCTTAATGTTGTCTCTCTCTCTCTTTTTATCGCTCTCTCGCTGTCTCTCTCTCTCTTTCTTTGCCTGCGCACGCACTGAGAGAGTGGCGGTGCGTTGGACAAGCGGAGGCTTAAATAAATGATTAAAAGCTGTCTGCTGGTGCTGCGGCCGCGCCGGCCCGGGGGAGAGGGGGCAGAGAGAGGCTGATCTGACTAGGGGAGACGGGGGGGAGGCAGCGGGGCAAAGCCGGCTCCACTCAAGGACGACTGACAGGGGAGCCCGGCCCTTTCAAGGTGACCTGGGAAAGAGGGGCCATAGAGAGGGGGTGTGTGGAGCGTGAGCGGCAGTTGCATATGTGCCCACACACACACACACACACACACACACACACACACACACACACACACACACACACAGACACACACACAGAAACCGATCCATTCATTAAGAGCACCTCTGATATGTGTATTAATAAGAGTAAAAAAAAAACACAACAAGAACGAGGGGCGTTGTTGGAAACAGGAAGCGGGCGGCCTGAAGCCGCGTCACGGTTCTCGTACTCCACTGGCATAAATCACAAGGCTGAGAGGTGAGACCCCAGCCAGGGCACGAGACCACGTGAAATAGTTCAGCTCCCACTGCAGAGTCTCCTTTCACACGCAGGGTCAGCAGGTTAACGACCAAAGCCCACGCCGTCTGACAGAGCTAAAGGAGCCTCCGGGAGAGGTTGGCTGGCGTTAAGCCTCTACTTGGGCGGCGACGGGGGAGAGATGGAAACGTCTGAAGCCCAGGGAGTTGGCGAAGGGAGAGGTAAACCTGTACTTTCTCCCCCCGTGTCTGGGGAGATAGGCCTCACAGTATGCTGCCCCCGGTGTCCACGGCCTTTCTGACACTTCCATAAGAAAGAGAAGGCCATAACTCAGGTCAGCCGCTGAACCACTAAGCAGTGTGTGCATGTGTTATCCTTTTTAGTCAAGACTCTGGGTGGCTGTAGGTTGAGAGCCTGAGTAGACTAGTGAATTTCTGCATTGCTCTGTGTAATACATTCCTAAACACCTTCCCATTATGTGTGTGTGTGTGGTCTGAACTTGAGGTCACTAAGAAAGGCCTGTGAAAACTGGCACCTCTGAGTCACTACCTAGCACACAGAAACACACAGAGACGCACTAGCCAAGGAATGACCCAGCACGTCACAGACAGACACTCTGTCTAAGCTCTCATAGATGTGTCTATAAAGGGAGGAGAAGAGGCAGAATGAGGAGAAAATGAAGAAGGAACAAATGGAGAGAGAAAAGAGGGGGAACAAATGGAGAAAGAAAAGAGGGGGAACAAACGGAGAGAGAAAAGTATGTAATTATGCAATGCAATTAGGAGAAATTAATGGGCCTCTTTGTTCTTGGTTTGTCGTCTTTGTGCAGTGCAAAATTCATTGGACGGCGTGGACGTGATCGGCGTTTCCCTTTGGGAAAAGGCCGTCCCCCCCCCCCCCCGACGGGAGCGGCTGAGCGATGTGATCCGCATCGCACTGCACGGCGCCGGACCCAAACAGGGGGCCGTTAGGCTGGCCTCTGCAGATCGACAAACGGCGTTATGGATGAAGGTGAGGGGGACGGGGAGAGATGGAGATGGAGGGCCGGGGCGGAGAGATGGAGAGATAGAGCGCTCTCAATTAGCAGCCGACTCCAATCCCCAGCAGGCCCACAGTCATCCATCACTGGACTCGACCCGCCATCAGCCCTGTCTCGGCAGACACGGAGGGCCCGGCGGTGGGCCCGGGGAGCGGAGGGGAGAGGGGGTGGCTCGTCCTTGTCCCGGAGGACTCGGGCGGTGCTTATACCCAAAAGAAGTGGTGCACACCGGCGCCGGCAGAGCGAGCGAACTTCCAAAAGTTTGAAAGTCGAATCGTGTAAAGAAATATCGTCTATAGAACGGCGTTAACAAACGATGGGGTGGGGGTGGGGGGGGGGGGGGGGGGGCGGGTTGTGAGAGCACGAAAACCGCTCGTCCGCGGAAAACCGACAACAGCGGTCCATGCCATGGCCAAATTTCCCTGTCCCAGATATCTGCCGCAAATGATGAAGATGGATTTCCCAAATCCCTCTCCTTCACAGACCCGGTAATTGCCTGGTGAACAGTAATCACGTAGCCGCACGTCGCCCGACAGCCTGAGGGAGGGCCGCGCCGCTGTATTGGTTGTTGTTTCTCTCTGTGGGTGACAGGATTGCACTCCGGAGACGGCTCAGCGATCATTACACGGCTCTCACACATTTAGTCCTCCAGTCAGGATCGCCAGGCTAACCTTGGGTCGTCCAGTTTCCCGGCGTTTCCGTCTGTTCTGCCGGCTGCCCTCTCCCAGCACCCTTCCACCAGAGTCCCATGACGGGTTCTTGGAGGGGGGGAAGAGAGGCGCATGGGAAAGAGGAATGCTGCGTTACCCTTTAGAAACGACATGTATAAACCAGAGCAATGTGATCAAACAGTGCAGCCAGAACAAGGCTTGTTAGTGGTCTGGCCTGCAGGCAGGGGGGGACGTCAACAAGAGGAAGAGGGAGCTGGGGACCCTAGAGAGGCTGGCAATGTGTGCACGCTGTCCCTGTGCTGGGGCAGCAAGCAGGCCCTGGCCTTCCGGGGTGTCTGCAGCAGTCGGTTTCAGTGACAGTACAACTAGGTCAGGAGTCATAATCAAATGAAATGATTGGAGCGCAATAGGCTGATGTGTATGTGCGTGTGTGCGTGTGTGTGTGTGTGTGTGTACACTGGACATGCATGCAGGCCTCGTACTGGCTGACCGCTGGTGACTAAGCCGGAAAACCGACTCAAACCAGTGGAGCAAAAATAGGGTACACACACACACACACACACACACACACACACACACATTCCGGTTGCCATAGGAGGCGAGGTCATAAGCCCGGAGCGCTGCCGGGCATGAGGGGACTTTAATCTGCCTCTTCCTAGCGACTGATCCGGAGCCAAATCGAGGCTCTCCATCTCTTCATCTCTCCCGCTCTCTCTCTCATCTCCTTCACGCATGGCCTCCTGGGTGCACAGACCTGCGTCACTCTTCCCCCCCCCCCCTTCTTTTCATGCTTCTTCCAGAAAGCCTTGCACCCCTTTCCCGACCGCCCCCCTTTGCCTGGGCACATTCCTTTGTTTCCATTGTGCCGGGCCCTGGATCAGAACTTGTTTGGCTGGACAGTCTGACGGGCCAGAGAGAGAGAGAGAGAGAGAGAGTCCACCCAGCCGGAGAGTCAGACACCAGGGGCAAACGCTGCAGCCTGACTGCCTCCCTGCAGGGCGCAGCTGGGGGGGGTTTCTCTGCCCACGCGGCCCAGAGCAGATGGAAGTGTGAACTGAGCTCACACCAAACATTTGATACCACCCTAATCTCTGCAAGGCTAATGTCCTCATTGAAATTGGCTGGGAGTTGTTATGAAAACCTTTGGATAATTTGTCACATATGGAATTAATTACGCTTGCACACACACACACACACACACACACACACACACACACACACACACTCTGTCACACTTCCCAACCATTCATGGCCCGGAGCCCGACTCCGGAGTGTATATGCGGCGCGAGATGTCGGCTAGGAATTCGAGAGAGAGCTGAGATGCCGAGCTCCCGACCAGCCGTTGGATAAATCACTTCTGCAGATTTTCAGTAAACACAGACAGCCAGGGAGCGAGAGATGCAGGGAGGGAGGGAGAGATGCAAGGAGGGAGGGAGGGATGGATGGAAAACAAAAGAATCTAAAGAAGAGAGAGTGGAACCAACAGTGTGTGGAGAGCGGCTGTGGGAGTGGTCAGCGGAGGCTGTTTGTTTGGGTAAGGGGCCTGACCGTGGAGGTGGGGCGGACCAGGTCACCACAGGACTGGTGGGCGGCGGGGGGGGAATTTAGGCAAGGGGCGTGCGAGACAACGACCCTCTCCTCTCCCCTGCCCTCTGGCTTCCTGTCAGCGTAGCTCTGTCGAGGAGAGAGAGAGAGAGAGGGGGGGTGTTGGTGGGGGTGGACAAAGGCAGTGCCAAGAGCTCAGTTCATGTGAGGCCTTAGAGCAGAGGGTCGGAGCGGGGGACATATGTTCCACATCCTCTCAGCCAGAAACGCTGCAGGCGCACCCCTTATTGTCTTTCTCACCCCCCCCCTCCCCCCACATCCCCCCTGCACTCTTTCCAAACCTGGCTCTCTCTGCTGCCACGGGGTATCCCGTTTCATGGAATTTACAGACAAGTGGTGAGGAATGGAGCTCTTTGGAGCCTTCCAACCCCCCCCCTCCTCCCCCGTGAGGCAGAGAAACATTAGCAGCTCGGGCTGATACAGTGGAGTGCTGATAACCCTCCTGGAAGGTCCCCCAGGAGGGAGGCACCGATACCTCCTGTCCCCCAGAGAGAGGTGGGGCTTTCAGGAAGCCAGTGAGACGTTTCTCCACTCACAGCCCCGCAGCGGTCCGTCACGATAATGGCCTCAGCCTTTCAAAACGCGAGTCCAGCGCGATTAGGCCGCCATCGTAGCCGCGCTCTGGCCCGCGGGCCTGACGGAGCGCAGGGCACGGTCTCATGGGTCTCAGTCCAAAGCAGAGTTAAGGGGGGGGGGGGGGTGCTCAATGTCAGAAGAAAGCCTGCTGGATTTACAGCCAGCCTTCAGCACGCGGCTGAGATAGGGCCGCGCTGGATATATTGGCGTCTCATAAGGAAGCCATTGTGTGCATGGATAAATCCATCAGGAGCCTTGCGGCGCAGCCCCGCCACTTTATTTATCATTCCCCCGCCGTCTGATGAAAGAAATGTGATATTGGAGCGAGAGAGGCTCTTCACTGGCCGGTTCCGCGCCGCTCCCTCCCTGAGGGCCACGCAATGACGAGAGCCAACAGACCTTGGTAAAATGGCGCGTGTGTGTGTGTGTGTGTGTGTGTGTGTGTGTGTGTGTGGGGGTGAGTGGGAGAGAGAGTAACAGAAAGAGAAGAGGTCGAGAGCGTGTGCGTGCGCGTGAGTGTGTGTGTGTGTGTCTGCGCACAAACGTGTGTTAACTTGTCTGTCTGGTCAGAAGCGATCGCTCACTCTCCGAGGTTCCGTAGGCAGACGCCACCGCCGAGTGTTTCCATCTGCGCGCTCCCGCGTTTCACACGAGCCCAGTAAAACCCGGGGCTGAAATCTCAACCAGACACACTTAATCCCTCAGCAATCCCCAGGACCCTTACAGACGGCGCAGGGAAGGGGAGGCCGGCTGCCTCAGTGATTCTAACGGCGTGTAAAAACCGCTCCTGGAGACCGGCGTTTACGCTGGAACCAGATGAGCCAGGGAGATACCTCATGATATAGGACCACAGCATTCCAACGTGCGGGAGAGAAATACAGGTTTCCCCCCTCCAGCTCAACCGCCAGACCTTTGAGCTACAGCGGAGCAGCTGGCAGCCAGCTACTGTAAGCACTGACAAGAGACCTGGGCCCGGGTTCACGCAGAGTCCACGCTAGTGTGGCACTCTCCGTCACTCCAAAACAAAGGGAGACGTGTTTTTCTCTCCTCACAGGGAGTCTTGGAAGAGAACACAGGCACCAGACACAACAAAGGCGCTTGTGATCATTTATCGGGAGTGGCACATGACGAACAACAAGCAACGGAGGACACAGAGGCAAAGCGTTCACGGTAAATGAAATGCCTTCCTGTTATTGGTCTCTCCTGCAAGAGGCAGGTGGGCCAAAGTAGGGTTTGAGGACGGCCATTGGTTTACCACAGAGGACGTTTTGTCATTGACAGTACGATTTTTTTTATCTTTACAGAACTCAACAAATGGGGCACGTGCATGCTCATACGCCTATTAAATTATGTTTTAGCGTAATGTTCTGATCTGAACTGAATTTCCATACTTCCCTTTCAAAATTTCTTGAAATTCAGCAAAAAGTACACCTTAGTAAATAAACTGCGTTTTGAACTTTTGTTTTTGAGTGCAAGTTTATTCCAAACGTTGCTTAGATGATAGGATGAAATCTGGAAAACATCAAAAACGCACATCCCCCCCCCCCCCCCCCCCCCCAGCCCCCGGCAGCTCCCCACAGGCTCCGGAGAAAGAAAGCGCTTCTCCATTAGGTTGGGATTTACACTTCCCCCAATTTTGATTTCCGAGTCATTCCCTATTCATGCGCTGGGCCCGCGCTGCGTTGTGGTGCTCTGCAGGTGGCTGGAGTGAGGCGGGGTAGTGTGGGCGGGGGCAGCGGTGATGCAGATGAAATGTGGATTATCTCCTCTCCATGACAATGGCTAAGCCTCTGCAACAAGGCCGGTCCTTTGCATTGTGGCTCCCTGCCAAAACGGCCAGATGCCAGATGCTGTATCCCGCATCTGGATCGCAACCCCTCCACACGCCTAACTCCCTTCTGAACAATCCCCGGCCCCCCCACCCCCCGTCACTCCTACTGACTTGGCTACTGCTCAAACTCGAAGGTCCAGATCCTCCCTTGCAACAGGAAATGCCGGCAAAAACAAAAAGCCCCACTAAACAGGAACTTGACCCAAAGTAACCATTAGCACAGGAAGTAAGATGACAAACAACAGATGGCAACTGTCCCATTCCAGTCAGTCAGGTTACAGGCTGCATCATGGAGGCTCCAGAGTGTCTGTCCTGACCTACACCACCGGCGGCGACTCCTTAGGCATCAGTCCAGACCCCCTCTGTCATACCCTAGATCCCAACCCACCATAAAGTCCCCCTCTCACCATGCCATTGAACCTGTGTCTCCCCAAACCGTGATTACTCGTGGAATAAATATCCTCCTCCTCTACCTCAGGGAGCAGGGTGCAGCCGGGGCTGTCCAGCGGAGCAGTGATCGTTCTGGCGGGCGCACTCGATCGCCGATCAGCTCCGTGATTGTGGGCTTACAGGCAGTGATGGGGGAACGTGGGAGGGCCCGTGCTTGTTGGTCCCCCCCCCCCACCCTCCCTCAGACAAAGTCGTCCTCGGAGCGCCTGCTCTAATTGCCCGGGTTTCCTGGAACAGGGGGTCCTAGCGGCCGCCGTCGTGCAGCTGTCAAATCAGTTTAGCCTCATTCCCACCTCCACAGCCTCGCCGGAATTGGACCAGAACACGGCGCTTTCCAAGTCGAAACATCTGCCACGGCGTTAGAGGCAGCACCTTATCTCTGGTTTAGGCCTGCCCACTGCACACACTCAGGATGTACAACCACAAAAACAACAGTTTCCACACAATGTGTGGCAACTACCGACAAGGGAATACAATTGCCACAACCTTAATTACCTAGTTTTTTTTTTTTTTTATAAATCAACAAATCAATTGGTCACACAGCGTTCGTGAAAAACACGGCCCCCCCACGGACTCCATTTAGACGGGAAGGAAACGTGGAGGAGCCCCCCCGTGCTTTTCCCCCGTCTGCCCACTGTGGAATGGTGGAATGTCCGACCCCACCCTGGTAGACTAAATTCATAAAGGAAGTCAAGGAAACACGAACGGGAGGCCGGTGAAACACAGGCCCTCTGGACTCCGCCGTGGAGAAACAGAGGGTCCCGCTGCAGCGTACAGTAGCCCAGTCAGAACAGAGGTTAGGGAGTGGACAGTGTCTGGGGAGGCCTATCTGTGGTATCGCCTATTGGCAGTCGGCCTTTGTGCCTGTGTCCACGTGTGCGCGTGCTTTGTGTGTGAGATTGTGGGTTCGTTCGGGGGGAGCTGAGGCTGAGTTGGAGGTCTTAAAATAGAGGGGAAGGCGGGAGAGGACTGCAGCCAGACGGACTCTGTGGAGTGGTGCTTGGCAGGGGTGGGCTGTGCAGTGTTCTCCTCTCAGGCCCTCTGCAATGAGCTCTGCAGTGGAGGGGAGCCCGAAAATAACTCATGAGTTGCGGAAACACACACACACACACACACACACACACACACACACACACAGAGATAAAAATGCAAAGAGATGTTGGTGCCAGCTTGCCTCAAAACGATCAGCTCCAATCCAGTATGTGTGAAAATCGGTCCAAGGCAAATAAACACACACACAAACACACTTTTCCACCTGTGCATGTTGTAGAGGTACACACACAGCAGTCTTCCTTCCAACAGAACTGAGCAACTCCTTCAACCATGTCCCGCGAGGAGTGGAAGAGAAGGTTCACTCCGAAAAAGGCAGTCCCACTCCAGACAAAGAAAGCTTGGGAAACAGAAAATAACTTGTGCTCTCAGTTGGTTTAACGGAACAAGGAGCAAGTCAGCGTTTCTAGAAAGAACCGCAGAGGTTACAAAAGCACAGTATATTCAGTGAGGGAAATGGGGGGGGGTTTACACAAAGGAGCACCGCATTAAAAAGCTGCCATCACCTGAGCATTGTCACTGCCGTTCGACTCCCTCACCACAACTGGTGACACGGGCAAAGTGCCGACGTAGCCACACGCCCTGCTTCCCTATCGATCGCCAACGAACGAGAGAAATGTCTTTTGTTTCGCTCGAAATTCATGGCTCCGGAACAAAGTCCTTCAATAAAGCTGAGATTCTGACCAAAACAAAGAGGCGATCAAGCTTGAACAAAAACCCTAGCGTGCCAGCGACAGGCTTGGGAATAGACGGCCGGCCCCATCCAATAAGCAAACGAACACTGGGCTGCTATCTCTCGTTTTGTTTTGCTGTTGTTTCTCGGTCCGAGCAGATTTTTATCTAACCACTAAACTACTCTGGACGGTGTGACTGCTCAGAGGAATGCCCCAGTCACGGTAAATGTTCATTTAAAGCCTATTGTTGTCTGCGCCGTCGGGGCCTCGGCAAAATTGCTCAATGAGGGGGAAACACAAGTGGATAGCAAAAGCCCAAGCCAAAATACCATCATTCAACTGGAACATTGGAAATAAGTAAAACCACATCTCAAAATGACACAAAAATATGTATGCTGTATAGTAAGAAGTGCAGACATGACTGTTATCTGAGTATATAATCCTCTGGAACGTCCTAAGAAGGAGCATGGCCTTTCCTAGTAGCCTATCATTCAAAGGATGTGGAAAATATGTATTATATATATACTTATTATTTTAGATCTCAAGAAAAGACATCCCACAACCCTATAAAAAACAACCCCACCTACGTTTTTCGACATTATTCATTGTGTGATCTTAAAAAGACACAGGCAACCAAAATATAAAGTCCGGGAAATATCTCTGCCACAATCAATTTACGTCAAACAGACGCTTGTATTTTAGTTCAGTGATAGTGACAGTGTGTGATATTAATGGAGGATAAGGAACCTTTAATAACATTTACTTTCATAGCAAAATAAAGGCAAGCCAAGTTTCAATAATAAAAAGAGAGCTATAAAGCTATGAAAGCAAACTAAAAATAAATACACTTATTTCATCACTTGAGTGGAAGTATATGGGAAAGATATTTGAAAGAATTCTACGCAAATCCCTGGAGTGAGTGCAGGCATGTAGTGTTGACTTAAATTATCTCTGCATACCTGCATTATCCAACCGACCACAGTAATATAAACTCACAATAAAGTATCCAAGGAAAACAGGCAACAGACCAGTAAACAAGAGTTAGCCCTGGGAGCAGGAAGCCGTGAACCATCAACAACCATTTAGTGACTCCCTCAAGGACGTCCCATAACAGTACTGATGCTGTTTAACCGTTCTAATACCCCGAACAGCACCCTGACACGCACCCATTACCCCTCAGGCCAGGAGGAGGCTGTGTTCCCTCCAACCAATGCCTCTGAGCCAGTCCACTGTACCCACACCCACCTCCCGGACCCTTCAACATCCATCCTGCGTGCCAAAGCCAGGGCCCACGTGGGAAACTCCGCTATGTTCGGCTGAAAAACAAGGGCCTCCAAATTCCAGCCATGTTGCGGAGATTAGAGAGCCCTTCGGTGGAATTCCGAGCCCCATATGGCGACAAGGTGCTCCTATCTCTCCCATCGGACGGGGGTATGTTACTGTACTGAGCTGAGCCAGGAGAGTTAGCACCTGCTTTAGAGCCCGGATCACGCGTAACAGAGGGAGACGGTCCTCGGCAAAACAGAGTGTGTGCGGTGGGATGAGGACTATGGTTGGGCTGGAGAGTTTAATCCCCTGTTCGGCAGCCTCCACTCCCAACAACGAGCTTCCAGACGCTAGACAGGAGTGGAGACGGGGGGCTTGGCCTCCACTGTTTAACAGTTTCCCAGACCATCTCTTTAGACCGGTATGGCGACACGAGTCAGTGCCTGGGACCTTCGGTGAGGAGACTCCTCATTCAACACGCAATTAATTCAAACCATGGGGCAATGAGCTCATTTCATGTAAATCCCCGGGCGTGTTACAGGGATGAGCACAGCCATGGCCCCGTTCTGTAATGCACACTCCACCTGCAAGTGTACGCTCCCAATCCCACTAAAGAGGATTAGGGGCAACAATAGGTTGTTTGCACCATTACCTCCATCAAAGTGGAACGGAGCCGTAACAAAAGAACCACGGGTACGTTTCAGAGGCGGCGCCACAACAGAGTCCTCGTTGGACCCACTGGGGGTTCCATTGTCCTCGTCCAGTAAATGAGAGTATCTGCGGGTTGAATCCTCACCTTGTCACGTCGCAACTCACAGCCAGCCTCAGACCAGCCAAAACACCAGCCAACACACACACACACACACACACACACACACACACACACACACACACACACACACACACACGGAGGGTCCTCCGGCTGGGGGTCCAGCTTGATCTCGGGAGACTGAGAAGGGCATGAAAGCGATTCAATCCTTCACAGCGCTCCTCTCTCCCCGGGTCCTGTCACAGAACGCTGGCGAGAGGCAGGAGGCCGTTGCATCATCAAGGCCATCCCGTGTGTTTCAGCGGAGATATTACAGGAGGGAGAGACAGTGGGGCCCCAGCAGGCCATTAGAACACGCGGTTCCAAAGACGGCTCTTTGACGGGGGAAAACACGCCAAACAGATCATCTACCCTGCCTGGCGGGCGTGATTGAAAGACATCCACACACTCGGTCGCTCATTATCTTAAGCATTCCAGACCGAGTCTAAATGCAAACAAAACTTGACAAGCGAGGATGAAATATCCATCTTCGCTGCCTAATTGCTGTTTGCTATGCTAATTTCAGTGCATTTCTGATCACCGCCTCGTTATGGAAACCTGAGCCGAGCCGCCGTTTACCGCTGGTAGGGAATGAAACGAGCTTGGTTCAGACTGACGGGGCCTCCAGCACCACGGTCCGTGAGAACAGAGCGAGGCGTCCTCTATCGCAAACCTCCTCTCTAGTGGTCAACACCCTCGCTGTGTTTCTGTCTCAGCCCGTCCAGGAAGGGAGAGCCGGCGCTACCGTGGACCCACCGTCGACCCACTTCAGATGCACAGAGCACAGCGCAACGCTGCAGCACCGTTGCTACTGGGGCTCGCGACCGCACACTCACGATGGGTCGTCGGGAAAATACGACGACACGTGCAAAAACTATTACAATGCACGTGTACACGCGAACTCCTACACACATCCATACAGGAAGCACGGCGCAACCGGCGTCGTTAGGGAAACTCGTTCTGACAATCCCACCCGCAGGCTTCAGCTCTTCCCCGGAGACAGTCTCTGCAGTAGGAAGGCAGAAAAGGGCATCCTCTGCCGCATCCCTTTCTCCAACCTCTACTCCCAGCCCCCTTAGCCCTCACAGCCTAACTACTGTCACACAACCTGGACACCATGCACCACCCCTCAAGGTTGAATCGGGGACAAACCTGAGCGACTCAAAATGAACCTCTGACACCCCCGGTCTGCCACTGTGAAAACACAAAAGCACTCCACTGCTTCTCAAAAGAGGAGGGGAGGAAAAAATAGAGAGGAGGAAACACGGTGGGGAGAGAGAGGCTCAACTGTGAGCTGGAGAAGCAGAGCTAATTAGGTTTGCTGGTGTGCTCTGGAAGGAGAAGACAGAGGGGGTCATGTGCAACACAGAGCAGCGGCAGCAGCAGCCCTGGGTAGTGCTAGCACTCTCAGGCATTGGGAGGGGAGACCCTGCCAGTCCGGCAGCCTGTGAGCCCAAGATTGCACAGGACCCAGAGAGAGGCCTGTCCTATCCACCGGCAGCCAGGGACGGAGCAGGTCTCTGTGCACATGCCCACTCTGTGATCTCCGCACCATAATATGGCGCAGGCACAATGGCTTTCCCTTTGAAAGGCATCCCTCTGAATTGGTGGATCCCTCCTTTCAAGTCCCTCGGCTCCAAAACGGCAGACCACTGACTGAATAGATCAAGGCAAAGGCTGCTCTCTCTGCAGAATATTAAACAGAGTCATTGAAGAAAAAAACATCCCGACAGTTATTTTACACTTGAGGAGCGTTATTCAATTAAACTTTGCTAACAAATGCTTGATAGCACTTTTGTAACGCTGTAAATTATTAAGTATAATTTTATGCAGAGGTAAATTAGGCCGTGTTAAGGCCAGCCAGAAATGGACTACAATTTACACCTTTAAACAATGTATTTCTGTATAAAAACGCTGTTTTACTTGCATTTTACTGTAAACACAACCAATTTTGAACACATTGAGTTTTCCTGCAAATAAAATTAATCCACTTCCAAAGTGAATTAGTCACGTCTTTGTTACATATATTTTTTAATCCGGGTGCACATCCATAAATAAGAACTTAAGGAGCTAAGCAGTCTATGTCAACAAAACAAGTCTGTCAGAACGAGGCTGGCGTGAAAACATATCTTCAGATTTCCCCGTGACTCCTGCCCTAATTCTAAGTGACATTAATGCGATGCACAAGAGGGCTTTCATAAATGCTCCCCGGCCAGGTCCAGGTACTAGCAGCCTCAATTAGCTTCCAAAGGAGGCTCTTCGCCGTCTCATGTGAGTGGGGATGTGAAGCAGCGATGCGGGCCTGGCGGTAGTGCTGGGTTCAGCGCGTGGAGCAGACTGAAGAATGAGCTCTCCCTGCGGAACCCGGGAGTCTGGAATGTGGCTGCATGGTGACCCCAAACATTCCCTGCAGTTCCTTCAGGCAACAGCAGCAACAGCAGTGGTGGAGTGGTGCTGGTTGTCAACAGGAGCGGGCTCCTGAACCTTAACACACATGGAGATGCGGGGGCTGGAGCAGCCGAAAGGATGAACGCTGTCTTTTTGGATCCGGGCTGCTCTTAATTGTACTGGAGTATTCTGTAAAGAATCTGGGAACTCATGAGGTATGCGTCAAGTCGGCTAGAATCCACGCTTTCTACTTTTTAAACAAAAAAGAAAAGACCCTATGTCTGATTGCTGATCTGCCAATCTGTCAAAAGCAGGGCCTCCTCTGCACGCTCGGGAGCCTGGTAACCAATGGGAAGGCCGAGCTACCACATGGAAATAAATACAAAAGACTGTAATGGCGCTAAGGGCTGAAGGGCCCAGCTATGAAAATATAGGCTGTGATTAGTCAACACTGGGGGATGTTGGTTCAGTGCAGATAAATGGGGAGCATAATTCCTCAAACACACAATTTGTCCCCATACATTAGAGACACAGAAGGCCCAGACAAAACAACAAAACAGTCAAAGCACTCAGCGCTATTTCTCCAAATGCCTACGACCAAAATGACACACGAGAGGCCGAGCAATGATGTCTTTGTCAGCGGTGTGGCGTGGCCTGATGATAAGATGTCAGCCAAGATGGCTGCAGCTGCTGTGTTAGCCTCAGCAGAGCCTTAATCTGAGATCCGGCCCTCCGTGCACGTCCCCTCCCACGCAGGGCTGGCTGCTAACTACAGCACACCTTCCCTGGCTGGCACCTGTCCCTCCACATCAGCCGACAGGGCTGCCTGGCGTAGATCAACACCAACACCGTGCTCCACTTCACAGCCTGTTGCACATTCCAAACCAATTAAAGGTGGGCCGGCATGACGGCCAGGGCAGCGTTTTTTTATGCAGAGGCGCGGCAGCCATGGCAGGACACGAAAGCAGTTGGGCTTCACGAGACAGCTCAATGGAGCCCTGGGGAAGGTGCGAGCAATTCGTGTGTGTGTGTGTGTGTGTGTGTGTGTGTCCCTCCATTGTTCGCCAGGGGTTGGCTGGGTCGGACCGAGAACGTGGGAGGAGAAGATGGGGAGATGAGTAACAATGCCGTGCCATCACACCTAATGGCATATGACAGCTGGCTCTGGCTCCAGACACCGCCATTGTTAAAAGTGTATGATTCATTGTCTGTGTAAAGAAAAGGCACGCCAGGACATGAACAAAAAAATTATAAATATCGGATAAATCCTTATATTTGGTCGTTTGCTGGCAGTTTTGGCGAAGGTTTGTCACGGGTTAGGAGACTGTGTGCGTGAAGGCTAAGTGTGAGCTGGGGGTGAGGCCGCTGGAAGGGAGGAGAGAGGCCACAGAAGCCACTGGCCCCATGGCCGCTTGGAAACAATAACGTTCCTTCTTTTCTATCTGTCTCTCTTGCTTTCTCTCTCCCACTTTTCCCTGCCCCCTTTTTGTACTTCCTGGACCGGGGCCACAACCAGTAACGGTCTCCATTGTCTGCTAGCGGAGGGGAAGCTCACAGCAGCATTCTAATGAAGCAGTGGACCTCATCAACGTTTGCTCAACCCACGGCTTGTCTGCAACGGACAGCCAGCAACGGCATTTCAAAGGCATGCCAACGGTAACATGACTAACTCCCCACAGGCCAGGGTGACGGAGGAGTTTCTATTGACATTTCTGCTGCCGTTAGTATTCCGGACCACAAGCTCGGAAGCTGACGGGAACATGAGGCGAGGGAGGCCTCGTATGAGCTCCGTGCCCCGCCAAATGTCGGTCTAATCCGAAGCGCCGGCCCGTGCCCACAGAGCCCTGCTAAAGATCTGCCAGTGGGAATCATTAATCCCAGATGGTGGAGGGAGACAGATGGCGTGATGATGGAGGATCTGTGCGGCGGAGCCTCCCCGTTGCCTCCCGGAGGCCCCTTCCCCCTGGAAGAAAGTTCCAGACTAAACACGGCACGGCCCGGGCCCAGCCATCTCTAGTCCCCGACACCCTCCACCCCCAACACCCCCCTCTGGCTACGTTGTATGTTATGACCAGCACAACGTGTTTGGTGCTTGAAGGGGTGGTAGGCATTTGTCCTTATGTTTCTGCTTGAAGGAAGCCATGTGAGGACTTTGACCTCCCCCTCAGGGCCTCTCTGAGAGGTCCCCAGCTGCAGCACAGAGAGGCCAGGCAGGGGAGTTCCATACAGCCTACACACAACTGTCAAAAAAGGTCTTTACAAAATACCCCAGAACCGATTCTGGTCTAATGAGGAAGTGGTGTTTATTATAGAATGAAGGGAGGGAGAAAGGAAAGAAGGAAGGGAGGGAGGAATGAACTTCCACGCACTCAAATCGATGAATGCGATCAATGGCTGTCCTGATGTTCTCTCCAGGACAAATGGCACATGTCACGTCCATCTATCAATCAAGGTTAATCCTATAGGCTACCTCAAGCACTCTTTGCTTTTTCAGTGTCCTTCTAAAGTTTAAACAATCGTTTCTCTCGTCTGGGAAAATTAAATGCTGGCTACCAATATTTTTGCAGAGTCTGAGTACCGCGCTCTGTGGTATATTATAATGAGAGTTGGAATGTGAATTATATCAATGCCGTTTAGGCCTTTTAAAATGCAAATATTGATCACCACTCAGTTCGCTTGGGGTTATGCTATTGAGGGTAGAAAAAAGTAACTTTGCAGAGTGTGTGTTGAGGTAAAGAAAACAAGGAAAAATGTGGCGCTTTCTGTCGAACACTGCCGGCCCAACGCCATTAATCACTCGCTTCAGGGTCAACAGAGTCCTCATCTGTTCCCGTTGCCATGGCGCTGCCCAAAAAAATGTCACATCTGCACCTTTACAGCCTCAGTCCCTGCCCGAGAGCCAATTATAGTGTTGACACCTACAAAACACACACACACACACACACACACAGAAACACGCTTGCACATCAGAGGCGCACACACACATGCACCCGCGCACAAACACAGACCCATGGTTTCCTTATCAGCCGGTGCAGATAGAGGAAGAGGCAGATAGACTTGGGTTTGGATCTAAGGAGAATGCCTAGCAATCTAGAGATAGCGGCCCACAGGCCCAGTAATCTTGGCTTGTCACCTGTCGTCGAGACAGGCATCCGCTGCTCCCCTGACCCCTGGTGACCCCCTGTTCCGGCTTCATCTTCCGCCAAATGACTTTCCACGTCTGTACGGACACGGTGAGTCGTGTACAAAATTCGAAGTTCTCCCGTAAGATGTTACGCAATGTCAGCAAATATCACTCATTTACTGACTGACTACTGGCTAAATGATAATAGGATTTAGCAGTGTTTGTCTGTAAATAAGGGACAATAATGGGAGATTGGAACAGACTTGTGTAACAACCCAAACCGGGTTGTTATGTAACCACAATATGATTGCAAGTTTATCATGTGAACCGTGTCGCTGCAGTAATGACTGTTATTCCTTGTGACTGTCATGAGCGCTACTTGATGTTTAGTCAGCAGACCCCCGCCCCCATCCCTCCACTAGGACGTCTCTGGCCAGCCTCTCCGCTGGTGTGATGGGCTCCCCAATGTCAGCGCGGGGCTGTTTACCCAGGGACCAGTAGCCTTGTTATCGGCCGATCTAAGGCGTGTCAGAGTCTCGCAGGCTTCCAGCCGGACGGGGAGATAGGGCTGGGAGAGTGTTCTCGGCCCTGACGCGCGCAGACCTAGAAACTCCTTCCCACGGAAACGAGGCTAACCCTGTCCCCCGCGCAGACATGTGCTGAGTAAATAAGCACCGCAGGAGACACAATGGCTGCTCCTCCGTAGCCTCCAGTAATGCGCATATGTTTTTGTCGGTGTGTTTGTGTGTGATAGGAACGGAGAAGAAAAGGAGGGGGCTGGGCCGACTCCTTCTTTGACTCGTCTTAAGGGTTTGTTTTGTCTGTTTATTGGAGGGGAGAGTGACAGCGGCTCTCTCGCTCACAGAGTGCTCATTGTGAAGCGTTCGGAGGCTGCTCGCTGCACCGAGGGTAACGCACAAAAACCTCCGGTAATGTATGCAGGGAAAGCTTTTGGGTGGAATGTCATGCGTAGATGCAGCGCGTCTATTTTACTCGCACTCACAGACACACAGACGTATTCTTGATAACGGTCGTGCTCCGCCGACAGAGTGGAAAGCCAACAGCACCAGCGAGATAATGAGCTGGCATCTCATTAATGCACTCCGTCTTGCCTCAGACACCGGCTCCAAACACAGAGACAGATATGGGGGCATCCATCTCCGGCCCCCCTTTTGGTTTTCATCATTCACCGGTTTTAATTCCATCGCAAGGATGATGAAAGCTTTGGCAGGCGCGGCAGGAGAGGCAGTAAAGGAGTCGATAGACCCTCCCTGACGGTGGGCAAGTGAGCAAGCGGCCATGCCTCCCGGGTCACGCTGTCACGCGGCCAAATAGGGGTGGGTGGGGGGGTACTCTTTATAGAGGGCCTAGGGTATCGGATAGATGCTGAGTGGCACGTCCCCCTGTACTCGGCCCCATCATAGAGCATCCCAGATACCTGCAGACAGGCCGCGGCTTGAAGGCCCTCACCACCTCAGGAGGAACGGGGATCAGTGGTTTCCATAACGTCAGCTCTGGTGACAGCACCCTGGCACCCACTGAAACGACGCACGAGTAGGTTGGTCAAAGGGGGTGTGTGGGAGGGGGGGTTTGCTTCAAGTGCAACACTAACAATGTCAAAGGTCATGCAACAGGAGCAGCCGTGGGAGAGGAATGGTAAGCACGGCGAGCTCGGCCAGTATGGAGAGGCCCAGCTGACGGAGCGTACGGAGCCATTTTGAGCCAACCATCTGGAGTCAGCCGTCACCGGACACTGTAACTCGTCCCTGTGCCTCCTCTTCCTTCACGTATGCCTCACTCCACACCGCACAGCAGCCCCTGCCGAGACCGCCCTCAGCCCCCCTCTCTCTCCAGTACCAGGGACCATCTCCACCAGCCAGTCACTGTTTGCACTTTTCCGGTCACTGACATTTTTGTGTACAACCCCCCCCCCCCCCCCCCCTCGCCAAACAATGGAGCCTCTCATGCTCTACATGTCTTCAAATATTGATCTACAGGATGTTGTGGCACGCACTTCCTAAGGCACAAATGGAGCCCGAGAGGACAAAAGAAGAGGGCAGACAACAAAACACGTACTGGGGCTGGTGTACCACCAACCCCCACCCCCAGGACAGGGGCAAAGTGTGTGTGTGTGTGTGTGTGTGTGTGTGTGTGTGTTGGAAGGTGGGGGGGGGGGTCACTTTCCATTTGAATCAGGAGTCAAGCAGCAATCGGAGAGAAAGCTAAGCTAATGCAGCTGAACCCTCCTCCACAACATCAGCAGGAGACGGCCAGCTCCACACAGCCCCGACACCAAAACCAGCCCAGACTCCCAAGCATCATTTTGTATTATTCATTCGGTTTCTCAATGCCACTAACCAAACCAAGGAGGTTGATTACTAATGGATACTCAAAATGTTTTCCCTCTCGACGGCAAACATCGAATTCAAAAAATTTTATGAGCACAAGCCTTCAGCAACACGGACTCTAAACGTGGGCATTTCAGAGAAACATTTCCGCCTGCTTGTAGAATGCAGTGAGCCTAAATTTAACGTGCACACTGCCTCTCTAGTAATGGAGTGCTGAGGCAGTAATCTTCAGTGGGTTTGGGGAACTCATTTGCCTTAAGCTCCGACACTCCGTGTAGATGAGTTCCCTGCAGATCACCCTCTGGACTCCCTGGGCCCTCTGGCTCTCGTCTCATGGGGTGCGTGCCCATGCCCTCCCTCCTCACATAGAAACAGATGTTCCAGTAGTGGGGCGCAAAGCTGTACCACAGCTCCACAAACGGGTCGAGGGTTCTGCCCGTGACCGTTCAACTTGTAACCTTAAAGAAGAAACAAGCAACCTTTAAACTAAACCAAAATAAAAGGGCAAGCTAGCAAAACAACAACAACAACGTCGTCAACCTCTTGGCGACCCTTCCATTTAGGGCCTGAAATTGGGGGGGGGGGGGGGGGGGGGGAGTGCATGCGTGGCATGAAAAACAGCCCTGCCAGCAGGTGCTCTCTGCCTATGGAATCTCCAGAGGAGTAAAAGGTCGGGTCGCCATGCCAGCACATCCCAAAGCACGCCAGGTATCCCAGCCATACAAGTTTCACGGGCCAAGTGCATTCCTCACCTCCCAGCTCCATTTTGGGCCGCGTCGCCAAGAGGTCGCCCTTTGGCCACCCTCTCGGGTGTCACCGGGGGGAGCGAGGCCTGCCATCCCAGCGGAGAAACTAACACTCCGCGGGGAGCGCAGGGGTGCAAACGACGGAAGGGTGCAAGAGAGAAGGGGGGAAAAAACAAACAGATTTTCTTTTGGCTGACGCTCCTCTGACAGTTAACTATGGCGAGCAACCGTTAAAGCATTATCAAAGCAACGCGGAGACCTGACAGAATGCTTGTCTCTGCCAGCACCTCTCAACTCCACCCTCGCCTCGCCTGCTACAAGGTGGAGGGCGGCGCAGCAGAGACATTGACCTTATTCCACAAGATTTTATTTCTCTCCCTCTCTTTCTTTCTCTCTCTCTTTGGATTCCCATTTTCATACAATTGTGCAGTGCCAAGCCTGGCAGGGAGGAGAGTGTTCAAACAGTATGGGATGCCTGTGGTGTACTTCAAACACAGGGTAACACTTCCAATACCGCACAACTTTCTAGCGCACACGCGCACACACGCACGCACGCACGCACACTAATGACAAAAGCCCATTCCTTTGGTATCTGTGCCACTAAGCTATCTTGAAAACAAAATGCTGTAATCTTTGTGAACTAGAGCTAGAGGCCGTTTGGATTGGCACTCTGGCAGAGTATATGAATCTTGTCCTACGGCCACTCGTACCATCACACAAATTCAACGGGCAGGATCTTTCAGCACATCCCTAAATGAAACAGCTGTATGGCACTGGGCTAGCGGTCCACAGCAGAGCCTCATCTGTGTAAGAAACCAAGACCAGATTGTGACTGACAGGCCAGTCTTCATAAACCATGCTCACGGCTGCTTACAAAGAAATATCCACTATATATATTTTCATCTCACTGCGGCTTCCTACAAAGTATGGTACGTTAGATGTAGGAAACCGTTTAATAGATAGTTGAGACCAACACTAGCAAGTACACACACACGCACACACACCTTGCAACCTATGTTTGGACATTTTCATCACTCATCACACTATCTTCAATGCCGTCACAAATATAAAAGGAAAGTGAGTGAGAATCCAGCCTGAAATTAAATCTTCTACAATCACAAGCCTTACATATTATGCAGTCCAACTACAACTAAAAGGCAGAAGGCAGAGAGAGAGAGAGAGAGAGAGAGAGAGAGAGAGAGAGAGAGAGAGAGAGAGAGAGAGAGAGAGAGAGAGACACGATGAGAGCCGGCTGAAGCCAGCAAATCACAGCACTAACCTGATTCACTTCTGCGGGCATCGTCCAAATCCCTTTGTTAAAGCTTCCTCGACTAGGTTTCCTTATCTCTGAAAAGTTCTGTGTCCCCCCGCTCTCTCTCGTCTTTGTCGGGTCCTTCCCTCGTTATTTTTGCGCGACTTTCCCGAAGAGCGCAGAGGCAGCTCAGAGGCTGGCAGCCATCCTTTCCTCCCGCACGGTCGCGTGCGCGCGCTCACACACACACACTCTCTCTCTCTCTCTCTCTCGCTCTCTCTCTCTCTCTCTCTGGCACGCTGCCTCTCTCTCTCTCTCTCTCTCTTACACCCTCGCTTTTTAAATCCACTCACAGAAGCGGTGAGACTGAGGGAAACAGACGAGCGGGCTTCCTCCGCTGCTCTGCAGAGATGCTGAAATGTGGAGCAAGGAAAGAGGACACGAGAGCTCGGGACCAGCCAGAGGGAGACTCCAAAATCCCTCCCTCAGCTCGGACCATGAGGAATCTAGAACGGGGCAGGAGGCAGGATAAACAGCGCGCACACACACACACGCGCACACACACACACACACACCAACCGACGCACTCAACAAAAGTTAGCCAGAGTGCGAACAAGAGCCCGAGGGTGGAGAGAAAGGGAGGAAGCAGTAGGAGGAGGGGTGTGTGTGAGAGAGAGAGAATAGAATACAGGCTTTCCAGACAAGCAGCAGAAACCCTGTGTCGTGAGGGGAGCAAGTCCTCTCTCTCTCTCTCTCTCTCTCTCTCTCTCTCTCTCTCTCTCTCTCTCTCTCTCTCTCTCTCTCTCTCTCTCTCTCTCATACAAATGAAGTCCCTGAAGGGGGGAGCAGAAGGGGGAGGTGTCGGGGGTCTGACAGACAGACAGACGCAGCTGGGGCACATATAGAACTGCCTCTGGCCCCACCCCTCTGACATGCCATAGGACCAGACCAAGCTAGAGAGGCACTCACAACCAGTTCCCTATTGAAGAAAGGGCACCCAACACTCTGCAACACATTCCCTTTTCTTTTGCCCCCTCCTTCCCCCCTTTTTTGTGCCTCGCTTTCTTCCAACTCTTTGTTCCGTTCCCTTTAGTGCCCTTGATTTGAAGAAATGGAAGGAGGGAGAGGGGGGAACTGAATGTGAAAGAATTCAGACAGAATACATTGAACCAGGGTGCGGAAGAATGTTAATCTAATAATGTCAATGTACGTGGCTGGGACTGGGGACGGAGCTCAACTAAGGCCACTTTTTTGTTTTACGAGGACAACTTTAGAGGAAGGCTGGCTGAACTGCACCTCTGTAGGAAAGAGCCGGTGAGAAAAAAAGAAAAAAGACAACGAGGGCTGAGAAAAGACGGGATAAATCCCAAAGAAAAGGGGAAAGGGAGAGCTCAGCGCTGTAGCATTCCTCGCCGGCTGGTGTTATTTCAGTCCCCTACCTCCGCCGCACCAATTCTCCTGGTGGGAGAGACCCCAGACCCCCCCCCCCCCCCTCCATTTAGCGCGCCACCACAACACAATGACAAATTAATCAGCACATTACCTTATAGAATAGGCCCCCCTTTTAACGCGTGTGACACCTCACTCCGCCGCTGCTGCGTAACGGCAGCGCTGAAAGGAATATAATAGGTATAAATAATCCACCGCTGGTAATCAAAGGCACTTAGTCATCGCCTGGCGGTCGGGCCGGCGCTGGCAAACAGATGGTGGAAAAGGTTAATGCCCCGACAGCATGACACCACCAACGAGGCTGCATCTGGTAAAATCATGTTTTCGGCTTTCCAGCGAGATGTCAGATGCAGGGATGTGTGAGATGAGACGGGGCGGGTGGAAGAGAGAGCGGGCCCAAGATGGCAAGTGAGGGAGATAGAGAGAGAGATGGGGGGAGGGGGTGGTAAACAGCAGTTGACATGCTGCTAGACACCCTCTTATGCCTCTAAATGTATGCGTGAACATCTGCAAGGCTGGTGGAAGAGCTGGGCTGCTGAGGGGTGGCAGTAGCAGGAGATGTACCTCATAAATTGGAATATAAACTGCAGTTTGAGTGAAAATGTGCAACTCGGCAATCATGCGGATTAAGCTCCGATACAGGACGAATTGCTCATAAAAAGCCTATTCCTACTATTTAATTTCCTTAAATTAAAGTTGGGGGAAACGCATGCCAAAATGTGACACCTTCACTCTCATCCATATTTATAATGTTTAGATATAAGTCTAATCTCTCAAATAGCCCTTTTTCTTTGCGATTTGTGGTGTAAAAGGTTTGAGTCTTCTAAATCTTGTTTTATTTGAGAGAGAGCGAGGCAGAAAGAGAGAGAGAGAGAGAGAGAGAGAGAGAGCGATGGAGAGAAGAAGAGGAGGTAGAGATGGAATGGGCCTTTCCTGGTAGTAGCTCTTCCCCTCTGACACATTCCTGTGCTGCCAGCGACCATTTCCCGGGCCCCAGCAGAGCGACTCCCTCCCCCAGACACTCCAACGTGTCAGCCAGATCACATTCCAGACTGCTGCCACTCTGGCCCTTTGGCTAATGTGCTAGCACACTGTAGGGGCCCCTGATCTGGCTCCAACATGGCCTGCCAGGCTAGCACCTTCAGAACGTGGTGGGCCGCTGGCTTACATTCTGCCTCGGCTGATATTTGGTGGGTATACCCAGTGTAGTCCACCATTAGGCTAGGGTTAGGCGAGAGTACATGTTGAAAGAGCAGGGATTGATAGTGCACCGATTTTACCCCGCCCGTTGGACGGATAGCACTGTTACCGGTGTCACGTCAAAAACCCTGTAGGAATGTAAACCTGGGTCAGGGCATGTTACCCTTTTTTCAACCCCGTAACATGTGCCGGGGCAGCCCTGCTGCTACTCGTTTGCCTGCCGTTGACATGCTTGTAAGTCACACAGTAAAAATGTCGCGGCAGCACCTTAAAGGCATGTGCCTAATTAAGCCGATGCTTTGAAGAGCCAAACACTTTGAGCGCGCCACTAAAGCCGGTGGACGCTCCGACTGGTTTCAATTGAGGTGGGCTCTCGGGGGTGGTCAGCGTGCAGCCTTGCCTGGTTATCGACGAGTACGCCGGGAGGCGCAGGGGTCACATTCCAGAGGTGGCACTGGGGTCCCGTAAAGGAGAGCCTCTGATTTTAAACACATGGCACTGTCCACCATCAAACCCCTTTTAACCCCGGAGTCTCGCTCTGTTTAGGCTAGCACAGTCATCTCCATTGCTCTCAGACACAGACACACAAAGACGCAGACACACGAACAAACACACTTAACGCTGTCCAGAGACTCCAGAGGGGCATCGAGGCCGTGACACTACTCAGGATATTACACCGGCCCTCTCCAAAGCCATCCCGTTCTCTGGAGGGAGAAGCAGAGAGGTGGACCAGGGAAAATGGAAAATGGAAGACATTTTCCGACGCCCCCTTCATGCTTTTAGTGGGTGTAATGGTTTAATGGATTGTGATCAAATGGCAGTGAGGTGCAGCAGGACAGGCATTAAGCACACCGGAGCTGGGCTCTATTCAAAAGGATGAGGGTCTGAGTCGTCCCAGTAGAATATAAATAGCCTGCTGTACAAAAGACATCTCGGCTACCTCTCTCCCCCCGCTCTGTCTGTCTGCTCTGAATACCAGGAATGTGTCCATCCCCAACCCCGAGTAGAAATTCCTGTCCTTCCGTGTTACCCCGTGCAGTCGACTGGCGCACAAAGACGACTTAACCCCCTCTCCCGTCACGTCTGGGTTTTACGGGCGAGTGCCTCGACTTCTACTGTGGATGGAAGAGGATAAAAGATGACCTCCTACTGTATACATGAATAATCTTATTTTCAGTCTTGGCTCATCTCGGATACAGGAAGCTATCCTGTTGAGTAAAGTATCAACAGCAATAAATATTTCGAGCAAACAGGAAAAGGTAGGTCATCTACTACCCTGGCAAACGGGACAGGAGAACAGAGGCAGGGGGTCCGACAACAGGGCAGGGTGAACAAAAACAAACAGAGGTGGGTGTTTTCACACGACGGCAAATTGACATTTACGGGCGTGAGGCGAGGCGAGTCCCCGATAGCACTGGGAGGGGAGCGTGGAGCGCGGCCGAGGGGGGGACGGGGACACTGAGCCTCATTGTTAGGCAGGTGATTTACGAGAGACCGGGCGGATCCAGGGCCCTGCCCGGGGAACAGGGATATATCTGCCATCGCTATAGCACCCCAAGTCCTTTGTGTGCATTGTGCCTGAGCAGGGCCGGCGGGGAGGGGGCTGTGAGAGGGGGGGGGGGTTTGGGGTTAGGGCTCTGCAGAGAGTGCGCTGCCATCACAAGGGGCCAGCCCCATATGTCTTCAGCTCAGACAGCGCCGCAGATCAAAGGCTTCTCTGTTCCTCTCCAAAGCTCACAGGCCTTTGAAACTTGCCACAACATTTGCACAGGGTCTAGTCCGAGCCCTGAATTCAGTAGCAGCGTATGGCTATCTCTCTGAGCAAGACAATCTGAATACCAAGCACTCTCACAAAAAAAAAATATATATATATTTTCGAAGGAAGGAAGGAGTGTGTTATTGTGTGTTGTGTGTTCATTCACTGTGCTCAGAGGGGGGATAATTGCAGGACAAGCGTAGCGGGTGTGTATGAAACTAGGCCACCTTCCCCTCAGGGCACACCGTAAGGCCTGAGTGCTGTCTGACAGTCTCCACACAACACTCGGCCTCTCCGTAGGTCGCGCCATTCAACACTTGACCTTTCAAGGCCCGCCGATGACACCCCTTGGAGCGAAAATCAATTTTCCACAGGACGACGACGCCCGACCAAATAAGGACACGGACTTAGGGAGCTCATCTGTCCCGTGGACAAAATGACAAGTCAAGGACGTGACGGGTTTTACACGACGGAGCCCCCGCTGATGTTTCATCAGGGGACGCGGCGATGTCTCATGACACGACCGTCTTCATCTTTTGTTTTTTTCACAGGGCCAGCCAACCTAAACTGACTCCTACTCAAAACTGTTCTGGATGGTTAATCTCTATGTGTCACTGCCTGAGTGCTTTCACGTCGGGGAAATTCCTCTGGCTCTTAAGTAGAAAAGGAAAATGAGGCGACCGCGTTTCTGAAAGACAAAGACCGTGAAAATGTGTCCGATAGAGACGCCGCAACACACGCCCGAGGCTTCTCGTGGAAACCCACGTCTATGGTGCGCTCACATCCTCATGAAACACAGTCATAAAATCATCTCTAAATAAATCTTACCAAATGCTCCTCAGACCCCTGTCGGGTATGCAATGCGCGTGCCAGAGCTAAGGGCAGCTAAACGGAGACAGGGATGTAATCCTTCTTGAGAGTGAATCATTTATTGTTTGTCTTGTCCGGAACCCAAGTTCTGATGCTGCTCTCCACAGGTGGTCCATGTATCATGTAGAGATGGGGAGCTGGGGGTGGGGGAGGGTGGCAGAGAGTTCAGACCGTAGTAGCTGGAAGGCTCTCTGCTTCACCCCTGAGCTGGCACGAAGCACGCCCTAAGGGGCCAGTCTCCAACCTCAGTGTCTTTACAGGTGTTACCCCTTCAAAACGGCACGCTTCAAAGAGTATTACGGCAGAGCAAAAGGTCGTCGTTACAATGGTATCACAGAGCTAGCTTAGAGGCCTGGGGAACGATGGAGAATGAGTAAGCAGCAAGATAAAGTTGGGATCCATTATGATGTAAAACTGGGTTCTTAACGAGGGGGGGAATCACTTTGGACAAATGTCTACTTGCTATTCCAATGTTGCCACTCGTTTCTGACCTCAAATTAAAATAACAGCGAGCCCTATCGAGCTCGCCCCTGAGGCTGTGACTCGCAGACCACAGTCACTGATCCATGGCCCGTTTTAATCCATCAGGCAGCCAGAGGCTGGGTGTGGGTGTGTGTGTGTGTGTGGGTGTGTGTGTGTGTGTGGAGGGGTGGGGGGAGGCATTCGTGTCCTCTCCACATCCCTCGCCCAGCCTAATTATGTAAGAGTGGTCCGCATTGAGCAACAGCAGCAGCCACACAGACACACCACCCAGAGACAGGCTACTAAGGACAGTCTGTTCACACGGCGGCCCGTTTAGTATTCAGGTACTCCCTGCTTCTCCCTGCAGTGGACCCCACCCCCACCCTAACACCCTCCCCCATGACCACTGCTAAATCCCCCCCACCCACCCATCAAGCCATAAAGTCATTGTGGTACAGCACTCACATCCAATTGGTCATAGCACACGACGATGTTTATGAGGGGAAGGTAATGATCTGATGATCAGGGATCGAGGGGCGTTAGAGGGGGGTGCACAGCCCCGTGCAGATCCGCGTGAGGCACCCCGTTCTGCCCAATTGACCCCCTTACGAGGCGCCATGGCGGGCAAGGCCCTCCTTGCACACTGGAGCTAAAACAGCCATCCGTGAGTGATAGCACGCCACGGCGTGTAAAAGAGCCAGCTAATTCACTGGCTGTCGTGCTAAACAGCGCTCAATAAATCAAGCACGGGTTTATGAGTATCAGCGGCGGTGACACACACACACACACACACACACACACACACACTCTGACGCACACACACACAAAGCAGAGGAGTAGATCGTCCAGAGCCTTCAGCTGGAAAAAAGGGTGACAAGGCTAACTTACTCAGCCAAGCTACTTAAGCCATCTTGTCATTATCACTTTTTGAGGGCAAATGGGCAAGCAGCCACGAAAGAGCGCACAAACACATACACACAAACACAAACACACGCACAAAATAAACAAATTGAGCAAAAACAAATCATTTTTAGTTTAAGCAGGGAAGGACTTCTCAATGAGGGCGTCCTGGAGCCCCATAACGATCTTGACCTGCGGCGGTAATGACAAAGGACCTGGTGTCCGGAACATTTCCTGTGGCGTCGAGCAGTGGGAGGCTTTAGATCAATGGGCTGTGGCGACCGCTGACTTTTCCTCGCCGTTACATCAGCCTCATTTCACAAGGCCACACCGCATGTAGCGGAAACGTCAAGTAACCCAGGACCAAGAAAACCCCTTCAGGCCTCCAGCCACAACTGGATGAAAGGTCAAATCCAATCAGCGAGCCCACAACAGACAATATCAAAGAGCGCTGGGCGGGAGGAGGTGGGATTGGCTGGCGGAGGAGCAGTGGAACAAGCCCGGAGAGGTGAATCTCATCCCGCTTCTCCTCTAAAATTGATGAGTCACCCCTCCACACACAACAGCTTACTGTGCAACATGCAGCATCATGAATCACAAACAGGCAGCCGGGATGAGAGAGGTTGAACAGGGCTGTATGGAGTGATTACTTGACGACACCAGAGACAGACACGACCACCCCCCCCCCCCTCTTTGCAGGAGAAGGAGGAGCCATTCACACAGGTGGAAATGGAATTGGTCGGATGATCGGGGGGGGGGGGGGGGCAAGAACGGGGCAGGCTGGCGGGGATGGTGGGTTGGCTCCGTGGGCGTGGCAGGGGCTGCCGTCTTTACCTGCATCACCGCCTGTTGCCAGGCCAGCGGCTGGCTGCCGTGGGCTGGGTTGGTGCCGGCTGGGCGCTCAGGGGGCAGGTTGGCGCGCTCCAGCTGCAGCGACACGTTGCGGCGCTCCTCTTCGAGGGCGCGGGTCAGCCGCTCGAAGCGCGCCTCCTGCTCCTTCACCGAGGCCAGGATGCTGGCGGCCGAGTGCACATCATAGTCCTCCATGGCAGCGGGAGGCTTAGGAACGGTCTTAGGTGGGTCAGCGCGGCAGTGGAAAGAGGGCGCAACACGTCATTATGGAACCAAGCAGTCGCCTAGATAAACAACTGGCTTTTGAACCTAATACATGTGCAGCTATCCTCCATTTAGGGCAAGCGAGACCAAACGGAATGCAGTTAGTTAGTTAGTGCTAACACAGACGAATGGAAGCATGTTCAGCACAACACAAGGGAAAGCATGAAACGATGCACTTTCACCAAAATAAAGTCTAAGGATGATTGTTTCCCAGATACATCATAACATGGACACGCTTTTTTTCATCACGGTTCACTGTACAAATCCATGTCATGCAGTTACGATATGTAAACTGACATATGAGCAGGGTCACCAACACGCACCAGGCACACGCACATCTTCCAAGAGCCAGCCATTGCACCAAGTATCATACCCTTTCCTCACATAACGTGGTCCCTCAGCTAACAGACACACAACACCATGGATATCACTCACGCACAAGCAGATATTCACGAGTGATGATGTCAAAGGGGTTGACTGCAAAACAACAGAGGGTAGCAAACATCCATTTAGGTCAATACACACCTACAGCAGATATTGTAAGCCGTTAAAGAAGAGACATCCCCCTCTCTAACAACAGAAAAGAAGTAGTGGAGGCAGACGAAAAATAGGAAGAAGAGCTGAAAAAAAAAGAAAGAGAGAAGAACAGATATGAGGACAGAAAAGACTTGGACAGTGTTCCTCAATTCTGATTAACCTCTACTAAGGCCAAGAAAAGTCACGAGGACCGAGAAGCAACAAAGGCTTAACTTTTGGTCATTGGACATGAATGTAATTTCATATCCAAAGAGGGAGTTTTAGTTTGGCAAAACCCCCAATGTGTGCGTGTAGGTGTGCACATGCACTTGTTGTGAGCGTCAACAAAGCCCACTGATTTCTATAGAAAGAGGTGGACGCGAGCCCCCGATTACCTTTGAAGCGTGCGATTCCTCTTTGATGTTTCTTTCTCTCCCATCATTTATTTATTTAAAAGGGGGAGCAGATTGACCCCGCTCTCCAAAGCTAAGCATGATGTGCCACAAAACCCCTTTTCGAAAGTTAAGGGGCCAGTTACCAAATGTGAAGGGATACGTACTCGGTATTTTAACATTATGCTTTGTTCTCTTCACTTAAAAACACCTGCAGTCACACAGCATACAAAGCTTTAAATTGTTCAGGAGCCTTCTTTTTCAGATAAAAGAAATCAAATCGGACTGAAGGATGTGCTTGTCTTTGAATCACCAACTACCCTAAAAAAGGTGCTAAATATAGTAGCCTGTTTGGGTATCTACAATTTCAGATAGAGCATAGCATGACGCCACCGTCAGCAATGTCGATTGGTCAGACCTGATGACAGACTCCTGAGTAACTCCAGTGTAACACAGCCCCCCACCCTCCCCGAAGAGAGAGGGGGCAAGACACATGGGTGCAGTTTCCTGAGTCACAGGAGGAATATGGCAGGCATGTCAGCTACGCCCTCAGAGCTTATCATTACCACCAACTTCTGAAACCGCCGAAAATAGACTGGGAGTTTGCAGGGCGCAAATCTCAAGAATTTACCACTCGCAAAACGACCCCAGGTTTAGAACTTCACCACAGCAGATGTTAGCTGATGGTCTCTGGGGCTGAGGGAGGGGAGAAAACCCCTCCAAGGTCTCAACATTTAGCCCTCTCCTAAATTACCCACACCTGAGATATTCTGGCTAGACAATAAAGTCTCCTGAACAAACATTAAGACCACACATTATTGGAAGTAGGAAGTTATTTAGCAAAAAGATGATTAAATGGGGATTAATTTATTAACTCATGTCAGGCTTCGATTTTGCCTATTCTTTAACAACAGGCCACACTGTCAGTCAATACCTCAGTACCTTGTCAAGAGGTGAGCCTTGGTTTTGCCGCTGCAGGGCAGGTCCTCAAGGAGAAATATGTTGTGCCAGAGACACTGGCACTAAAAATAGCTGGGTAATAAATTTGCTTTCACTGGGCCCCTCTTTCATCGTGGTTTGGGCAGATGAGATGCAGCGGTCACTCACATCAAAGGCTCCCCGGAAAATTCTGCAATAAATCTTCAATACCTCATTCGTCAGGTATTTTGAAACCATTCACCCTCAATTTAATATGGGACGCCGCCCATAACTTGCGGATTGCCTCCTTCTAGATTAATCTGGCAAGGGGAATTTCATTCTACCATATTAGAATGCTTTGTGGGGTCAAACAAACAACAAACACAGGCTAGCCTTTGCAGTGCTATACCAAAACATCCACACCCTACATACAACACACACCATTGAAATTAACGACATGGCCTCTGTTCAATTATATTATATTAAATCTTGAGTCTTGAGTCTCATAATGCTTACTTACAAGCATGTTTCAATAGCACTCCAGCAGAAGCGTAATATCTGTGTGGGACAATTGGTGGCCAACATTCATCTAAAAGCCCTTGTTACATTAGGGACTGAGGCCAGGATTTTCAAGCCCATCTCATTAACAGTGTCCCCCTTTCTAGGGCCTGTAATTGAGGTTTAAATTAATTACTTGTCTAAATCCATCTGATGGCCATCTGAAAAGAGAGTGCTCAGTGGCCCACATGCCTACCTAAAAGGCACCTGCTCCTCTGGCTGCAAGTGCTGGTGTGAATGGATTGGTGTGTGTGTGTGTGTGTGTGTGTGTGTGTGTGTGTGTGTGTGTGTGTGTGTGTGTGTGTGTGTGTATGGTGGTGGTGGTGGGGGGGGGGGGGACCTGGGAGGGGGGTCTCTTCAACCTGAGGTCCCAGTCATGATAGATTCACACAGTCAGTAGCCAAATTGGATATATTAAGGGGCATTACTTGGCTTTACACAAGCCAGTGATTTTAGCTTCCAAGCGCAATTTCTTCCTCAGGCAGGCTGTACAATGTGCACAAGCTATTATGCAGAGTGACTGACAGTCTAGTGGTTCATCATACAGTCAGTCTAAGAGCATGGCTCATTAAATCACTTCAAACGACGACAATTGCTGGAATTGCTCCTGTACCTGAAGAAAAGCTTTTAGTTTTAGTCTAACCAGATTGTCAAATAGCTACAAAAGACAGCATACTGTAGGTATTCCAAAATGTGTGAAAAGAATCGAGCAAACTGAAAAATCGTTTAATTTGTTCACAAACAAAATAAATGTACTGGGAGGCTGGTGTTTGAGAGTTCGTTATGAAATACGTTTATTTTAAAGATCACCGTCAGTCTCTTCAGCAAGCTCTAACAAAGAAGAGGTTTGCCAATGCATCCCACACAACTTCCAATAAACCCCTAATAATCCAAATGTGGTTGGAGATGCTGCAACCTAGCGTTAGCAGCGAGTCTGTTTGAAAGCCTTTTGCAAGACAGAAGATTTATTCCCCGTTGGACCAAAAAACCTGCTTTGTCACTTGGCCAATCCCCCTACCAATTTGGATTCAAAGCATTGTTCCTCTATAAAACATTAAAGGGAATGTTAAGCCACAGTGCGGTAAAGCCGGGTGATGCTAGGATAAGCAAAGCTTAGTAAGGTTTGTGGAGTCCATTGCTGATAAGTTTCCAAACCTCTTAGGAATATAAAAAGAAACCTTTGTTTACCCCCCCCCCCAAATTTCGTTCATTCTCATTTGAAGCAGCAATATGTGTGGAAGCTTTGCAACACAGGGAATGCAAATTTTCACAAACTATAAATAAAGCTACATAGCCTGGGCTGTCGAAAAAAAAAGTGAGTACCTTCTATGGATCAACAGTAGCTCTATGTAAACATGCATTTGCTTAAAATAACTAGCTACTTATCAATAAGAGGAATATGGTAAATGCTTACATTCCCCATATTTCCAGAATATTGTAATAGTTATCCTTCTTTTGTAAACATAAAACATAACTTCATAGTCAGCTTTTAAAAAAAAAGTGCATTGAAATAAGAGAGAACACTTTCATTTGCTCTTTCAAAGGAATGACATGAAGTGAATGAATCATGTGTGACACATCCAAATTGCAATTACAGTCATTTAAAAGTATCTAAAAAAATACACTCCACCAACTTCAAACACTCAATTACACAGTTGAATATGTCTTAAGAAACTGGACGGGCTCAGCTGAAGCGATAGAAATAAGTGGAGAAGAGAAAAAAAGGCAGTAAAGAGACGGCAGATGTTTCAGGGTCGTTTACCTAAACCAATTCAACCATAGAAATGATTGAAAAAGTGGCACATTACCTGAAGGCAAGCTTTTAATACTTTACACTGGGGGTTGAAAAACACTAAGAAGGCACCTGAACAACAAAGTGGTCTAGAATGGAGATAGCACAGTGGAGAACGTCACACGAAAACCTTCAGCAAGGTTGTAAAACTGACTGAAAGAAGCGTGGAACAAAAAAATGTAAAGGCAAATGAAGGCGGAAGGTGCGGCAGCCATACCTCTTTAAGTCTGTGGTGCCTGTCAGATGGCGAGTGGACTGGGGAGGGGAGAGGCTCCGTTAGAGTTCACACGTTTGTTCGATCCACCCGCGGAGATCTGCCTGACCCAGCAGCTGTGGGGGGACAACAACGAAATGATGGAATCAAATTATCAACCGAGGAATCCACCTAGGGTGCATCGGTAAACTAGGAACCTTACCTAATGCACACACTCATAGCGGGCTCGCTTCTTTCTACATAAGGTCATACTAACACTGGGCCTGAGCGTGTGCATTCACACGCACACATACAATGTACATACACAGTCACAGTTGTGGCATCAGAACGGACAACTTCAAAGCCTGATCGTCGAGGACAGTTCCCCTCATACGCTTTGTGATTCATTGGGATACAAGCCAACATGTCCAAAAAGGTTATAATACATTTGATGCCAGAGGAAGCAAAGAGCAAAAAAAAAAAAAAAAAAGATCTTTGAAGGTTTGATGATTACATCTCTGTGCAGTTTCCCTTTGTATGGGTTTAGAGAGTCTTACTTGTTCCTTCGCTTCTTAAATGTGCGTCTTGTCGCCCTGTTCCATTGTGCTGGCAGATTGCCACTGTGAATGTCCTAGGTCTCTAGGGTACTTTTTACTTTTGAAATTCAACATGATTATCATCTCTGAAAGCAGCTTGGACCACTGGCAAAACAGGCGCGGGGACGCCAGCGTAGCCGGACTAATGCTACATTTCATTAAGTATGATTGGTGAAGCCCTAAAGAAAACAGACCTGTTTTAGGGAGTTTCCTTTGTCCTGTAAATATCTCTGCCTCTCCAGGGATTCCTGGGTGCCTTCAGTACAGTAGAACAGATCGTCTTGGAGCCCCTCAGATTGCTGGAGCAAGCAGCAAACGTGGAAATAAGTCCGGGCGATTTAGTTATCACCACTCACTCTCCTCACCCTGGACCCTAATGGCTGAACTATGGAGATTACCCCATCGCACAATTACTCAAAAGAAAAGTAACCCTAAGTCTGCTTCACCTAATACATGTCTTGTATGAGTCACAATTTCTCCTGGCTTAGCGTATGACTGCCTCAACTTCTTTGGAATCCATACCTCTAAAAGCCAGTCGTAAATGCCTTGTCGGCTAAACGTGGTATTGCTGCCGAACTAATAACATTATAACCCTAGACATCTCCATCAGTCAGTAGTAGCTGCTGAAAAACGATTAAATATTTGCGCCTCAAACTCTGTGACTTCTCCTGCCTAGGCCCAGCACTGCATAATGCAGAGACTTGCATATTCTCTAACAACTTGTCCCCTAACGTCTCTTAGAGACACCCAGCATAGCTTTCAGATTAATAATGTATAGGATTGAGCATTGGCTGACTGACTGTATTTTTGTCTGTATGTCCATCTGTCTAGGGAATGCTCAATTAATCAGAGTCTTCGAAGCTAACACCACGGTCATGAATGCTATCTGGTGAGGACCACTGTCAGGTACTAGCAGCACACAGATCCTCAACTGCTGCTTATGTGTGTGTGTGTGTGTGTGTGTGTGTGTGTGTGTGTGTGTGTGTGTGTGTGCTTGAATGTGAGTGTACATTGTATAGCTCACTCTGAAAGTAGTGGGTCACCTTTATGTAGCCTTAAAGGTAACAAACTAAATGTCAGCTATTTAAATTTGACCAAACATGAGTCATCATTAGCCTGGCAGGAGTAATTCGTATGCGGTGTTGAAGGAGATAAGGGCTCTTTAGTACAAAGCTGTGACTCTTTGTCAGTGCATTTATTTACAGTACTGTCAAGATAATTATCCACATTTACAACAGTTATTAAACATTTGATAACGCATGAAAAAGGTTTCTAAATGGATTTGAATTGTGTTCTCAAACTTCCCATAGAGTGAGACTTGAAGCTAACCTTGGTGAAACGGCACTAGCCTTGGGTTCTAAAATTCTGTGCTGCCTTCACCTTGTGTATTATTCACACCTCATCACCCTACTCCTTAAACCCCCCTATCCAGTGGGCCGAGTGTCAGCTATAATCATGGTCAAGTGAGAGATGGCACTCGGATCACAGCAACCCTGCACTTATTATGGAAGAGTCCGGCTACTCGCCCAACGGACGCAAGGAGGCCCTGATCTTCTGTCTCCAGGTGATCCACTCACCTCAAGGTGCTGATTAAAAAGACAAGTCCAAACACGTTGTTTTGGAAATGTCCTTCTCCGTCGTGTGCCGCTAGAAGCAGACGAGACCTAATGGAGTATGCCGGGAGGAAATTACAGTTCATCATCATTAGCTTAGTCCAACGGGAGGTGCCCGAAGAAGAAGAAAAGAAAAACGGAGACACGTTTCAATTTGAAAAGTGCTGAGCCCTCGTCCGAGGGAGCTGACCTTGAAAAACGCTCCTTTGGCTGGGGGAGAAAGCCAATGAAAAAGACCTTGAAGGCGCACGACTTGCTGACTCTCTGAAGTGGAGGCACACAGATTGAAAAATGACACCGCACAAAATGAAAATAAAACACAAGAAAGAATATAGACCTGATGCCAAATCAAAGAAAATAAAGATAGAGAAATTTAAAGGGCAGACAAGAGAAGCGTAGAGGACTGTTTGATAGTTTGCCTGGAGGCCATAGACCGGATATATGATTAGTGAACAGTAGCATCCATGGTTCAGGTTGTTATCCACCTATGTTAACAACTCACAGGGGTGTGTGGTGGTGGTTTGACTTCCCTCCACCACTATGGACTATAGACACACTTCTGTTTCCACTGGAATCTCCTCTGCCCCAGATTGCTGTATGATTCCAGACGTCACGTCTCCGATAATATACCCAAAAAATCTGTCAGTTGGAAAGTGCAAGATTACCCGAAGAGTCATCCCCAACAAAGAACTCTTATTCCCAGATAGTCTATTTTTGGCCTTCTTTAGTACAACAGCAGTGCTCTGCCAGATTTTACTTGTAAATGTAAAACCCATCTTGGAATGCTGAGTGCTATTAGACATGCTCAGTTAACACGTCAGCAGCCTCTAACAAGGCGGTCAGACAGACCTCTGCTCATCATACACTCATCAAAGACAGCAAAGGGAGGTACATCAGCAAGTGATTAGAGCGTTTGCAGTGGTGTGAGACTGCAGTGTGTGTGTGCATGTGTGTGTGTGTGTGTGTGTGTGTGCCCCAGGGAAACTGATTGTGAATTCAGCCCAACACCCTGCCTGGCTCGTCTAGAACATATGGATGAACAGGCTCCCTGGTGGAACAACAGAACTTTGCGGGGAGGAGTTTTCATACGCTGACGCCTTGAATAAAAGATCTGAGCAGGGATTTGCGAATGACAGGCGGTCTAAACCTTCTACTGGTCAATTATGTAACGTCTATCCTTGCTCCTGGGCGGAGGACTTCGTGCTCATTTGAATCCACACAGACTACACAGGAACCAACATGTCTGGTATCGAGGAGGACACTGAAAGGAAGGACATATAGAGAAAGAGATGGACAAACACAGCAGAAACTGCAAAACTGACAGAGATGTACTGAGATTATGGACTATGACCAAGTGCTATAAGCAGGACCAGTGCACAGACCCGGGACTGTCATAATGCCATGACGGTGAACTGAGGATGAACAAGGAGCTAACTGCTCCGCCTGGGGTTTTTGCTTTTAGCTATGGTCGACAGTTCATTACGCAACATTAGCTACTGTTTACGCCAATTACCACATAATTGAGCGGGACATATTGTTAGCACTAGATGAGAGGGGATAAATGCGCTGGGCAGCAAATTAGTTGTTGACATCTAAAGTCTAATTGCTGTTAATCACTGAAAAAAATGGCTTCCTTTTGTATGTTCCGAGGCGTTTCCGTTGACGGTTTAGTTGGTATTGTAGTATTAGTATGTAGTATTAGTATTAGTATGGTTTTGTAAGAGAGTATTTACGGAATTCACCAGAGTTCCAGAAGAAAGTTAGGACTCCAAAAATAACACATATCCGGTCATGGTTCGATCTTCATGCTAGGATAATTCACTGTACTCTCCTAAAAAGAACTATTAATTATATCTGCAATGTATAAGGACAAGAAGCACCACTTACTATTCCGGAATCTAACCAACTTTATATTCCACTCAAGAGAGAAAGCAATTACTAATCACCGTTGAAGCCTCAAACAGTTGCTGAGTGAGGGTCCCAGCTTTGAAAATACTCAATTTCAAGGGCAGGAAAGGGCAGAAAAGGGACTTAGCCCAATATAATTGGTCCCCACAACATTTACGGTACGAAAATACCTATTTATAGACCAGTTTGTAAGGCCCCATTTCCTGAGCTGGGTGAGGAAAGCCAGCCCGAAGGCCATTTAATACCAGAGTTGCAAAACCACGGGCTGCTGGCTAGTCTCGCTACAATTACAGCTGCTCTATGTATTCCAAGTCAACCCTTCCCCCCCCCCCCCCCCCAAAAAAAATAAAAAATACAATCTAGAGATTTCCAGACGTAAATCAAGGTAGCCTCACATTCAATGATTTGACTTTTCAGAGTTTCCATTCTTGTAGAGTAATTTGGGGGCATAGCACAATAATGAAAATCATATTTTAACAGGAGTTCCAAAGGAAATGGAGGATTTAATAGAATCCATTTTACAATATTCTCCGATAGCTGGGGCACAATTACCTCATGTGGCAGGCTAGTTATGGTTCTGCCAGAGAGCCTGGTACGATATAAGTGAGATCCACAGACCTCAAGCCGGGAGACTTTGTAACTGAGACAGAATACTGCAATGTAACAAATAAATGTAACAAAGCAGCCCCACGTACTGCTATAGAGCAGACTCCAAGGGTCGTGTTTATGTTGTTGCTTTCTTCTGGCGGGATACGACTATATAAAGTATTTGATGTCCCACCTCAGGCTCTCAGCTCAGGTGCAAACCTGCAGTTTCTGTCTGCACCCATTCTCCTTGACGTCTTCACCACAGGCCTAATGTGACCGAAATGGTGGAGGACGGGCTTCAGTGAGAAGGAGAGACAGTGGTTGAGGAGGTAAAGGGACTCTACTTAATATTGCATGGGTATTCTTCCATGCTGCTTCTCAGCCCATGGAGATGAAGGGGAGTTGACGGGTAAGACAACTTACACTCTTTGGGATTTGGAATCCAGCCCCACACTCCTACAGTAGTGTTCTATTCCTTTTAGAACAAAAAGTTTCCCAAAACTTTTGCACGTATAACTTTGCCTTCAGCTGGTAGGACTGTAGATGGATACAAGTCAAAATAGTAGACATTATTTTGTAGGTCTATCTATGTTCTTCCTGCCAAATGGGGACTCGCTAGGTTTTAGAGACCGATCTATGACTCCCTAACACAAATCAAGGGCCAGTTGAATGATTTAGTAAAATGATGACATACATAAAACAGGACACACACTAGTTAAGACGTCCTCTCTGGAGGTCAGTGAGTAACGTTCATATTGTAACTGATGACGGAGTAGGAACAGCGCTACGGATGCCAACAGCTGTAAAACTATAAGTGTCAGAACCTTAAACATGAACCTTGGCGTTGCAACAGTCAATAACTTTTTACCCAAAAATAGTTTCCTAGTCTGGAAACCAACCCTTCTTGCTGTTTTTCTAAAGTCCCTTGTAGATGATGGTCTGCCTCACAGAATGAGTATACATTTAATACAACTATTGTAAGGAATGTTGCATTGTTGCTTTTTGGGGTTTTATAGTCTGCATTGGGAGCACTGTACAGTGGAGCAGTCTGGCTGTATATTGTCCAGAGGACATCACACGACTGACACAAAAAAACAAACAGGCCAGGAGGAACAGAGTGGTGCTCAGGAAAGTGCAGTGCAGAGTCATTAGAGGACTCCTCCAAAAGGACTGGTCAGCCTTACCGGCCAGACAGGTGTCATTTCTCTTGTCAATTTGATATTGGCAGGACAAGCCTAAAACCACCATCGAGTTCTCAAACTTTGTCAGCAACCAAGAGTACCCTAGAACAAATGTGACTGGGTATGACAAGACAAACTGCCAAGAGAGAATTCCTCAGAAAGAAACACAGCAGCACTCGAACTGTCGGTCAAAAAGACACACATGGCACTACTGGCCTTCTGTAAGACACGAGGCGTCAAAGCAATAAATTCACCCAGAACCTAAATGGCTGGCACTGTTTTGGGAGTTACTAAAGCACAGGCACCCTCTCTCTCTCTTATCTCTTATGGTAATGACCTTTTAATCCATGCGAAGCCCGGGGGGAATTCTCAGCACTATCTGAGAGATTTAACAGCAAACCCTTAGAGGGAGTGGGGAATGGTGGGCAGGCTCAGGAGTGGTTCAGAATAGCTCAGCCTCGTCAGAGGTGCCATTACTAAGCGGAGAGCTTCATCTGACAAGCCGCAGCGGCTAAAGAAGGTGGCTACTACACTTGCTTAGACAGTATTGTGGACAAAGAAAAAACTTGCGAGATGAGAATATGTTGTTTCAGGTGGTCGCTCTGACGTCTTAACCTTTTCAAATTCCAAGCAAATGTTCAATCAGCCAGATGTAACAGAGGAGCTAATCTCTTTCCTATGGCCCATCATGGAAATGGAAATTATATGATTCTATTAAACTCCTGTATAGGGATCCACCAATATGTATTTTCTACAATATCTACCCTCTACAAAATCTACTAATCATGCCCAATAAAGATAAAATATACAGTATATATATATATATATATATATAAAAAACATTTTAAAAAGTATAACCTTTAAGCAAAAGAAACCCAGTTGGTGTTACCTCACTGCAAACAGTTGGTACATGCTGTATGAGAATGTGTGTACTGGTAAAAGTTATTTTAATGTTACAAAGGATTATGTCACTAGATAATCTGATGCAACGCTTGATTGTGGGGATCCCATGTCTGCCTAAAACAAAGTGTTAATTTTCCACTTAAAACTTATTGGCCATATATTTCTAAGTTATCCCTATAAAACAAGACATGTGTTCTTTCAGAAACAAATCACGTCACCAGTAAGAAATAATGAGGCCTCCCTTTTCCAAATGATATTAAAGTAATTTATTAATGTCTGAAAATAAAAGGAGTAGAGCCAAACAAAGCAAGAAAATACCGCTACACAGTGAATGATAGTCATATATAATAACAATGGGCAATTACTTCAAATAAATGTTGCAAGCCAACTTGGCTGCCAACTTTGCCAGCAACCCATCTCCAATGACTGCATACTATTAAAATGTTCAGCCGCTATTGCAGTGTGGGGAAACACTTTAACCAATCGATTCAATTGTATAACGAATACCTTAAATACCACAACCACAAGCTACTCAGCCTAATGCAGTCACTTGTTTAGTGCATTGCAGGTACTGGGAGTGTGATTGAGCTGATGGCTCTCGAGTGGGGCCTGCACCCACAGATATATATCAAGCAAAGTGAAGAGGCTATGAAGCCTATTACAAACGGCCGCATTAGATCTGTCAGATAGCCCACCTGTAGCGGTACATCTTTGTTGACCCCTGTGCTCCTCACCCCTCTGGTGTCAGCAGCATCGCGTCGCCCCTCAGGATAAAGTGCGCTTGTTCTATTCAGAGCAGATGGTGTCAGCCACATGGAGACCGGCCTCCTTTCGTTCTGTATCTCTCTTTGTCACAAACAAACGCACACAGAGAGGATCTCTCTCTTACCTCCACCCAGCACACCTCAGAACTTTCCATCTTTCTAAACGAGGCAACTCCCTGGAACTCATACAAACAGCAGTAAACGAACTAAGCGGTCGTCATTTAGGCACGCAAATGTTATCGTCCGACAGCAAACCAACCCACGCTGCCTGGGCTTTGAGAATAACTTGTAATGTGTTTTTCACACACACACACACACACACACACACACACACACACACACACACACACACACACACACACACACACACACACACACACACACACACACACACACACACACACACACACACACACACACACACACACACACACACACACACACACACACACACACACACCAAAACTACATAATTCTTTTCTCAACCACACACCAAAGTCAACATAGGTCATGGTGATCAAGACCTCCATCTCCTGCTCACACGGCGGAGACTTGTTGCAGAGGTGCCTCGGTAACTATGCTAATGAAACTCCAGGAAGAAAAGGCACAAGAAAACGAGCACCAGTTAAATAAACAGACCAAAAAGAGCAATAATTGGACCGGTCCAAAACCAAAGTCATCAGTAAACTAGAATTTTCGGCCAGGCTAGTCTGGGTGGATATTTTAATGACAATGTGCATTCTAGGCCCACCATTGGTGGAACTGATTAAACTGTGAAAACACATTTTATAAGCAGATATGTTATATGCTATTACGACTCATTAACTCATTTGCTCATTACATCGTTAAGGCGTGTTTGTTCATGCAGATGGTCCTGTGAGGATGCTCAACCCATTGTCATACCATTTATTGCCAAACATATTCAACGTCTGTGCCCATTCATATTTCTATTTTGCAGAGCATTATGCCTGGTAGATTTACCAGTAACTACCACGCATACGTCTTAACATTCACACTGTACAATAAGGCAGAACGCCTTTAGACGCCCAATAAAGTCTTTATATTTCTACAGAGCTATAATGTGTGTGGGAGAATTAACATTGAAGCAAAAACAGTTATCGATAGTTTTAGTGTGGCAAAGGCTAGAAAAGGAAGTGAGTACAACTGAGATTTAAATACGCCACATTAGACGTTGTGTCTTAAATCGGTTGGTCTAGACAGGATGTATAGCTGCATTGATCTTTCACCAAACTAACATGGTTACTAAAGTGCCTCCCTAGACCAACGTGAGGCATCATGTATCTTTAAGAAGCATCTGAACTGGGCTCCAACATGACTGTCCTTTGATCCCACTATGACAATTCAACATTTCAATGTGTCAAAAGTAGTAGTAACAGAAAGAGAGATGAAACCCTTAGTTTATCCAAATAAACAAAGTTTGTTAAAAATACATACTTTTATCACAACATCCAATGTCGCTTTTACATGTCTATGTTTTAATGCTTCAAAGATGTTCTAACTGAACGACAATACAAAGGACCAACACTATGATCAGCCAAACAGCCACACAAACGGAATGCTAGGGAACGCAAATACTGTACATGAATATACAATCCCACTGTTTAGTAAGGTAAATGAGCCAAATAATTCCTGGCATTAAGTCAATAGCGGAATAGCAGCCCAGACGGTAATGGGATCCAAACCGCATTTGGGGAGTGGCAATTATAGACCATCCTGGGAAATAAAGACAAACAAGGAACGTAGACATCAAATCTCAAAATGATGTACAGTATCCTTGTTTGAACTTAAGCCTGTGGCTCAGATGTCGCATTGAAAGGAAGGGCTTCCACTTTCCACTTCCACTAAGTGTATTACTCTAAAAAAAATATTACACACAGTACCGCATTTGGATTAGCAGTTGGATTGTTTACATTGATTTGAAATGTAGGTAATCGGAAGGTTTGACAAATCGGAGTCGTGAAAAACCCTGTGTCTGAAAAGGAAAAACTGGGTACTGTACCTGCCAATCAACCCGCGGACAGCCAACCTTATCGTTTCCCCTTTTGCACAGTTGTTGTTGTTCTTTCGTCACTCAATCAAGGTTGAGCCCAACATCTACAAGTCAGAGTTATGCAGATTGGATTTCTTCGTGTTGCAAGTGGCGTCTTATTTTGGTACCTCCTCTGGGGCCTGGCCCGCTACACAAGCCGAGGTTTACGGCATGAATATTGCGGCTGAGATTATCCGTATTAATATGGGCCTCGTTTTTAAAGCCTCTGACTCTGCATGGAGCTTCTTGGGTGGGATTCTGCTGCACGCTCCACCTGGGGCTTTCTTCCTCTCCCTCACAAACAAACGCACACAGAGAGGATCTCTCTCCTACCTCCACCCAGCACACCTCAGAACTTGCCGCCATCTTTCTAAACGAGGCAACTCCCTGGAACTCATACAAACGGCAGTAAACAAACTAAGTGGCCGTCATTTAGGCACGCAAATGTTATCGTCCGACAGCAAACCAGCCCACACTGCCTGGGGTTTGAGAATAACTTGTAATGTGTCTTTCTCACACACACACACACACACACACACACACACACACACACACACACAACTCTGCAGTGATGATACAGCACAATGTCACCCTTCATCGGTTGCTTTGGAGTCACCTTCTTGAGCTGTTGTTGTTTTGGGTGTGTGAACTCACTCTTTCACCGGTCGGTCCTTTCATACAGGACTCAGCCATAGTATCATTTACACAATTTATAATCGTTTTTCCAAGGACAACAGACCTTATCATTGTTGCAGTCTATTCGGCCAACCTGCCCTTCTGCTATTCTCCGTGTGTAACGTGTTGGAGTAGGACATATCCTTCAGACAGAGTTCTCAATAATAATCACTGTAATTACGCAGGCAAACACACTGATTGGCAGTTTAGCACAATAACCCTTATTCTGATGGGTTTAATAGAGTGTAATAGATTCGATGTACCTACAAGATGCACTATCAAAAAGCCTGGGAAAACCTTGAATCATTTAAAGATTACTCCCAACACAATCTCCCAATCGAAGCGTTACACAGACAATATCCTTTGCAGCACAGACAAAGAGAGCACTGTAGAAGCCCATGATATGGAACAAATAGATGAAAGAAGAATCTGTTCCAAAGTCAGCAGATGAGATAAGGCTGGCAGTGAATAAGAAGAAAGGTCACCTATGAAGAGCTGATCCATAGTAGAAAGTAGAGAGAGGGAGGGTGGGAAGAGTGAGCAGGAGAACGGCGAGATTAGAGAAGAGATAGATTTGAAGCCATGTGGACGCATCTCCCCCACACACCATCCCTGCTGGAGTGCTCAGTGGCACCCCGCGCCGTGCCCACTCCCTCACGGGGAGGAGACAGGTTAATGAAAAACTATCGATTCCTCTCCCCTCTCCCCCCCGAGATGAAGGCAGGTAACACTAACACTTCCGACTTTGTTTTTCTCTTTGCTTCACTTCCCATTCAAAGACAGCTCCCCAGGGAAAGGTGGGGGGGACGGGGGGGACGGTAGAGGCGAAAGGGGGATCCATGTGAGTGATGGTCCCGTCACTGGGGTTTAGCCAGAGAAAAGAGCAACGGCGGACGAAGGGAACACTGGTCAACCCTTGGAAAAGGTCCGTTTCGCTCAGGCACCGAGCGGACATTTCAATTGGTGAACCTGAGACTTTGGTGTGAGGCCGGAGTCGTTTAATCTCCTTAGCTCGCCACCTCATCCACAGCCTGCAGGGCCGTTGATTATCAGCCGGCTGGCAGCTCAGCTCTTTTAGTCTGCGGAAACCCCAGACAGCCTGCAGATACTTGGACAGTTCTACAGGCTGAAACGGCTATCATCAGCAGTCCAATTACACGAGCCCTTTAATGGGAGGCCTGACGGGTGGTCCTGCTGGGCCGAAGAGAGGCAATACCAGAGCCCTCCGTTGGATGGAGGTCCAGGGAGAGGGATGCTGCAGCCTCGCAGGGCGCCAGGGCTGCGCTTCAGGCCCCACACTGAATGAGATGACAGGGATCAAAGGACCTGAGGAACAGGCTGGCCCTCCCTCTATGTTGGGTGGTCTCTCTGGCTCGGGGCGTCCCGCAGAGCGTCCACACAGAGACCCACTGGAGGGTGAAATTAACGCCCGTCGGCGATTAAACCAAACCATGAATGAATAGAACGCGTCTGAGATCCCTGCCATTAAGTCATTACGTTTGATCTCAGCCATCAAGTCATTCAGTTAGTTCTCTATCATCAAGTCGTTAATAGATATGAAATATAGAGGACATCTCATGGAAATGTCTGCTTTTGATGCTAAATGTCAATAAAGATGTAATAAAAAAAATACAAGTACAGAAGTTAGAGTAATAAGTAAAAGTGGTTTAGAATAACAAGTAAAAAAATACAGATCAGGATACATAAACATTAAGACAGCAATCAGAAGACTAAAGGGGAAAAACTAGGGATTTTTACACCTGCAACTATTCATTTAATAAAGGCCATTCTTCAGCTGTATATACTGTGTGTCGTCTATTTGATCAAATGAAATGCTGAAGATTGATTCCTGGTCCACCTTGTTAAAATGGGATATTTTCTTACTCAAACGCAACACCCTCTTCTTCTCACCTGCTTCGTTAACTGGGCTATGGTGGCAGCGGCAAATAGCCAAGCGTTCAGAAACACCACTTGGCTCTGTGTCAGGAAGCGGTCGACTCCTTGCCACTTAATATGACCGCTGCCTATTCAGCAGTGCCAATCTCTGCATAAGACTGTCTGCGATGGCTTACACTGTTTACAATCCAACGCCTCCTTCGCCGAAATCAATACTGGCAGCCAGAGACAGGATTGACTGAGACGACTCGTAGGAGCTGACCAAATCAAGTGTGGGAGAGCTTATTGACATGGAGCGGTGTGTGCCGCCCTTCGCCGCTGAGCTGGCCACATTTGTTGTTCTTTTGACTCGTCATTCGGAGCCCCACAAAAGAAGGAGTAGCAGTGTCTAAAGCACGTGACGTGGCAACGGCCATGTCCAAACTGTCGAGCTCGGGCACGTGCCAGTGAGAAATGGGCCGACTGAAAATGTGAAGCACGTCAACACATCCCGCCTGCTCCCCAAAATATATGTTTGCGGTTGCATGTTCACGCTGTGCGCCCTTGAAAGCGTGACTCTTGTAGTTACGTGAGAGAGGAAGAAGGGGACGTACACAGGAGAATATACGACGGACGGAGGGAGAATTCGCTGCTGCCAAACGATCTATTTCCCCAGTTTGCATCACTTCAAAAAACATGCTTCTTAAGCCTTAATTATACATGTTTCATGAGCCTGCTGTTGATTCAAATTGCTTTTCATAATAACTTCATTCGATATGAGAGCCAGAGATGGAGGACATCTTATTTGAAAAGTGGAAGTACACATTATGGTGATGGGTTTTCTGGTGGGCGACTTGGAGGGTCATGGCGGGGGAAATAATCCATCCCACCCTTCATGGTTTTGGTTTGAAAGCATGGGGTCATTCTGATCTCAAGTCTGTAAAAAGTGACCTTGTGTATTTCGGAAGCCTTATCTGTGAGGCAGCACCGTCATACCAATTAACATTCCTCTACACTTTTCAGGAGTGTGGGAACAGGATCCTCTCCCCCAAACACAATTACACATGAACACAGACTTACTGTATACACTAAGGCACTCACACACTTTAAATCACACAATCTTTTTTTAAGGCGGACAACTTCTGACCAAACTGAGATAAAGAAAATAGTTTTTCCAAGCTAGGGCTGGACATCAAAAGGATTCAATTTGAAATAACTTTTGAGCACAATCTAAACTATGGCTGAATCACAAACAAAAATAAATGCCTAAAGGCAAGACTTGAATAATACTATATACCAAATGTGTGTCGTATTAACCATTAAAATGAAGACTCACCATCATATTTGAATGTAGTGTGATAATTCTCAAAAAAGGCATGCAAAATCTAAGACAGCCTTGTTAGCGGTGCATTTTGAGAATAGTTCTAAGAGTAAGAAACAAAAGGATAACTTATTTTTTGCCCATATCACCCAGGCTTATGCATAGTTGCCGTAAATGTGTGCACTTGAAAGGTATAGAAACAATGAATTCAGAGAAATAAATGCACCCAATTTGGGGTCGTAAAAAAGCAATCTTAAATCAAGTCAAGTCTTTTTCTGAGAAGCATATTATCCCCTGCAATTTTAGTGCGACATTCCACGAAATAAGGAAAATCTAGGCCTGAAAACAAACTGTCTTACTGAACGGTGACCAATGAAACCTCACAGTTTAGTGTATCAGTACAGTACACCAATCCCTTCCAAGTTATTTAAACAAACTGCTGACCTCAAATATGTTGTGGTTTAATCCAACAAGGAACAAATCTTAAGACCGCAACAAGAACTTTCCAAAATGCGCCTTATTGACCCAATGAACGGCCCTGAATACTGTACAGACACACTGATCAACTATTAAGTTCAGCACTTCAACACTGATGAATGAGTCTTTCTTTGTTCTCCCAAGAAAAATAATATAATTAAGGATTATTCAATGGATTATTCAATGGTTGGAGAAAGTTGTAAGGGCACTGAAAATTGAAAAATTTAGAGACAAAAACGTTCTGAAAAGTCAGACATTGTTGAGGGACCTAAACGTCTCAAAAGACAGTAAAATATTTAACTGGCTTTGTAACAAAGACTCAGGATTTTGAAGAATGTCTCATGAATAGGACACAGAAAGGCTGACTAAACTTATTCACGGTTAAATGTTTGATTATGGTTACATCTTATTTGGTGTGAACACAAACATTTCATTTTTAGACATGCAATATAAGCATGGACAAAATTGCATACCCAATTATTTTCAGTATAGTCAAAGTGTAGCTCCACTTGGATGAAACCATGTATTGTTAATAAAATCATCACATTCTTGCCTCTAATGTCATGGGAGGGTATTCCAAAGAAAGAAAAATGTCTACAGCAATGGATCGATCCTAAAGAAGAACTAAACGTCAATATTAGAACCCAGCTCACCGCCTTCTACATGATGATACTGTCGAGAGACTTATGCAGCATCACTTTGGTGTGCTATTACTTGTCTCCTCCTCTTGGTGACGCCTTGGGAGTGGGCCCCATCAACAGGGTGTGAGGCGTGAAGGACAGCCAGCCACTGCACAGGAGATCCCTGGGCTGGTCACACTGGAACTCTGCCTGCCCTTCTTTACTGCACAGACGGGCATCCCAACACACATAAACACACAGACAAACAAACCAAGAGCAAGAGCAATGCTGTGCCATACAGCCCCACGATGGTAGAGCCTGAAAATATATCCACAAACAAAAAAGGCAATAAAAACAAGCCAATCTTTGAAGCAATATGATATATATGATTATATTCTCTGTACAATACCAGGCAAAAAGAGTACACACGTGGTGTAGTAGCACCCAAAGCCACAATTTACACACAAATCTCCTTCAGTCCCAGCAAAGAGAAACAATAACACTGGATCTTATGGGAGTTTTTTTTTTTTTTTTTTACATTGGCAGCCATTTTGTAAAAAAAAAGACTAGCTATTCATAACTGAATACATATATATTTTCTGCATACTGTAGTGTGGCTAGGGATTTGGGCAATGTAGGAAGATAAGGTTATAACCCAATTGCAAGCTGGTATACTGCTTTCCAAAATAGATGAGGTGCTCTGCTCTAAGCTCCACAGAGGTGCACCTCCATGTTGCTCCCGTGATATAGTGTGAATTCATTCAAAGTGGCAAGTTGAGTGCACAGCAAGTACACAGTGCCCTTGGCTTCGAGTGGCCAAGAACCCAAATGACTTAAAGCTTTTAGAACACAGGGAAAAAGCTGGTGTAACTAACCAGAGGGCTGCTACAGGCCTAATGTGCTTTCCAAACCTTTATCTTTAATGAATTCAACAGGGAGACTGAGTAGAGGGGGCATTAGGTGCGAAGCAGAGCAGTCAGGCCACATTTTGTCAGCTGCCTCTTACCTCCAACCATACCTGTTCGACTCACTCGGTTATTTTAACCTGAACAAGAAATGATCACGCAACCTCCCATCTTTTGCAGCAGGGAAGAGACTCACTCTTTCTCACTGATAATTGCTACATGCAAGTCATGTTAGCGTATAGGCCTGACTCTGTACTTCAATAGAGTGGAAGTGAAACTTCAAGCTTCAGACAAATTACTACCCCCAGGTAAATAATAGGTTGGATACATTTCAAACAGATGGGGTGGGTAAGGAGTATGAGCATTTCTCTGCCTTCTAATCCTTTGATTTCAAAGAGGTGCCAAGTCAGGACACAAAAGATGCTCCTCTCACTTATTGTCCAACTAATTTGTAAGTCTTATTCTGCGGTCCATTAAACCGACCACCATGTGTAAAATGATAAACAACAGCCTCTGACTATATCTGACACCTTATAAATCAAAATGCATTATACAAAACACGTAAACCATTCCTTGAGCCGGGGCCGGCGTGACAAGAAATCATTTCATAGACTACATGGCCTAAATACCAATGGAGGAACAATCGTCTTGTGAAATTCTCCCAATTAATCACACCCCAAATGTAATAGGAAACGTTCTTGAAAATGAACCAAATATACATTTGGTATACAATATAGACGGCTACATACTGGCGGTTTTAAAATAATAATTCACAGGAGAAATTCTCATGGATCTCTTTTTTCTATCTACTGCGATTCACCGGCCTGTGGGCCAGACGTTTCTGGAATTTAATCAAAACCCAAACTAGGTACAACGGTTGTATGTGTTTAATAAAGGTGGCAGGGGAGATGAAGTAGGGAAATAGAGGGGACCATAGAAAGGAAGGAGAAATGCAGGAATAGAGATGGGACAGAGCGATGGGCTCTGGCTATGAGGCTGTGCACTGGAGAGATCAGCCCTTTGGCATCACACGCCATCACAACCATTTAAGGTACCGCACACGAACAGCTGTTGAGACCCTCTTACCTTAATGAAGGTCCACAGGGTGCACAATATTCAAAGGAAATAGGATAAGAGCACACTACTTGCAGAAAAAAAGAGTCAGATTCATATTAAGTCCAAACTATTAAACTGGACTTTTCTACTGCCCGCCTCACTCCCCTGAGAATTGATTAGGACTGTGCCATCTCTGAGAGCCGTCGATTAGTGTTGACCCTGTTTTTTGAGGAGGCATCTCGGATAACTTCAGAGTACCAGCGTCTAAGCTCTTCTAACAAGCATTTAGTGAGCAAGGTTGAAGGCTAGAACTCCACTCCAACTCCCAAGCCTTACATTTATTTGCAGATTTACTTTGCAGTTACACTGGGCTGTTAACACCACAAAGGAGTGGGCTGCAGAGGTCTGTGGAGTGCTAATCACAAAAGGTCACTGCATTCAAATATTCAAATCAAAAATGGCACCTGTGTAAAATTCCATTATGAAATTACAGTGCTGCATGCAATAAGAAGACTTGCAAAAAAACTAAAAACATTTGTGCTCTTTCGACAACTAAAAGGAGAGGCTCCTTCAGAGGTTGATTTGCAGTGTGCTTCAGTAGCTATTTACCGAGTGCCCGCCTCCGCTTTGACCCTACTCAAAGTCAATCTGCTCAAAACAATCGCTCCACAAATGCCTATTCATTCACACCTAATACCCTCTAAAGAGAGAATCCACAGAGGGGGTCATTGGGAGAGCGCAAGCCGAGAGGCGCGACTCGAATAACAAAATAACAACATTACATTGTGAGTCTCCTCTGATGGGCAGGGGTAATGCACTCCATAAAGGAGAAATGAAGCCCAAGCCCAGCAGCAGATGAGATGCTTTTTAACTGTCTCTTCGAGGGGACAGGAAAGACTTAGGACTGGATGGGGGGAGTCGCTCTGCCCGTGGTGGTGTTTATCTCCCGAGTCCAAGGCTCTCAATAACGTCACGTCCGTATCGGGCTGTCTACGCGTTCTCCGTGGATTTTCGCACACCTAAATCTCTCTCCCGTGCCAGCAGGCCCCTAAAGCTGATATCTCATCCAGGGTCGGGCCGTAACTCCTGGCTCAGAGATGTGCAGCTGGGGCCCTAGTGATGAACTGTCTCCACTAGCTACAGTGTTCTTCAGCCCAGAAGCTCCAGAGCAGTGGCAGAAGTGTAATTAACGGCAGTCTAATACAGAAGAAAGTGAAGTGTAATTAACGGCAGTCTAATACAGAAGAAAGGGGAAATCAACTGTGTCCTCTCGCCACCTTGTTGTTTACTTCCTTCAACCCGCGCCAAAGAAAGTCTAGTGACCACAGTTTCATCAGTCCGACAACACAGAAAACAAGATTGACCTCAGCAGAAAAAGAGCAGCAGCAAGTCTCCGTGTTTTAGTAAATCAGGGCCTAAAGAGAGTTCTCCTGTCAAGGAGACGAAAGAACAGGCTGACCGTTACCACGCTTTTGGCCATGAAGCAAAATGCTTACACAAAAAGGTTCAACGTCAGTTGAATGTTCCTGGGCAACCAACATCAATGCCTGAACTGTTTTGTCAGACGGCAACAACACCGGCGCAGCTCTAACTCATGACAGCCACGGCATCACAGGAGCTTTAAGCCAGAATCAACTGAGTAGCACATTTTTGGATGAATGTTCCAAGATGTTACAGTAGTCTCTTTTATTCTAAAATAACAAGCTAAAAACCCTACATTACTGACTCAAAAGCTTTTGTTGCAAAAAATTCCACAGATCTCCATTCAAACAGTGGCAATTTCAACGTGAATAAAACAGTGACGTATTAAAAATGTATGATTGTAACGGTGGTACATTTTGTTATCCTTATTGAAGAATAAAGGTTATCTTACAGTACTTTGACATTAGTCAGGATATAGGGACAAATCACACAGTGTCGACAATAATCTGACGATGCCAAAATACAACAACAACTACTAAGTAAGCAGGCCTCTCTGAACATTTCCATGCTATTTATGAACGCGGGTTATGATGACATTTACCGTTAAAATTATTACCATGAGCGAATCCATTTGAGCTACCAATTGATCTTTTGAGTAGGAACCTGGGCAGTCCCATAAATCTTTTTATGGTGATTCACTTAGCAAAGATAATTTAATTCTATTATATTAAATTAAACATTACATTTGACGTCTTCTTACCCTCATCCTAATACGCAATACCATTTTATCATTCACCATGTTAACTGGCGGGGGGGGGCACAAATGAAAAATATTATTTTCACAACAAGGGAAGTGTATTCCTCCACAGTATAACATAAGTGCCAGCCGTAAAACTGTTCTATTTCTTTCATAACTGAGAAGTCAAAGTTGAAGCGTGTCAGAGAAAAGAAAAATAGCTGTAGCACGACGCTTCAGCTGTCATCCACTTCTTGAGTCAGGCCTATTTGAAAATGCAATAAACTCACCTTTAGCTGAGGAGAAAGACCCATAAAAATGTCAGGGCAGGTGTGCATTAATCAACGGAGGTCCAAGGCATGTATGCTGCTACACCTGAAAGACAAACCAGGGACATTTGTGATTGGAATACGGCTCGCTAGGTCAAAAAAAATAAGGCAACATAAACAAGCTTTTTCATTCAGCCACAACAGGGTAATTCCCTGGGACAGTAAGCCTCCCCTCTATTTATTAAGCCAATCGCAAACATAATCATGTCAACCCAAAGAGTTTATATGCTTTGACATTTGTTTCCAACAACCTTGATCTGGCGTATGGCTCCCTGTCAACAAAGCCTTTCTCTCTCGCTCATCTAACTGGTCTCCTTTCATAAAGTTCAACCTCTGACAAAGGAAGAAAAAAAAGTAGGGCCGCTATCAAAAGACGTGGCATTTCATTTACAGGCTTGCCAGCCAATGGAGCCTGTAAGGAGGCGGACATTTAAAATGGCCTGTTAGGAAATGTCAGGCCAGCAAAGTGTCGGATGGTGATAGACTCGACTGGAGACCCTCTCCCATCTCGTCTTCACCCAGGCTCCACACAGAGGACACAGTAGAGAAGGCACACTGCGGCGGGGTCAGTCCATGGCACCATAAAGCCGGGGGTGCAAACGGCTGCCTTTTTTATCTTGGGGACATGTGGTGAAACTGACAGGAGGGGGCAGCGTGTCAGGGTGGATGCCACTGCTCTGTGTGAGAGGCGAGGGAGACACAGCCATGGCTACCCCCGGCTGAGCACCTGCGATCCCTCCTTCTCTCTCCTAATCTTCAGATGGCCCCTTCGTCCTCTGTCTCTGGGTCTGTCGCTCTCTGATGCTCACTAGCTGGATGTGCTCAGTGTTCGACACAAAAGAGGTCACAGAAGTAAAGAGAGACACGGTGCCACAGACAAACACATACAGGAGCCCACACCCACCCACACACACACACACACACACAGCTTACAGGGAGACACCAGAGAACACATCTGTCAGGCCTTAATCCCACTGTCAGTCAGCTACAATGGAAATCTACAACCTTCAAGGCACAGATAAAACTTTAGTTTCACAATGAACACAGGGCAAGCAAGGACTCCTATTTATCTCCATTTGGCTTCAAATTGCTCAATTCCCTTTGTAGATTCCCCTGTCGTCAAATTAAACAGTAATGAATGCATGGTGAACCCCAGTAAAAAAATAAAAAAATAATCACAGAAACTCATTTGCAGCTTAGAGCCAAAAGCCAGACTTGTTTAAAATGTGAGGACATTTACAATTCCTGGTAGGCCTGTAAAGGAAAGCTGACAGGAATGTGCTGTGACCGTGGCCTCAGTCACCCAGGGCCAACAGTGAGGGAACCTTTACGTAACACGCTTTTAGAAAAGGGGGATGATTCAACACTTTCTAAATAGAACACATGTGGTCTGGAGAGCGAGCGTTTCAACTTAAAACCTTCTCTTTAAGTGTCCTCGGGGATATGTAAGTTAGAAACAATGGCATCTTCGAGAATGGAGTAGCTGCGCTAGGGTGACTCATTCATTAGCATACCCACCACGCAGTAGAGTCTGTAAAGTGACTTCTTTTTGTTCGCTTACCCCCGGTAAAATCAACCTATTTTGCTTTCGCTTGAAGCACACTGGGACCTTTAGGGTGACATATCAGAGGAGGAGGGGGGGGTCTATTACATTACTGAATCTTTCAATTGTTCCAAGAATTTTTTTTTGCATCAATTTGGCAGATTAAATGATGGTATGGAAAGTTTCCATACTGCCGTGATTTGTCTCCTAAAATGGGTACTTCTGTCTTACTTCCCTGGAAACAGCTGCCTCCTTTTGGCACAAATGACTATCTTTCTCCTAAAATTATTTGCGGTCTTTAACGTCCTTACTGAATGATTTACAAGGTCCCACTAGTAATTGGAATTCTAAAAATAGGCTACAGAGAGCAGAAAATACACAGAGAACAGCAACAGACACAAACACATCCTTCTTTTCTTTCATGTGTCCAGACTTTCTGGGTGAGTAAAAATCATTACAGCCTTTTTCCAGTTGAGTTTTAACTTGTAAGTTGTAAGCTTTCGTCCTCGCTTCTCTCTTCCAGACAAAACACACACACACACACACACACACACACACACACACACACACACACCAAAATAGCAGGCAGCGTCCTTAAATAGACTAGGAAGTGGGGGAGAAGAAAGCAGCCATGGAAATTTTAACGGAAAGGGGGGTGGCATTTTATGGGGCCATAATCGATTAAAAAACAATTTGCCCCTCTACTCCTAAATGACAGCGCCCCAGGTCCAGATGGGATCCCGGAAAGACCAGGGGTGCCTGCCTGGCCCCCCAGCCCCCATCCACCCTCCCCCGTCCTCTGAGCCCCGGACCCTCCCTCCCAGCCCGTACCCCGTCACAGTCTGGTGGGCACCTGGTGGGATGCAGCCATGCAGAAACCTCCAGGCACTCTGGCCATTCGGCGAGGGACACCAGTCCCCTCTGCTGACCGATATAGCCCCCTCAACAGCCAGCGAGCACAGCTGACATGGGTAAGAGGAGCCGAGGCACCAAACCAGAGCCGCAAGCTTCTCTGCTATCCACGCTGAAGGCACTACCATCCCGGCCCCCAAACACGGCTCACGCGTGTAACATTTTCTGGTCACCTGCTGTGGCTGGGGAAGGCAGATCGTATGTGATGGAGCCAGGCAGGCGGAAGATGGATGGTGGTGAGAGGGGGGGGGGGGTTAGACCATATGGCCACTGGTTGTGGAGCTGGGCTGACTCTGTGACATTGAGACAACCTTAAACCCGGGTGTGCTACCCCCTTTGTTATGAAACGAGAGGGAAGCCCAACAGCCTTGAAACAGATCGTTTCTACAGGGGGGAGCGGGGTTTGGACAACTGTGTTTGTCCTCCAGGGCCAGTAGGGTGCACTCGGTAGCCGGCGGGCGGGCAGGCAGGGGGTTCTCCGCTTTGTCCCTCAGCGTCAGCCCTGAGCTCGTCAGTCGGAGTGGATCAAGGGTAATTGGGAATGGCGGGGGAGGTGACTGAGACAGGGAAATGTCCGGTCTGGCTGTGGCTCTTTTTACCAATGACTTGAAATCAGAGAGAGGCAGAGAGCAAGAGGGAGAGAGAGAGAGAGAGGGGGGGGGGGGGGGAGAGCGTTGGGCTATCACACCCTCTAGATGGGGGCTGGGCAGTGCAGATTCTGGGGCCAAACATTCAATCAGGGATAACGAACGCTAGCATTCCACCAAGTTTAGGTTTTGCCAAAGACTATTTAACCTTACGGGGATAAGTAGGGGTCTTAGTGGGCAAATGACCAGAGGAGCCCCTAAGGGAAGAGAGTGCAGTCTGTACTCCCATCACTCACTCTCGCCACATTACTCTCGCTGGCTGGGTAGATTCTTGGTTGTTGGTGTATTTGAATACTCCTACCTCTCCCCCTCACTCCAACTTCACAACCGTAAATTATTTTCTTGAATCATTCATGGCAAATCTTAGACTGGGGAATGAGTGTGGAGCCCGCCATTCGTGGCTTTGAGATGTCTATACAAAGGTTTTATTTCATGCAGCAGTAACTCTTTCCCTTTGAACAATTTCCTATCCTCTCGAATCAATCATTTGTAAATGGACAATTTAATACTTCGTTTTCTAATAACATACAAAGATCTTTTGAAAACTTTAGGCATACGCAATGAGTACAAAACTGACTTGGACTGCAATAATCTGGACGACAGAAGGGCTCACACTATAGAGCAGGGGAAGGTACAGTCCTCGCTAATGGCTTTAGGATTAGCCAGTCACAACTCACCCACATACAAAACCTGTGACACCGAGCTTCAAGGCTCTGGCACCACCAGCATATCAAACCACGGTCTCCAAGTGCACACGCTAACGACGGAAAGAATGTGAGAGATGGAAACGGTGATTCAACGCTGCCATGAAAAGTGGAACAGTACCACGTGCTATTTTTAGGGGGGGAAGACTCATTCATGCAGGCTTTATGTGGCGTGGAATCCCCCCTAACCCCCCACCATTTGCGGAACAAACAACTCAACCAAAATCCTGGGTGTTCTCTCCGCGCTGGACTAAAGCCTTTTTAAAAGTGCCCATCTCTTGGTGTCCACTCCCCTTCCCCCAGCTGGTCTGGGTGTTAACCGTCTGCCACAGGCTGCCGGCCCACAGCACTCCAGAGGGGGAGAAAACACAAACACAGCAACATTGCCTTGGAAAGGGGTCATGGAGTCCCATTTAAACCGACGCCTTGTAAAGCGAGTGGAAACGAATAATTCGATTGTTACATAAGGAGAAACAATCCACAATAAGCATATTTGAATGGGCAATGTGCTGAAGTCAGGTGAATAAACCCCCTTTATACGATGTGTTCACACAGTGCTGCATAATGAATTCATGGAAGTGAAACTGCGAGTATGGGGAAAGCTGTCGAGATGGAAGTACAATGAGCTGAGAGTGAGAGAAAGGGAGAGCAAAGATGTGCAGAAAATTGAGCACGCATCTCGAAGTGAGGGTATACAGTCTTTCAGCATTTTTTTCCACCCAAGCATTATGTGGCATCATGCATTTTACCAACAAGCATGACTGTTTGGATGACATCAAACCAGAAAACACACACACACACACACACACACACACACACACACACACACACACACACAAAGGGAAAAGATCAAAGAAAGTAGGTAGGTAAAATGTAAAATTGGCAAAAAATGATCAGCAGAACACATCTGAGTAGTGTGATAGAACTATATTTCAAATTAACACAGCGGCCAGGTTTGGTTTGTACTCTACACAGCCATATTACTGTTAGAAAATGGTGGGCAGCTCCCAATCCAGTCAGCCAGAAGTGCGGTTCCATAGAAAGAGAACGGTGAAGGGACCGAGAGGGCAGGAAAGTGAGAGCGACGAGGACTCAGGAATGAAAGAGTAGAAGGTAGACACTACAAAAGGCGAAAGGGGGAAGGGGAAAAACGGGAGATGACGCGTATGAAAAAGAGAAAAGAGAACTGAATGATGGCCGGATGACGGGAGAGACAGGGAGAGTAGGTGGTAATGGACCTGAACATCTCCCTGTCAAACAGGATTTGGGAGTTTGCCGTTAAGACTGCCTATAATGCGGTTGGTGCCCACCCACTCTCTCCACATCTGAGTAGAACAGTGGCTATTTCCTCTATCGTTATTAATGACAACATTCTCTCATTTTAGTCTAACTCTTCAGGAGTGTCTATCCTATCGGACCAGTGTCTTTGCTTCTCCTGGCCATGGAGGAGTTAAATGCTCTGTGACACTGATTCAGCACTCAGATTACAGTAGAGGAAATAGGCCATCTAGTAAACCCATGTCCGAGCTGTTGAGTGGACCAGAGTTACAGCTAACAATGGTCTCCATTCACATCCACTCCCCAGCGGCTATTCGGCACTTATTTATTGATGAACAATGGTATATTTTGATTGACAGGTATTCTTAGTCATGGGTGTCGACGCACAATACTCCCTTTGTTGCTCGGTCTGAATCCCAAATCGATGAGCAAATTGTATGAACTTGCAGGCGAGGGCCTCACAAGACAAGGCTTTTAAGGCGGACACGCCAGACAGATCCATGTCCCATTCAGTTTGACCACTTAGCAGTTCAAAGCCAATCCAAGAACAGTGCATGGTCTCACCCCTTACTCCCACCCAGCTAGGCGGCTCCAATGACCCATCCTCATCCCAGCTATAGGCTCCCCAACACCGCCATGGCTTTGGCCGATGTCTCCAGGCCTTTGAAATGTCTGGAAGCTGAACAAAGGTATACAGTGTGTATAATCAACTACAGCAAGGCCAACGGAAAAGTATGCTCCCATTTGTTCCAGGATAAGATGTAGTCAGCACGCTTTGTTTATTACAGTGCAAAGTAGTGCTGTCCAGCTCAATCATATTTCAGAGGCAATAGATAACGCTTATGACTACCAGCCAAGAATTGAAATAGATGGAGAGAGTGGGCACTTCTGCTTGTGTGTTTAGTGGGGAGTTGTAGAACAGTTAATGGTGAACCTTGGGCGTTAATGTGATGGTGTATGGTTTATTGCAGTCTTGTGTGTGCCAGGGCCATGGCCGCATCATGCCTCCAGTCTAACTGATCCCAAGCAAGCTTAACTTCTCCCTCGCACACAAACCAAGGCCTGAAGGAACAGGTTTTATACATCATTACTAATGTATGTCGGCTAGATAACCTGTCCACTGTATCTTCATTATTAAACTAGAACTAGGGGGTCCATCATTGCGCCATTATTTATAATGCTCAATCATAAAATGGCGAAGAACAATCAACGTCTCTCCTCGTGCATTGTTAGCCCAGTTGTGTAAGATGGAGTGAGAGTGTGTAGTCATTTAGAACACCAATGCCATGCCTCTGCAACGCTCTGCCTGAACTTTATTAGGCAGAGAGCAAGAATTGGGGAGAGCACAGCTGCCCTCTATGGGTGTAAAGAAATCCGACACAGAATTTGGGGTGTACTGCATCATGGCAGGGAGGAATAAAAAGGCAATTGTTAGGACTCGAGAGTAGCACACTCGCTAGACAAGTTATCTTGCTAAATGTTGCAAGCGGTTTTTGCATTCACCACCAACATAATCTCCAGGTTTAAGAAAGGGGAGGATTTCTAGTTTGAAACACCGACATGGCGTGCTTTGTTGATAGAATGTGAGCTACTATTAATAACCCTTTCTAAAATAGAAAATTATAGTTCTGCATGTTTCAGGTTGTACAGCAAGCATGCTAGCATTGACTTCCAAAGTCATTCCTTTTTAGGTGGTCTTTAATATTGCCACCATTTGCCATTAGATTTCCTCTGTAGTACCAGAACTCTGAGGATACAGACTCATGACACAGCCAGAAATCCCTCGGTTATCGATTCACGCTGTCAACTAGCAAACCCGCCTGACTTTGTGTTGAGCTTTTAAAAGCCCTGGAGCAGGTGTGCTTCATGTGTTACGTTTCTCCAAGGTTTTCTAGCTGGGCAGCAGGCCTTTCTGAGACTCCATTGAGACCCCCTGGGGTGCGTCAACCGTAGCTCTGGGTATGGGGGCTGCATTGAGGTCGACTCATCCACTTAAAGGCTTCCTAAACTGAGCCAACACGTTGTATCTGCTACTGTTGAGTGAGTGTTGCATCTGCTAAGGTAATGTCTATCTCCTAGTGCCAACCTATTGAAGTTCACCAAAGAATTTTGACTGAAAGTGGTCGGTTAAGTCTCATCTCGGAAAATCATCTTCCATCACAACAAGCCCAAAACGTTCTGTTATAGTGGTTTGATTGAGAAGGGTGATTTTCCCCAGACGTTTTTGTCAGGGAAAGGAGAATGCCCTCAGACTAAAAAATAAGAACAACATAGTTAGTCTCCTCTCTCCTACATGAATGGCTCGGTAGAACACTGGGAGTATAATATAGAGTATAATTAGGGGTAAATATGGCATGCCATGAATATTTCCACCAGGGGTCAAAGCATGAAAGCACTTAGTGAACACACCATAGAGTATAAGCATCTATAGTCATACATTATGCCAGGAAATCGAAATGAACAAGCAAGACAAAGCGAGGGCATATTGGTACATCCCCGTACCACTTTGCATATCGTGCCGAGCAGAAGTCCCCCTGTGGTGTCATGAAGGCTGCATACATTCATCCATTAGGGGCCCGGGAGACAGGTATGGGAATGGACCACAGCCCTGCCTCCTCCACCTCCAGCCCTCAACCGTGGCAAAGATCTATCAAGGGCCAGGCACAGCTCAACACTTCAATGGGAATGTGGGGTGCATGCCACGCTCACTATAGCAACTACAACCCCCCCCCCCCCCCAACCACCACCAAAACAAAGCCTTCATACATTGATCCAAGGCTCTCCTCCTTAGCTACCACAGTCAGGCTACTCACGTAAACACGCAGGACGAAACGCAGGCACACCACAGACGAGCGTCGACTGCGTCAGACGCCTTACATAACGGTGGAGCACTAAACATTTCCCAGCCTCGTGTTATGTGAGGCGTTACGGGTGGCCCAATCATAAGGCACCAAATCATTTAGAGATGTGAGGACAAAGTGCTAATGATATTTCTATTTCCTCCATCGCGACCGCAGGAAACACCAAGGGCACGCCTGTGGGAGCGATGTGAGAACGAGGCGACAGACGTTTTCCCATCGGCCTGTCAGAACACTTGATGCCTGTCATGTTGACAAGAGGCATTTGACAGCATGTGGGTAGAGATCAGTCTATTGCATGTGGAAGCTACATTCCTAACTAGGTGTAATTACAGCAAAAGTCTGCAGTAAAAAAAAAAAATATTTCACTGGAAGCAATTTCATGGTTGAAACAGATCTAATTGTTACTTTATCCTATGTGTTCTTGCTGAAAATACAATTTAGCAAGGCAGCCAAACAAACTGGACAGAAATAGATCAATAACATGAAATGTAACCACTGCAAAACAGATCTATTTTTACTGAAATTGCTGTCTAGGATAGCCATCTGAATATAAACACGCATTATATTACAGTCTGTCTCCCAGAACAAATAGACATACTGCACAACTCTCTACTCTATGAGGCGGCATAAGTCATAATACATTACTGCAGGCAAAATATACATATGAAAACAGTATTTTGATTCCATAAATAAGCTGCGCCCCTTTTCCAAATTCAATAAGTTAAGCATCTTGACATAGAAGAAAAGACTGCATAAACCAACATGAATTACAATGGCTGGTGTAAAAGAGAAGCAAGGGAGCTCCTTGGAAACAGCTCGCCATTTCCTGCCCCTGCCCCTCAACCCCCCCTCCCCTGCTCACCATATCACTTTATATCATGAGCTAGTCCACACTTTAAACATGTGAATTCCTTCCATGCTGTCTCTGAGCTAATGAAAATAAATAGGAACATCATTCTTTCACTGAACTGTGTGAAGGAAACTAGTGGGTCTCCTTGTCAAATTTTTAGTGGTTATATTTCATAGTTCATTCTGCTACAACTTAACTATAAATTTGAAGTTGAACAAAACAAAAGCACTGTAGATATTTCAGCTTAAAGCCAGAGCGCCAGAAGGTCATTCCGGGACAAGTCCATGGAAGCCCTGAAAATATAGCTTTACAAAAATAGTAGCAAAGCTAGGCTATACACACTCTGTCCCATTATCATAAGTATGTGATAGTAGAGTGAAACCAATTTCAGAACGAGTGGTCACTGGCCAGGAGAGATGAGAGGCTGTGGGGTGAATTCATTAGTCAGCGTTGGGTTATCTAACGTGTAGCACCTCATTTCTCTGGGTGCGCAAGAACAGGTGCTTAGGAGGCACGGCAGAACACACAGTGAGCTACAGTCAGCCAGAGAGCCTGATGGAGGCTGCTCCCTTCCAGCCCAGAGGCGAGCTAGTCTCCCTATCTCCACCTCATTATCCGCGAATGAGAAGAGATTCTGGGCCCAGGAGCCGCGTAGGCCGTTCCCTGTCCCACCCCCAGAAACCCTCTGAATCCTTTGGTATAAACGTTATGACTGACAGATTATTGGCAGGAGGACAAGAAATGTTAGGCGGTTTGTTTGCCAAGAAAACATTAGGGTGGTCATCCTAAAAAGATTGCTTGGCTATAACGTTTGGGCTGAAACTCTGTTAATTTGTCTGCATTGCTTCTCTCCAGGTGTGCTGAGATGGGAAAACATGATTTGAAGAAGAATACATTTTCTATAAAGCGCAGAACAGCTCTCCACTGGTGCCTGTTATCACGACAACAGCACATGCGACCGGGATAGAGTCTTCATGGAGGAAGAAAACCAGCGTGCATGCCTTCAGGAGATTGACACGGAAACGCCGAAACCGACATGAATAATTGTGAGGAAGCTAAAGCACCCCCCATGAAAATACCTTAACTTTAGTGCCAAGGCAGTTAATCCAAATTAACTCTGTCACGGCTTTGCTAACTCCCCTGCACCTGTCATGTTGGCCTGGCCTCCATATTGGGAATGGGCTGCCAACTGTATCAGCATCAGAAGTCCCCCGTCTGAAGAAAGGTAAAAACGTTGTCAGTGGGCCCACAAGAAAAAGCATGATATGATGGGTTGGAGCTGGACAATGGTAACCCTGGTCAGTAGACTTGAAGTAGATGAGTAAAGCCAATTACTTAAAGTCTAATGCATTTCAACTATTGATATTTACATGATTGGGCAAATATCCCCCCAGCTTTGGAAATTAGCTTAATATATAAATAAACTTTGATAAGCCCAATTAATTGTGCCGTTTGAAGTATTTAAAAAGGGGTTAGGAATGGGGAAAGGAAAAAGTGTTAAATAAAAAGGCTAGGGAGGATGGTTATGTTAGCTCTGAACAAATTGAGACATTACAAACAGAAATGGGAAAATATCCTGCTCCAGCCTGATCCTATCTTAGCGTAATTGTTAACGTAATCGCCTTGCCTGCTAGTGGCTTCACCGAAGTTAATTTCGTGGCTATGGCAACAATCTCAGCATGGAGGAAGAGAGGGCTAGGGAGCAGGCGGAATAAGAGGAGAGAGGAGAGACAGGTTCGAGCTTATCTGTGCTCAGGCAGCAAACACCTCACAGGTAGGTACCACATACAGTAAGGTGCCGGGGGGAAGAGGAAAAAGCCAGTCCGCAGAACTATCAATCTACCCCTGTAACATTCTACTGCATCAAGGGCTTCGGAGAGGGGGAAAAAAGATTACGGATCTTCATTTTATTGGAGGCCTTTGCTCAATAAAAAGCTGGGATTCTCTTCCATGACACGCATTGATTTGTAGCCTTTAACTGAGCCATAATAACTTGGGAGCAGTGTCCCATTAAGCCAGACAGGAGGAGAGGAGCCGGCGAGGGAGGATGTAGACAACCAGGTTCTCCGTTCCCTCTGCCTGCCAGGCAAGAACACACGGAGATGACATTTACATACACGGAGGGTGTCAAGGCATTTCATTCTCTCATAAAAGTGACAATACCGGTTGGGAAAAGACTGGGTTGTTAAATAAATGACAAAAGCCTTTTGTAAACCCGCCAAAAAGGTTGACTGAATAGGAATGGGAGAGAAAAAAAGATATCTGGTTCTGTGGTATTTAAAAAGCAGCCGGCTCAGCCCAGAGTTAAAAAGTCAGCCAGGCCTTATGGAGCTTCCAGGTGGCTAACGCACGGAGGGGGAGCCAAGCTCATCCATATGAGGATCTAAAGAGGGCTCTCATAGCCTGCCCGCTTCCATTACAATGCACATGTGGTTGCTGTCAAACAGCATTGTGAGGTTCAATCCCTATGTGCTTCCTAACCGCATAGCCCGACACAACCCACAGTCCAGAAGGCTTGTTTGACACGCACGCACAGGATGGCCATCTTCACGCACGTTTTTGCATGGCAAAGCAGCACAGTAGCACACCAGTGTGTTTCAGGGATTTAGCCATCACGACCGACCCCTCCAGCTGTTTGAACCTGATTTTTTTAACACAGTCTCGCCGCCACGATGTGTGCGGCGCCCTACAAAGCACTGCACAATGGCCCTGACCTCAATAGTTCCAGGCCCAGGCCACACTAATGGCTAGGGGGCAAACAGTAGACCCTGATGTGTGTTGTTTTGTCCAGGGAGTAGTCACCGGGGTCGAGGTGGTCAACTGGGTCATCTGCCATGACGGGGACTGCTCAGTGGCTCTGGGCTCCAGGCAAGGTCATGGGATGGCCATTGTGCACACTGGAAGACAGACAGACGCAGACGGACACGTGGCCTCCAACAGGCAACCAGGCCAGACAGCCATCACAGCAAGCAAACAAACAAGGAGGTAAACAAACAAGGAGGAAAACAACATCCAAGACAGGCAATTATCCAGAATACACCGACATCAGGATTTGGAGTTTGAGTTGGATGGCATCTTAATTAAATTTTTCATTTTCCCTGCTTACTATTTATGGAAATTATCTTTCATCTTTGTCTTGGTGCTTTTATGGACTGCTGGTTGCAATCTACAGTACATTCAATCAAGTCAGACAATGCTCTAAAATATGCACACCTTTTTGCATATTTCATATTGATATACTTACAGTCGACAACGGAAAATGCCTGAAGGCATTATCAGGAAGACAGCTTGCCTTATGAGGCTTGGTTCCAGTTCCCCACAGCCCAGAGCCAGAGGAAATAGTCAGGGTCCATAGCTTTTCCACCGGGATGTTTTAGACGTTGCTCCAGCACGGTGGTGTGACAGCTCCCCTCTTGAGATAGAAGTAGGCCTGCATGTAGTGAGCTCTGGGTCCCCTGTCCTCGTTCCTACCAGACCTCTGCGGACACGGTATGGACAGACACGACCAGGCTCTTCCACTATGTGTGCCTCTGATCTGAGGACAGGGACAGCATGGGCGGTTTGCTCCCATGCTATAATTAGCTCTCTTTTCCTAACCCGATTAATCTAACGACTGGGCTGTGGCTCTTGCTGACACCAACGGTGACGCAAACAAAAAAAACTGTAGAGAGCGGAGGAAACCCTTTTGCCACGGTCCCATACCAAAAGACAGCAGACACAGACCTTAGTCTCTCCGTTTTGGGGAAAATTGGTTCAAGAGATCAAGATGATCCGTTTTTCCCATGTCACGTGATTAAGCCACTCCAATGAGCGGGGGAGACTGTCAGAGTCCATCTTCTTTGGTGATTGAGCTCCGTGACCACAAGGGCAAAATGAGGACTTTCAAATGATTACAAATTCAACTAAATCCAAGTTAGAAGGACATGCTTCACTTACCGAGCACATCTGATTTCAGAAAAATCTCAGTATGGCTCTCTTATTTTAAAAATTCAATAATCATATCCTACTCAGATGAAACTTGAGAGTTGAGTTGACCAGTTACAATTAGCAGTTCAAGAAAAAACATTACCTTGCCCTACTTACGTGCCCTCAACTTAAAAAAAAGAAAGAAAAATGCAGCAAATAACCACTGTAATATTCACTGCAAAGGACAACACAAAATTCATCCACTTCATATGAAGCAGAATGAGCAATCACAGAGAGCAATAACAACCATTTACATGGGTGGAAACTCTGGCCGTGCTACGAAATGACCTTTGATCCCGTAGTTAATTGAGGGCTTTTCAAGTACATCCATCACAAGTCTCTAAATGGAATTGAAATGAAACAAGCATGCATCATCATCCGGTCGGAGAGAGAATTTCGCTGGCTTGTAGGCCTCTAGTGCAAAATAGTTCGCCTGGTCTTTAACAGGAGTCGTTGGCATACACATAATGATGACTGATTATTTCACTATTAGACTGATAGAGACCAAAGGCAAAGCAGCCAGAGCCAGCACAGAGCCAGTAATGGGCTCAAACAAATAGACATGATTGTTATTGACTTCCATAAGGCCCCTGTCACAATTGCAAATTACACTAAATGGCTCTGCATGATAAATCTCACTCTCTCTACCTCGACAGCATGGCCTCTCGCGTCACCCTGCATTAATGTCCAAGACAGCTAATTTCAATGGTTGAAAATGGAACCATGATGACAACGAATACAAATCGAAAGGTGACCTATGACAAAGCAGATTTGCGGGGACAACGTTGCGGCAGCGTGTTGTTTCGATCGTAACAGTACTGAAACACCCCGTGTGACCAGGTAGAAGACTACAGGGATGTTTAATGAGTCCCATTGCGAGCGGCAGATGGAAGCGAGCTTAGAGCCCTCTAATAAGCACTAATGCATTTTTGCACTCAGTGTAATGAAGCCTGAGAGAGCTCAGGCGGACAGGGTGGTCATGAGAGCCAGGAGGGGGAGGAAGATTTCAACTGGGACAAACATAAGGAAATAGAAAGTAACTCACAGGGATACAGAGGTTTTGAGCCCCAGTGTGTCTGAATGATGGAGAGGGTGTAAAAAAGAACAAAGAAAGGGACCGGTTCGCTCAGGGCTTGGGTTCCATAAACCGATACCTCCAACGCTCAGGACACCGGATCAAGAAGATCAATGAGATTTCATCTGTTGAATACATGTCAAATGCCCAGCAATTTCTATTATCTCCACTGGAACAGTAAACACAAAGAGAGCAACACTGGTCATACAGGCTCACAAACCAGCGGAACCAGGCGCAATTATTTCAAACAAACCATTTACAGGTGCTCAATTTTCCTTTAAAAGTAAAACAGGGAGCTTGCAGTTGAGTCACATTGTCCCTATAAAGCCCATCATCCTCAGCCTTCACAAAGTATTCTCAAGAGAAGCGAGGAGATTGAAAAACCCACCGCTTTAGATGTAGTCATCTGACTTTTAATCCATCACTAGCATTGAAAAGTGATGGGGAGAGGTAATCCTTTCAACACAGCGCCAAGAGACAGACTGCATTAATGAAAACCGGTCTATAGAAAGTACTATATTCCAAATATTAAATATATTATTTTTTATTATTAGTATGTTGAAAAGGCTTTTGTGCTGAGGATCTAAGATTTATATTTCTGTTCTATAGACTGGCTTAAAGACTATTAATGAAATAAAAAAATACCATGGGGAGATGGGCATGGACACCATGTGAAAATGACAAACAAACCACTTGTGTGGAACTGATTCTGTTAGCTGAGCTGATGCTCGCTGAGCATGATCCGCTATCCTTTTCAATTCGCTCCAAATGTTACCAAGGTTACAGCAGCCCAGTGTGTTCACATGCGGCGCTTCAGTTTCCATGATGTGCCAATAAGACTGCTAACTGGCCCTTTGGTTTGGGTGACATTTTAATTGCTCGACTTAAACAGCGCCATAGACAGACCGACCTAAACAGGCAAGTACTTAGTGACAAGTCACATGTTATGCATGGACTGCCAACCATGCAAAAACCCTCTACCTAGTCGTCCATGCCAGAGTGACAGTAACGTGAAATGATGCGCTAACAGCCATACTATAAAATGGTCTCTGCCCTTTAAGGGAGCCATATTCATTACCTTGTCCCTCTGGAAAGCATGTTTATTACTGTGCATTAATATTAGGTCAACGGTACGTTTTAGAAACCAGCACTGCTAAGAGGGTTTACACAGCTAAAAGCGTGAGAGAGAGAGATAGAGAGAAAGAGAGAGAGAGAGAGACGGACGAAGAGAAGACTTAAGCAAGAGAGAGTGTAAGCCATCCTGTTTACAAGGTCCTTGGATTTTTCTCATAACACAAGGTCAAGCTTGGGACTTCCACATTCATTTGGTTAGTGTGCGGCACGGAGTCTCATCCCGGCCATAAATTACCAATGGCTAATGAGAGCTGGCAGGCAATCCCAGGAGACTGGCCATCAGGTCCGACCCATCGCCAACCAGCCCTGCCTCACATATTACACAATGTCATTCACGTCCAGTCCCCATACCTGAAGTAGCTCTCAGTACCTCTGCAGATTGAAAAGGAAATGTGATAACAAAACATAACTACATGGTTTTAAGAGCCACCCTGTAGTTGCAAAGGGGGTTCATCAGGCTTGTTAGGAAACACTCAGGACCGGAAACTATTAGAGGTACTGAATACATGTAGCTGGCAGCGGCACATGCTGTCTGCTTAGAATGGGCCACATTGATAAGCTGCCAGTCACAATGGAGCCCAAAGAGGCCGGCATAAGAGGTTGGCAAGATAGCAACCCCCGCTTTCTCAAAAGTGGGCTTAGACTAGGTTGGAACAGATCAGAGCAGCGCTAGTAGGAGGCATCGACATAGGAGACACGGAAACTGGGGGAGTCCTTGAGGAGGAGCTGGGGCTCTCTAAATCTCTCTATACCTCCCTGTCTTCACCAGCTGTTGGGGGGGGGGGGGGGGGGGGGTTAAGACACCATGGCGAAGACTCAACAGAGCAGATTAGGATGTTAGGGCTGGAGGAGGAGGAAGACAGTGCTGGGTCTTTCCTCACAGATATGGAACCAGTAAAAAAAAAAAAGCCCATGCTGCTGAATCGTTGCAGAGAACCACCATTTCGCCCTAATGCAGTAGGACAGGTTTATCAAAAAGACCCACAACATGGTCTTCCGCAAGGACTATCGCTCCAAAAATTTGAAATCTGACAACCACCCTACTGCTGTCAGGCTCTTAAGCAAACGGCATAATTAGGAGCATCACATCCAGTGCTGCTCTACTCTGTGTGCGAGGGAGCTGATTGGAATATTCATATGCTGTTGGGAACAGCTGAATGCACATGGTCTCGCACCCAGTGGGAGCTGTTATATTGGAAGGTTGCAGGAATAGAACGCCATTTGGAGTTGGCCTGGACGGGTGCACTTGGATGTCTGTTTCACTCACGGCCCACATGGTGGTTTGTGACACCACAGTGCACATTTGAAATGATTTGGAGTGAGCAGTACAACTGTTGCTTTTAATCCATGAGGGGGCATCTTAAATGTACAGACAGTGACAGATCTATATGACCTTACAGGAACACAGGCAGTAGACTGAAAGATATGAGATGTGACACAGCCAGCTTTATCAAAAATTGTTTTACTTGACACATGGTTAAATTGAGTTATACATTTCTTATAACATGTAGTATATGCTAAGCACATACTGTACATTATATTGTTCATTTTTGAATAATTTAGGGTTAGACTAAAATATATATATTTTAAATGTATTTGTGTAGAAATGGAGTTGCTTTCACCAGATACGTTTTCATGTGTAATCCATCTGAAGGAAATGTTGGGATTGTGTTAAATAGGGACGTCCCGGTGATAATCCCACAGTGGAGTTCTTCACTCTTGTCAGTCCTGTCACCACTGGTAGAGTGAGGTAATTGGGGTCACATCCCTTGTCATCGTTTAATTATTTTCAGATCCTCTTCCTGCATATTAAACAGCACCAGTGGAAGAACATCTGGGGGTTCAGTGGCTGAGGGCTTGAAATTTATTTTTGCAGTATGAGCGAGCAAGACTTCAGCACATGGGTAAGAATTATTTGAGTAAGGCTGGGGAGATGAATTAATGAACTTCCAAAGGTCAACTAAAAGTGCAATTCAATAAATAAATAAAATGTAGTCACTTCACACAAGGAAAAGTATTTCAAAATCATAAGGTAAGGCTGACAAATGGAAAGACTGGACAGAAAGAAGATGTTGCCTAATCTTTCAGTATAAAAATCGATTGAAGAAAAAACTACAAGGAATATCAGAGACTGTTATCTATGAACATAGATCATAGAAACATCTGTAAAAAGTTTAACAAAGGCTTACATCACCTCTTTAAATGATTAAATCAAGGATATTAAGACCAATCAAATCACTTTCCAACTGATTTTTATCATCAACACTTAAATAAAATAAGTTGAAAACGAACGGAATAATACTGTCTTGGAAAGTTTATCATAAGTTTAAATGAAAGATGTGTTCCAGAGATTCCTTCTACAGTGGATTTTTTTATTTATCAACATGAAAAATATAGTACGCTATTAAACTACAAAGATGAATCACACCACATGAACATCACATAGTGGCTCAACGTGGAAAGCATGCAATCTCATCAACCAACCAAATTACGTTTGCCCTTACAGCAACTATAGGCAACTTTTTTATATTAACGGATAATCAATACATTTCTTTTGATAGCACATTGTAATTTCTATGGGAGAATTAAAAAATCAGTCCTCCTGAACTCTCAAGATTTTACACTCATTTTGTCTGCCACTGGGTACAATCTCTTGCAAAACTGTGACAAATTGCTTTACGGCACAAGGAAGTGCATCACTAAATCAGGAAGACATGCCTATACTTGGATTATAGTCGTTGATCATGGAAGCGATATGCATATGTGCATTCTGCATGTCTTCTTTGTGACAGTTAGGCAAAATAATTACATTAAGCAAACGATAGGGGTCGCCAAAATCACCTCCTACAGATAAACTGCCTCTATTAACTTTATTGTAAAAAGTTATATTTTCATTATTTGTCAAATATGGGGTTTATGGATTTTACTAGATGAGCAAAACCTGACATTAGTTACTGTAGGGTTGACTTGCAACCCATTTGTAACCCAAATACCAAAAGGAAAATACAGCTCAGTCAGGCATTCCGCGATTAGTCAGGAGATCAGCGACATGCAGGACTGTGGGGCATGCACGCCATAACAGCCTTAAACACACATTGGGCTCTTCTTAAATGGAACGACCTCTCCTACACTGGGCCAGTATGAACTGGCCCCATTACCATTCAGTTCTTTCAGCTCGCTCTTATCTCACTCTCTTTGGGGAAATTCACTTTGCTTGACGGGTGATGGCATTCCTGACGGAATTCCTCCCTGATATATTCAGCGTAGTCCATTCATGGTGCCACCATCTGTTTGTGGTGACTCAATGCCGAAGAGGGGGAGGCATGGTGGCAAACCAGAGGGACATATTTGCCATCAGCCCACTGCAATTTGGACAAGCTGCTGCTTCATAATACTAGAGGTCTTTGAACATGCTACAATGAATGTACAAGAACGTCTGGCAGACATATGCAGACTCCCTCGAAAAAGAAACAGAATGGTGAAATGCTATATCGGAGTCTTTGCCTATTGGTCATGGTCACTGTGTGCAGGCTGTGGCTGTGCATCAGGACGAGAGGGAGATGGATGCTACTGAGAATGCCTGGCGCCCAGTCGGCCGGCCAGCCTTCCTCTCTCCCTTTCTCTCTCTCTCTCTGAACATCCTCACTGAACCTCTTCCCAGAAGCAGCACCCACCCACCCACCCCCACTGCTCACATGCTCTGGATGATGAAATCAATCTGAGCCCCCGTGACACCAGCGTTAACTCTCCTAGTCCCTCTTCCACTCTGTTACCCCCCTCCCCACTCCCAAGCAACGGCCTCCCGCAGGGTTGGTAGGGCTGGCTCACAGATCCGCTGAGCGAGGGTTTTTTCATGGCAGCAAACCCCCCCCCCCCCAAACACACAAAGATTCTTACAAATACAACCCACCTGCCCCTTCAACATTGTGCCTTCCTGTAGTCTTGCACTACGATCCGAGAGTTCTGACCAAAATAGGGAGAAGTTGTAGTTTCCTTTGCGGCAGTTTAAATCTGGAGGTCTCCGATGGTATATTAATAGCAAGCAAAAGGAGGAATGTGGAAATAGATATTTTTTGGGGTGCAGATTGTGCTGCATCATCTCACTGATCTCAGTCTCTGGGAGTTCCAGTGCTGCTCTGGGGTTCCTCTCCTGGAAGCACGCATCCTGCCATGGTTTCTGCTTCTGGATGTTTGCCAGCACCGTGGCATAATGCACACGCAAAAATACAACCGACGCTGGCAAGTGTGAGGCAGGGACCCTGGTCAACGTAATCTACCGTGACACCTCAGCAGAAAACAAGGTCAGTTTTAGCTTTACATTGAAGCCAGCATAGATCAAAAAAAATTCAAAGCTGGAATACAGAAAAGATAAATCTGTGTTCTCCCCTAAGGTATATGGACGATGGCAAGCAAGCAAATATAAAGCCCTAACAGAATGTTGGAATTGAAAGCAGTTACTTAATTCAATTTTTAAAGTAGGGCAGAAAAAAAGCCTAGGCAAGCCTTTCCTGTTGCAGAATTATCAACCATTCAATTTAGCCTAATTAATACATGTGGATTCCGGTGCTGCTGACTAAGCTTCCATTGTCCAATAACCTAATATAATTCAACCGCACTGGGAATTTTTTTTTTTATTTCCCAAACTGAGTGTGTGTGCACATGCATGCATTTCTCCTTCCCATGCCAGCACTACGTACGCTGGTGCAGCATATCTGGTTTCATGGTCAAGGCAAACCACATCCACACTGCACCACTGCCCTCTATGCTGCATAGCGCTGCAGCAACCACAAACTTACCTCAACTTCAACAATATGACAATGGTAGTCAAACACTTGAACAACCATAGGTGCTGGTTAAGGTCTAAACAAGTCTCGGCACAACCTAAAGAAAAGATTGACTCATAAGGGACTGACAAAGAGAATACATGGCCCTGTGTCAATTGGCTTCTGAGAGAAACTCAGCCTGAGCTTGACAATGACAAGGACTGGGGGTCACTGTCACAAGACCCCAAAAATATGTCCTCATGACAATTTTCGCATTTTTACGGTAGGGATATTCCACGGACAGACATGACAGTGTGCACAGCTCGTCATTCAGTCCCAGCTGGTCAAGACTTCTTGGTTTCACACTCCATAGAAACCCTCGTCCGCCTGAGCCCCGCACATCAAACCCTTTCCCACACATAAAGCCCAGCATTGATTAATACACTGGCATCTATTCGTGTCCTGACAGTGTCCCTTTATACCTCCTGCCAACACTTAAGTAGGGAAGAAAAACATTTTCCTCCCTCTATTTGACCAGTTCTTTGTGAGACGATCTGGCATGACCCCTACATATATCAGCTGTCACTTACTGATGGCCCCCGGCACTGAAGACACAGCCGGTCAAACATGCAAGATCAATGTGTAAGAGTGAGCACAGAGATCATTTCGGATAGCATCCGCCATGAATCAGTGGATGGGAATATAATTACTTTTCATAAAAGATTCACATTAAGAATGGACAAAAAATATTAAACTTCTTCATAGATAGATAGACGGTCATTAATAGGGCAAAATACCCTGCCTCTATGGAAATTATGTGTTTGAAAAAAGTGCTGTATATTGATCATATTGATACATTTTAATAGACAGGGATGCACATTCCAATGGCAGACCAGTTTCCACATTCAAGGGATACATTTCAAGGCAGCTTTTTCCCATTTTTATAATCTTTGCAAATGAACAAAAACACATTATTCATTTCCTCACTACACCACTCATAGGTTCAACCACAGTACTGTAAGTACAGCTAATCTCCTGCTACTGGTGCATCAAAAGCAATATGATGGAGAGAGCACAAACAGTTATTCAATGCCTGTATGTGCTAATTAGAAGTGCATTTTAACACCAATTAATCTCCAGTGTACAAGAAACATTGAGAAAATCCATGTTAGGATGATGGGAAAAGAAAACTAAAAGAGGTCGAAGAGGGAGTTAATGGGTTGTGATGAAGAAGCAGCTGAACGATAGGCCACTAGAGATGTAACTGGCGATGACATTACAGACATACAGTGCTGTGCAAAAGTATTTGCCCCCTTGCAGATACTTATTGTTTTTGCACATTTGTCACACTTAAATGTTTCAGATTATCAAACAAATTTTTATATCAGACAAAGATAACCTTAGTAAATACAAAAAGCTGTTTTTAAATGATGATTTCATTTATTAAGGGAAAAAAGCTATCCAAACCAACCTGGCCCTATGTGAAAAAGTAATTGCCCCCTAAACCTAATAACTGGTTGTGCCACCCTTGGCGGCAACAACTGCAATCAAGCGTTTGTGATAACTGGCAATGAGTCTTTCACATTGCTGTGGAGGAATTTTGGCCCACTCTTCTTTGCAGAATTGTTTTAATTCAGTCACATTGGAGGGTTTACGAGCATGAACGGCCTGTTTAAGGTCATGCCACAGCATCTCAATCGGATTTAAGTCCGGACTTTGACTAGGCCACTCCAAAACCTTCATGTTGGGTTTTTTGAGCCATTCAGAGGTGGACTTGCTGGTGTGCTTCGGATCATTGTCCTGCTGCATAACCCAAGTGCGCTTGAGCTTAAGGTCACGAACTGATGGCCGGACATTCTCCTTCAGGATTTTCTGGTAGAGAGCAGAATTCATGGTTCCATCAATTACGGCAAGTCGCCCAGGTTCTGAAGCAGCAAAGCAGCCCCAGACCATCACACTACCAAAACCATGTTTGACTGTCGGTATGATGTTCTTTTCCTGAAATGCTGTGTTAGTTTTACGCCAGATGTAACGGGATGCACACCTTTCAAAAAGTTCCACTTTTGTCTCGTCAGTCCACAGAATATTTTCCCAAGTCTTGGGGATCATCAAGATGTTTTTTGGCAAATGTGAGAAGGGCCTTTGAGTTCTTTTTGGTCAGCAGTGGTTTTCGCCTTGGAACTCTCCCATGGATACCATGTTTGCCCAGTCTCTTTCTTATTGTTGAATCATGAACACTGACCTTAACTGAGGCAAGTGAGGCCTGCGGTGCTTTAGATGTTGTTCTGGGTTCTTTTGTGACCTCCTGGATGAGTCGATGCGCTCTTGAAATAATTTTGGTAGGCCGGCCACTCCTGGGAAGGTTCACCACTGTTCCATGTTTTCTCCATTTGTGGATAATGGCTCTCACCGTGGTTCGCTGGAGTCCCAAAGCCTTAGAAATGGCTTTGTAACCCTTTTCAGACTGATATGTGTCAATGACTTTGTTTCTCATCTGTTCTTGAATTTCTTCAGAATGGAGCATGATGTGTTGCTTTTTGAGATCTTTTAGCCTACTTCATGTTGTCAGACAGGTTCTATTTAAGTGATTTCTTGATTCTACAGTTCTGGCAGTAATCAAGCCTGGGTGTGGCTAGTGAAATTAAACTCAGCTTGCCCAAAAATGTGGTTAATATCAGTTAATTCATGATTTAACAAGGGGGGGGCAATTACTTTTTCACATAGGGCCAGGTTGGTTTGGATAGCTTTTTTCCCTTAATAAATGAAATCAACAGCTTTTTGTATTTACTCAGGTTATCTTTGTCTGATATTAAAATTTGTTTGATAATCTGAAACATTTAAGTGTGACAAATGTGCAAAAACAATAAGTATCTGTAAGAGGGCAAATACTTTTGCACAGCACTGTAGGTATATGGCCAGTCTGGAGTACTAGGCCCGTTTAAAGGCCGTTTTTCGTCGCTCAGTTGTGTTTCGAGGACACTTTCTTAGGGTCTTCCCCCAGCGGTCGTCCTTTTTGGTGAGGCAGAGATCAAGCTCCACTCTCCAGAGGCCCAGGGCCAAACTCAGCAGTAAAGTTCAATGGGACAGCCAGTTCCCACACCACTCACACTACGAACACTACAGACACAGTAAATACCAGCCAAAAAAGACTAACACACTCACACCTTCTCCGTTTTTCACAATCACCCGTGCAATCAAAATTAAATGAACGTTAAGGTCCCTTATTTTCCTATGAAGGCACCGACTGATTTGTTCAAATCTTTATTGGTTTCAATCTAATTTCATACTTTGAAAGTTCTACTGTAACAGTTTTAAAAGAAAAAAAAAGCCAACTACAGCTTGAAATACACAACAAAATAAACAAAACGAATGTATACACTGTATATATAAAAAATATACTGTATAGATATTTCCTTTTGGAACGCCACTTTGTCACTCTTTTTATCCAGCCTTGCGATGCGCTTTAGTCTGGTGCTCTCACTGGACATGTCTGTTTCATACAGGTGGGGCAGACACAGTTCCATGTTAAGCTAAATTGCCTGGGTCAGACGATATATGCTCCAGTGTTTACTCTTTAGGTTTGCCCAGTGATTACAATTAAGCAGCTGTTATCCCTGGACATAATCAAGGCAAGGCAAGGCAAGGCACAGCACGGCAGGGTTAATCCCCTTAAAGACTCGTGCAAGAGAAGGAATACATGGAGCATGCACAAACACACACACACACAGATATCTTTTTTCTTAGCATGTTCAGGGAAGGTGTCCTGTTTTGCGGGTTGCTTTGGAGGGTTGTTTTTTGTCTGTTTGTGTGTGTGTGTGTGTGTGTGTGTGTGTGTGTGTGTGTGTGTGTGTGTGCACATGTGATTGTGTGGGGGATAAAGGTGAACAGAAATTTTAATCCCACAAGCAGTCCAAAGGGTGTGTGTTTTTAATATCAATCCAGGCCACTGTTTCAGTTGACAGCTGCAGGGTTCAAAATATTTTTAAGTCCTTCTGCAAATAACAATACAGATTTTCTCGTGCTGTTTTTCCAGTTCGCACTGACAGGAAAGTAGGTATGAAGAGAGTAATTTTAAGTCATCTTTATTTTAATCTTAAATAATAATCGTTTCCGGTTTGGTCGTAATTTTCTTTGTCTTAGAATGTATAAGCCACACATCACTGTCACAAAAACAAAAAATTAAGGACAGCTATTCACTGTTGGATTTTAATGCTGAAAAAAAAACATAATCAATGTGTTAGAACTGGACAAAGACTACAGCTATATCCTTTGCAGAACGATGGTCTTAAGAACAGGTGCCAAGGGAAAAGTTGTGCCAATGTGGGTGAGTGAGTGGCTGCAGTGAATTGGAGGTGCATACCAAGCGGCAAAGGGGGAAGCACAGATCAGCCTAGTCTGCAGGTGTCAGCGCCATAAAGGGCCATTCACTCTGGCCTTGGCCAGACCCAATCAATGGAGGATTAGTAAAAACTAAGAAACATCACCCACAATGTAAGTAAACTATCACTTGTAACAGTATTTTAGCTGTAAGGCGTTTGAAAGATTCACAAAAACTGTGAAAAAAACATTTTAAGTGACCATCGCAACATTGTTTAAGAAGAAATTGTCAAACGAATAGGCAAGATGACAGCTTCCAGAGAGAGAAGTTGATTTGCCTCATGCTTGAGAAAATGTTATATTTGTGCACTGGAGAACTCATGAGGAGAAAATGTCAAGCATAAGTGCACTTAATTAACATTCAACATCATCTAGTGCTGAAGAAACACTACAATTTCACTGCAACAGTTCTGAAGAACAGCAAACTAGAATCAATAGGTTTGACTGTCATGCCAAGTATCTAGACTTGACAGGGCATAGATAAAAAAATCAAGGAACAATTTACTGAGGGCACATTCTTGATCATTTTGACTCCTTGTCACAGCCAGTGTCTCAACTGACCTTATACTAGCATATTCTATTAAAACACAACATCACTGAGTGCTGAATTGATTCCACACATTATCCCATTTAAAACCCCTTGTGTAGCCTTTGTAAAGTGGACTGCGTGTGGGTGATGCCCATATGTAGCATTAATAGTGTCATGTTCAATTTAAAAGATCACTTCAAAAAAACATAGCCAAAAATGTTGCATTTTTATGAAACAAGAAGTCTCACAAGCTTGGATTTAGAGTATTAAAAAAGTTGTGTGTAAACATATTGGCCACCTTTACAAGTCTCATGTCAAATACCTACTGCATCTGTGAACGCAAACTTCTTCTTGTTCCATTAAGTAGAGGGTAATTATATATTTATATATAATTTAATTTAATTTATTCAAGTGGCCTAATATGCCATCATGCGAGTCCTGCTTCTAAAAACATCATGAAATGAATGCATTCCGTAAATAAATATAGGCTACAACTATCGCATCATTACAGGTTAGGGAAACTGTATGGTTACTCACGACAGCAGGAGTACAAGAGAGGGAAAACAATGGAGTAGGCAAATAATGGCATGATGAATTGATTACCAGATCTTTGCTGTTCGTGCGCTTTGTATATTCAGTGTAGCCTGTCCATCTCCAATGCAGATATATCCATTGTATGCTTATAGACCAGATTGCCCAAAGTCAAATAAAACTATCGTTTTTTTTTGTAAATTAGAATATCTGCAACATCTTTAATGCGTATGTTACACTAAAACGAGAAGCAACGATGTTTGGTTAAGATGCTAAAATAAATTTACACTTGCTCCCTTCTAGCTGTAAAACATTAACGAGTAGTATGAGTGTGGTCACCGACACGGCTATAACTTAATGTTTCAAAATTCAATAAATGAATGCATATATTTCTTACCTCGAGTTTGAATAGCAGAATTGCCGACGTGCACGGACGCAGCACCTAACTTGACGATGCAATCACGAGCTTTGTATCACAGAATTTCCCAACGTCGAATGAACTAGTACATGGACAGTCCTTATCTTAACTCAGTCCTATTCACATGGTCTTCGTAAACGTTACGATACCCCAACAGAGAACACCCGGTCTAGTCCGATGTAAGTTGCGAAGAAGACAAGTTGAATATTGGTTGCTAGAGTAGGCTATGTTTCACAAGAACCATAACAATTCAAACTTAATTAGGCAAATTAAATTTAAGTTAATTAAATTAATAAAATGTTTACAATTTCTTTGTTATGGTTGTTTTGTTTTGGATTATGTGTGGCATCAATTCTTTTCAATACCTTTAACAAAGCAAAAATAAACACATTTACCTAACCAATATTTTGAAGGCTAGTGTATCCACTTTATCCCTCGTCCAATAGTTGAGCTGTCAGTCAGAATGTCACCGCCCTATTGCTTGGCATTCTATGAAATTATCAGTTTCTTATGCAACCAATTTATGTATTCGGCTAAGCAAAAGCTCTGTCCTACTCGTGTTATCCAGAGATAGAGTAAACGAGTGTGATCATCTGCTTTATTTTTTAACTATATGTTTTCATTTAGCCTAATTGTAGGCCTAATTTGGATTTTGGAGACGAATCACCTACATTATTGTTTCTAATCTTGGTTAGTAAAAACAGTTAATGCTATGGCGTTTTACAACTGGAAATAGAACTCTATTGCAATCTTAGTACCTAATAGTTCCAAACAGTTACATCCAATTTCGACCAATTTAAAACCCCTCTAACAAACTGGACGAGATAAACAATAAAACACTAATCTCCAGAATTGATTAATGTTGGCCCGCCCATACGGGATGATAGACCAATCACACTGATTGTTGCTACATCATTGGTCAGCGTTGGCGTAGTGGCGTACTCGATTTGATTCTTTTTAACTCCCGGATGGACGGTGACTTTGTTAACCTGCAATAACGTGGGTAACATCATAAAATAGAAGAATCAATCGAGCAAACACAATTTTCTTTGTGCCAACGAGATGAATCGTACTTCATTTGACGGCATGTTGTGAACGGAGCGGTGAGTGGCTAGCTAGCTAACGTTAGTTAATGTAAAATGTATGGCTTGCTAACGTTAAGTTAGAACGCCCCATGTAACTTATTATTTTGCTGTAGTTCCCAGTGACCTCAGCTGTTTGTTATCTTCACACACAGCTAGACTTAAACTTTTGCACTTTTAATCTAACAATTGTAATAAACTTCAAACAGGCTAAGTTTGTCTAACGTTAGATGGCTGTGTGGCTAGCACTAGCAGATACAGACGTTACGTCAGAGTCAACAGCAGCAGAACATGAAGCAGTGGTCTGAGTTCCATCTGGAGTGTACTGCACAGTCTGTGTATTTAAACACAAATTTACTATTTTAAATCAGAAAATTCAGTTATGTTACTGAATACTGTATGTAATGAAACTATCTGGTAAACATTAGCTGATTAATTGTAACTTGGCTTACTAGCTAGCTAGAAAATTAAACTCGCAAGCTAGGTAACGTTAGTTATCCAGCTTTACCAAAACAAAAGGTTCCGTTTGTCTGTCAATCCACTGTTAACTATGGGCTAATGCTACTCGATTTATAGACACAAGAGTCTAACAACCTTCTGACCTTACATTACTGTAATTGGACACTTGACAAGACCTCCTTGAGAGAAACTGAAACTAGCCTTTCTTGCCGAGTTGCTAGTTCAAACATGCAAAGATGGCACGTGTCTGGTTATTATTATCCTTTATTTTATAGAGTTTATTTCTAGGTCTAAAGTTATTGGTACTTGTATATGTCGGAATTGTAACTTCAAGTAAAATGTTACAGTATCACAGCCTAAGCAGCGTTCTTGTTTTTGCCTCGTTTTTAGATATTTTCGGGATGACCCAGTCTTAAAGGGATTGTGAAAAGTGTGAACGGCTTTCTCCCATACCCATCACCCTCATGTGTATTATCTTCTTCAAGTTCGACCCGCGGCCTGCATCCAAAAACGCCTACAGGTAGCCTTTTTATGATATGTCAATATATTATAAATTGCTTGTCTGTGTCCCATAATCCTTGAGACTTTCTATTAAATTACTACTACTAGGTGAAATGCCGCTGTCTTATCTGATTACCCAATATTGCTTTAGTGTTGCTTCAACAGTTCAACTAATTAGAGAAAAAATAGTGGTCTTACAAATGATCCCATTATTCATTTTGGTCCCAGTGTACAGGCCAATTTAAGTCTGCCTTTCCCCTTCACATATGCAGTGTGCTGCACAGTGGCGTGAGTGGGACAAAATACCGCTGACTATAGGGAAATAAAGTGGCACACAACACACACACCTTTGTTTGTGATATCCAAATCACAACTTCAACATTCTTCTACAATAGTCATCAATGCACTGAATACTTGCTCCAGTCTTTTGGCCTGCTTATACCAGGAAAAATCACTTAAAGGTGCCTCCTGCTTGTAAGCCCTTTTTCCTCAAATTAAAAAGAGTGCCAAGCAGTTGTGGAATGTTCTCTTAGAGTACAATAGTACGTAGTTATCCACCTGGGCCAGGTTTACCTCTTATACTCTGGGATGTTTCCCTATAGCACATTAGAAGTAGATCACAGTGAAACTGTATGAGCACTGACTCTGACTGGACCTTGAGAGTTGATCACATGGTGTCCCAATGTATTGGGGCAATTTGTTATTGCCAAGTTTCTGTTTTAGTTGATCAGACTAATTAATTATGATGTGGGAATCTGTTCTGATTGAGAAGGCTAAATATCTTAGATTTACATTACTGAAGATGTTTTGAATATTGTTTTTAAATGTTGAAGTACCATGTATTTTGAGCAGCGCTCTCTTTAGAATAGATTCTAAAAATAAAATGGTCGGTGTGGTAGTCTCAAATAAAGGTTGTGGAACAATTTAATCAGTATTTGCTTTGACCATTCAATTTAGTATTGTAAGCAATGTTCTCAGTTAGTTAGAGGAAAAAATATGTGGTGTGTGTCCTATTGGGCATGGAGGGTGCTCAGATCATTTAATGACTGGGTAATAAATGTACTATCATCTTAAACTCTTTGAGAATAATGGCTGAAAACTGCCAAACTGTGGACAGAAGCTGCTCAATAGTGAATTCACCCAATCTCTTGTGAGTGTCAGATGCAACATGAAGAGCAGCAATGTACTACACACACAGATTTTTGAGTCATATTTCCTTAAATTAGGTTCTATAGCTTGTTGAAATCTTGTGTAGTGTTTTTCAATTACACCCGGCCACTTGGTTTTTAAGATGCATGCTGAGTCTGATTCTGTTGGTCATTCTCAAAGCGATCTCCCTTTTATCTCTGCTCATCTAATTTTCCACTTCTTCATTCTACTACAATAAAGCTTTAGTTCAAGGCTTGCTTGCAGTCCTCAGTCATTCCATAAAGAATGTGAGGGAAGTGAAGTTCAACAGTATGGATTAATACATGTGCAAGAACTGGAGTCACTACTACCAGTAAGCATACCAAGACCCTTTGCCCATTCATTATGCTCAGCAGTCTAGTTTCAGGCAAATGCCAAGATAAGAATGGTCCAGAAGAGAGCACTACTGCTCCCCCTTGTGTTAAATTGTATTGGTGCAATTGGGTTGGCATAGTGGAAATGTGTGCTCTGATTACTGTGAAGATTAAGTTTGAAGGCCTGTCACTAAGGGTGTTTCTGCCAGAAGGGTGTTAAGCGAAAGGCACACCCAACCTGTCTCTATTCACCTCAAGTGATCATGCTCGTAATAATCGAGTTTGAAAGCGCATTTCAGTCCTCCTTTGCTTTTTTATTTCTGTAGGTTGATTTTGGCTGCAAACAGAGATGAGTTCTACAACAGGCCATCCAAAGCGGCTGACTTTTGGGCCTCAAACAGCAATATCCTTAGCGGTGAGTATGTCATCGACGTGAAGTAGCTAATAGATTGGGATAACATAGCTCCCTTTAGGGAGGAGTTCGCTCCATTTCTCGACTCCCAACGTTGGTATTTCACCGCAGCACGTCTCATCTAGTATGCATTCATCAGATAGTGGGTTCCCTGTCCACAGATTTATCTGAAAAGGAATTAAGGCTCAGCATCTCCCCCAATAAATCATTTTGTTCATTGTGAAGAGGATTGGTCTGCAATAAGCTTTATTAGTCCTCATGTCACAAGCTTTCCAAATAAGATTATGCAACTCTAAACAAATGTTTTGTTTGTTACGGAGCTGTTGGATTATACCGGGACTGGAGTGAATCTAGAGACCTGCTTCTTGTGAGCTTTACTGTTCATGAATGTGTATAAGGAAACGCTCAGCATTTGTCTTGCTGAGGAGCTGGTACTGAGATTATTATGAAGTTAAAAGTTGTCCCTGACAAAACTATTATTATTATTATTATTATTATTATTATTATTATTTGTGCGTCAAGACCCAGAGTGAGGGGCTTCTTTCTTTCAGTTTATCCTTGCTCATGCCAAAAAAACTGTTTCAAAATCAGTTGCTAGCCACATAATTCAGGACAAGAATTCAGAAGAATTAGATTTTGACGCAAATTGGAGACTTGTAAATTGCAGTAGATTTGGACGTTATCCCAGTGTGAGATATATTCAATGTTAGGGAATGGGAAAAGGATGTGTTATCCCATGGAATGTTGCCTGGGAAATCTTTCCCCTCCACTGAGCCATGGGGCCTCCCCAGCTGGCTGCCTGCAGTAAATACTACCTTTAATTGACTGATGGTCCCCTGTCCAACGCACAATACAGCCAGGCCAGGAAATCCATCATCCCGCTTCTTGCCGAAGGAGCGAACACAGAGATGCCCTGGCTTTTTCATCTGTCTGCTCTTCCTCACTGTAATCACAGGGTCAGACTCCAATAGCCCTCCTCTAATTGATGGCTGCTTTTATGTGGTGTGGCAGAAATAAATGGCTGTGGCTTATCTAGGGGAGGTGGTGGTGGCAGGGTCCTGATGGAAACATAGCAAAAGGGGAAGGGGGGGGCTCTATTTATGGCTCCCTCTGGGCTCTAAGTAGCTTTCTCTGCCCTCTGGCCTTGGGGATTAAGACCTGTCTGAGGCTAAGTGTCACACTAAGTGGGCCTCTCCTTACAGATTGTATTAAAGTGTAGTAGACCTATTATTATCCCCACATAGAAAGATGTCCTTTCACCTTTTTATTTATTTTGAAGTAAATATTTAGTTTGCTGTATTGTATTTATTGTAATTCTATAGTCATGTTGATCATGGTGTGATTCAGTTCGATATCTGCTATTGCATGCTTTTGCTAAAGGGATTTCATTTTCCAATCAAAATTGGAGGGTAATAAGCCATCAAAATAAGATATTCATCAAACTTTATATTCCTAATATATTAGTTTTTATTAGTCCCCGTGTTGCCTGCCTGGGCTATCAGTACTGGCGGGAATACAACTATGCCTGATTTATTTAGGCAGCACACCAGGATTTACGTACTGATGAACTTGATTGTTTGTGTTTGGCAGGTAGAGCAACTTGCAGACATTCTCATTTAAATAAATTGTAAATTGCTAGATTTTCTTGTGTAGACCGTTGTCACATGCTGAGAAATAGATAACAAGCTATTGAAATGCCCTTAATGCAATGCCCGCTTAGTTGGTGTACATGTCTTTTTCTGCGTTCTCAGGATTAGACCAGGAGAATGGCAAGGAGGGGGGATCCTGGCTGGGGATCAGTAAGAAGGGGAAACTCGCTGCACTGACCAATTACCTGGAGGCGAAGCCCAACCCTGATGCACAAGGACGAGGTGAGGGACCAGCCAATCATGTCCGCTGCCAATACAAACGCAGTGGCTACAGTAGAACAGAACTTTACCTGCACTGTACTGTTAGATAAGTGTAGACGGTAGTATACATATTAATAGATGGAGTTCAAGTTACAATATAAAAGGCAGCTATGTATGAGAAATACATTACAGGTAAGTGTATGTATAGTAGTATTAGGCAGTAACATGACATTCAGCAGCCAAATAGTGCCGTTTTGTCACTGGAGGAAGGTGTGTGGGGGTGGGTGAGGGGTATGGGGGCTATCACCGGGGTGCAGACATCAGCAGAGTGACAGCTGCGGGGAAGCTGTTCCCGAGCCTGTTTGTCTTGGAACGGAGACTCATGTAGCGTCTCCCGGAGCGTAGAAGAAAAAACAGACTGTGGCAGGGGTGAGAGGTGTCCCTGACGATGCTGTGCACCCTTATCAGACACCGCTTGCAAGGAACAGCCTCAGCGGTGGGGAAGGGGGTACGGTTGACGTGTTGGGCAGTGTTTACCACCCTCTGCAGTAGGACTGAGACCTTGTGGTCGATTAATTGTTTAGTTGGTCGACATGCTGTCGGTCGACCAAATTCTCATTGTTCGATTAATTGCTGGTGTTCCTTTCATAACGAGAAAAGCCCTTTTTAATTCATTGTTTTCGGGGCGGGAGGGACATGCAGACCTGGTTTATTTTATTTTTGTGTTAGAGCTTTGATTATGAATAAGAAGTCAATTTAAAACGTATTTAGAAAATAAATAATTGCATGGTTTAATTGACTATAAGACTTATAAGAAAGGAAGTCAAAACACCCCAGGTTTCACATCTTTTAACTCACCCAAATTCAGACTGTTTAGACTGGCGAAACTTATTCAATATTTACTAGGCCAACTGTTGACACCATGTTGAAGTCCTCGGTGTGGAGACGTTTTATTAAAAAAGATGGAGAAAAAGAATCAGGTCAACAGGTCGCAGGTCAACAACAACAAGCATGGCATATCACATAAAAACTGTAGGCATGTTTTTTTCAGGTTGTCTGCTAGCATGGTTTGTCAGCTTTTGTGTTGAACAGGCTTGAGGCTTTAAGTGTGAACATGTCAGAATTCATCGGAATTCATATGAACATGGGCAGATGTACGCTGGTCGGCTCCGTGTCTGTTATCATCTCAGTAGCCTATAAAATAATTGAATATGCTGCAAATAGCTGTTTTATGTTTATTAATAATACATTTAGGCTACCAGGTAGAGTGCTCTTAGTGTACTATGGCTGATTTAGTTAATATAGAGAGGACGTGCAGTCCCCCTCACCGATCAATTAATCGATTAGTTTGAACATTTGGTTTGACCACAGCCTTACTCTGCAGTGCCAATGTCACCGAGTTTGGCGATTTGCTTGCATTTACAGAATGCTGAAGTGAAGTTGATGAACAGCATTCTCATATGCATTTCTGTCATCTAGGTGGGAGAGGGTAGAGCGTAGTGTAGAGATGGCGTCCTCCGCACACCTATTCCAGTGATATGCAGTTGGTAGGGGTCCAGAATGGGTGGTAGGCAGGTTTTTAGGTGTCCCAGGACCAGCCTCTCGAAGCACTTCATGATGGTCGCGGTGAGTGCGACAAGGCGGAAGTCATTTAGGCACACTGCAGTGTTGTGTTTTGGCACAGGCACGTTAAACGTAGATTAAATCACCTGTGGACAGTTGCTTGGACAGATTAAAGATGTCCGTCGTGACCTCAGCCAGTTGCCCATATCAAAAACATTTAACAGGAACGATGGAAGGAGCATTATTTGACATCCTCGCTGGCCCTGTACTTCATTTTAAACATGTTTTTCCTCACTAACCCGGTTAGAACTGGTGTATACCGTCAGCCTTCCTGGTAGCAGTTCAGCGTGTGCTCCACTACCTCCCCACGGTCGCTGCCCAGCTGTTCACTGCAGATGCTCAAAACCCCAAAAGGAAACCTCTGTGTGTTACACCCGATTTCTAATGCATTTACCCTCTCCAAGGCCACATCTCAAGGTGTTTTCATGGCACACTACTATGATGAGCGTAAGCACACATACCCCCTCCAGTGGCCAGCTACCCTCCTAACTCAATTAGCTAATAAGCAAACGTTTCTTGTGACAGTTGAATACATCCTAATTATTGTAATAAGTTGTTGGCTTCACAGCACAAAACAGGAGTTGTAAGTCGTTTTCTACGTCGTTTTACATATTGATCTATATCTAAATCAATGTTTTCGCAACCTGCTGGGTGCAGGCTTCCTTGTTTCCAGCTACCTGACAGACAACCTGGACAGCTACTCCTACCTGAAGAAGGTCTCTGCAGAGGGCCACCAGTACAATGGCTTCAACCTCCTCACCGCAGACTTCAAGTGAGTCAAAGATGTGGAGAAGGACATACTGCCAAGTGACAAAAGGTAGTGCCCAAGGGGTAGAGATGAAACACTAGACGGTGAGACTTTCCTTCTCCCTCCTGTGGATTGGGATGAGGAATGACACAGCAGTTTTTCATCTCTGCCCGTTGGACTGAATAGAAAGCTGGAGTTTTAGTCAAAGCAAACTTTTAGTATAAAGAAGCAGAGCTGCCATTGGCATTCAGAAGGAACCGCACTTGCTCATATTTTTTGGAGGACTAGTCAAAGCTAAGGGTCTTTACAACAAAGAAAAGCCAGACACAGCTTGCAGTCGGGAGTTGTCTCGCCCGTCTGTCTCTGTTTTCCTCTCCAGCAGACTGGAGTGATTTAATTTTGTGGCCTCATGGTGGAGAGAGCAGTGTCAAGAAACTGAAACCCATGACAGCTGTCATACAGAGTGCCTTAGACACCCTATTGTCCCGGCAACAAGTCTAGGCTTATAGAAAGGGCTGCTTCAGCTTCCCTCTCTCAGAGCACAGACACATTTTCAGGTATTTGGAGTGTTGTTGTCCATGCATCCTGGTAAAGTGGCCTCTGGGGGGGGAAGAGCACAGCGGGAGAGTTCTCATGTTTCCACAGCAATTTACTTCACTATTGTGCACAAATATATCTGTTCTCCATGTATACAGACAGTAATGTTGTCCTCACGGTAGGCTGAGCAGGTGGATGTCCACAGCAGGCCCCTGAAAGCCATACAGAAATGCAAATGACGTATTTAAGACAAGGAATGTTCTAGTTCAGCTGCCGCAAATATTACACCGGAAGAAGAAGCTCATATTGACTTAGTCAGCTTACAGAGGAAGTGGATAAATTGTGAATAAAAAAGACTCCATGTCCTTTTTTGCTCTGTTTTTGTGTCAATCATTAATTTGTATCTATAATTTGATGTGTAAAACACAGAAAACACCTGCTGTGCCATCAATGTTACTTTCACCCCAGTGAAAATCCGCTTCAACCCCCCACTATCACACCACACTCAGAGAAATTTTAGCAAATGGATCTGCAGCAGCGCAGAAGATGTGACCTCTATTTTATTAATACATTGGTGTTAATAATTCATCCGTATTTCTCATTTAGCCTTAATTCGTGGAGTGGTGTCTGCTGGGCATGGTGTGCACCTCCTCTGCTCACATCCCTCCCTTTAACATGATGTTTGAAACATCCTTTCATTTCTCCATATATATCGAAATGTCTTTGGATGGACTAGTGTTTTTAATGTTTCTGTATGTATTCTCAGTAAACTTTCTAGTTTCTTAAAAATTTCTTAAATGTGTATTGCATGAAACTATTGTACGCAATCAGTCAGTTACTTTGGATAAGTGTTATCCATTTCCTTGCTAGTACGTCAGTAGTGTGTTACTCATCTTGCTTTGTTGCTCCCTTTGATCAAAACTTAGAATAGTATTGCATAAAAGTCAAAGACTTGGATGACACCAGCCCTTAATTCAAGAGAAAAGTTGCCCTCTAACCATCTGTAAAGAAGTAACTTGTAGTGATCAGTGCTTTCAACAACACATTGTGAATTTGTTAATCAATAACATTATATGAAATAAGCTTGATCCAGTGGTCTGAAACTGTGTGGAATGTTTTTGAAACTGCTTGTCAAATAGTAATTTATATATATTTGCATTTATGAGCTGTTTGGGTGGATGACTTATTTTCCTTTTTAAGGAACAACTAGGATGTTTGGATCACTCGGCCAAAGAAAAGTTAAGATTTTACCAAACAGATCTCTTGTCCCTGTGACCTCCTAAGGCTTGATACATTGCAGTGAAGTCCAGTACTCGAGAAAATACAAATGTTCCAGCAAAAATAATTTATGCCTTATTGTTCATTTTGGCCTCAGAATGACTGAGTCATATTTTGACAACAGTTGAAAAATGTGCACACTGCTTGTGATCGCGTTTCACTTAACTTTTTTAAGGATAGCTCTAGGTCTGTGTGTTTATTATATATTTGGTATCATAAGTTTAGGCAACTATTTGGCTTTTTTGATTCATAGCTGCCCTTAAATTCGATACCCTTGTCACACTGGAGAGACAACCTGGGTAAAAGTTGTTTGCGCTGTTTGTGTAAATGGGTCAAGGTGGATTATCTGAACAAGGTTATAACCCTCGGTCAGGATTTAAGATCTTCCGGGATCGGACACGGCTTGGCAACAGATTACTCTACACGAGTTATGCACGAGGAACCTCATAAGATTTAGAGGTTCACTAGGAGAATGGCAAGTCACAAAACTACAACCGTGTCAATAAAATGACTAATGCATCAAGTCTGCCAGAACAACGGAAATTAAGGGGATGCCATTCTAAAGTGAGTGATTTTCTCTCCATTGGAATGTAAGAACAAATGAAAAGCCAGGCACGGTTCAATACACCATGATGTTTGGCAACATAACTGCTGTAATCTTTTGTCAGTCATTTTGACAGTCATGAAAGCGATCATCTTTTATTGATGACATACATTTGCAAGGTTACAGTCTTGTTTAGCAGGGGCGTATCTGAATCCGACACAGGTCTTGAAATCCCCCTGACCTGCCCATGTCCAAAATGTGTTGTGAAAAGGTCCATGCGTTGTTGAAATCCATGTTCAGTGAATCGTGTCGTTCCTAGAATTTGTGAGACCGAGGTATTTGTGTTTACCTACCTAACGAGGGAAAACATTTTTTATATATATACCTTGAGCTGGAACCCAGGAAAGAGGTATTTTGATTGCAGCCTGAGTTTACGCAATAGTAGACATTGAAATGCCAACCACATCGAGGACAGTCTTTATAAACAACTGTCAATTCACAGTTGTAGGCAAGCTCTGACAGCTTCTGGCAGAAAGTACTTTACAGCTTCAGAACAACGGTTGGTGGTTTTCTGAGCATCTTCTGTCTGGCATACAGATAACCATTCTGACAGAGATCCATTCTCTCAATCTGTGTACTCATTGGTTTCACTACCTCCTGTAGTTTCCTCATCTCAGGCCAAATCTCCCTGCTGTACACATGATGGGAGTTTATTTTTCTTATCGCAGTGGACCTGCATAAATTGACCCTTTTCCCTCTGAAACCTGCTCCTCTACCTCACTCCCTTGAGGTAAACATTGTTGTTTTTGAAAGCATAAAGGACTGTCTGATTTAAATATTCAAATAAGGTTGTTTTTTCTCTCTGCCTTTCAGGCTCAAACCCCTTTCAGGTTAGATATTGAGGAAGTGTTGCAACAGATTTTAGATTGACAGATGCAACCTATGGCTGTCACGAAATTCACATACCCTTTAAAAGCTTTGGTTTGTTATTAATTATTCAGTTGCCATTGTAACAGCATTCAAAGCTGGCCTTGATGTCACTGAGTAATTTAAAATAGAATAAGTGGTGCTTCGAAAAGTCAAGTGGGGAGCAGAATAATTGTAACACAGTTTAAAGGCTGGCGGATATTGCAGGGCTTTGCAACAGATATTTTGTTTTATCATTTTTGTTTCACACCCTAGTTCTCAGAAATATTTAAACTTTTTTTTTATATCTGTTTTCATTAAAGGGACCCTATTGTAAGTTTTGGAATATTTCTTTGTCTAGCATTGTTTTATCACTCAGAGGGAGTGAGTGTACCAACAACATGAAAAAGATAAATCTCTTCCTTGTGCATTTTCTCTAGTTTACCTCTGTCCACAGATCTACCCTGTTTTACAAGCTGTTCTGAATTGCAGTGACTTGTGACACAGAAAATCCAAGTCAATCTAGTTGGCCAATCACGAACTCAGGCTAGTATAAGTAAGGTCCAGCTACGCTGGCCACAGCCATGACAACAGCAGAATGTTAAGATCCCTAGCCAAAAACATAACTCAGCTAATGAATGTTAGTGAGCAATGGGCGTAAACTCGCGTTCACCACAAAAATGGCGTGCGAGTTGGAAGGGAAGAAAGAGGCACCCTAGAATAATGAATACAAAATATATTTTTTGCTACAATTCTTTTCAATGTGCTTCATAGACACTAAGCAAGCACACAAAAATGTATGATTGTCTACGTTATGGGCCCTTTAAGTTGAATTGCCTCTGCAAAAGAAACAGTCTCATTAATAGCTTCTATTGAGCCACTGGAGATATGTAAAATCTGCCAGGCAAAGCAGTGCTGTTTTTTTTATTGCTGTACTACTAAAGACATGGCGCTGTCAATGACCCTTAATGGGAACCTATTGAACTTTAAAAGGTCACTAAACGGCACCTATATATTTCCATCTTATTGTGTCCTACACAGGGCCGAAGAAGACACTGTGTGTTACTATGGAAACAGAGGCAGTCCTGAGCCCACCCGTTTAAAATCTGGTCAGTAACATGGTTGCTGTAGAAACCGTTCAGTTCACATCCTCCATAGACTTATGAATAGTGTGTAAACTTCACTCTAATCAAGTCTCTCCTTACAATGCAGACCTGTACGCTAAAATACCTGTATGTTAGCAGAACTAAATGCACACCTAAACTTTTGTTTGTGCCCGGTTCAGTAGGAATCTATGGCTTAAGTAACTCCCTGCTTGAGACCCCATGGAGGAAGATGGTGCATGGCAAAAGTCTCTTTACCAGTGTGGTGAACCGGAACCTGCCTTCTGACAGCCTGGTGCAGGAGCTGCTCAATGTGCTCAACAACCAAGAGCTGTGAGTAGCAACTCCCTAACTCCTTCTTCCACCAGACAAGTGTAGCACAGCAGGCACTTTTAAGCACAGTCAAGCATTCACACACATAATCTATTTGAGTGAAATTTGTTTTTGTCCTGACAGTTTCTTGAAAAAAATGTGTACCTTTTTTTTTTAATGTATCAAGTAAATTTTTTCATTGTTTCCCAGTAACACCCCAGATTTAGCCCAGGAGAGCCAGGGACAGGGCTACACCAGGCCCATGCTCCAGGCTCTTTCCGCCGTGTGTGTCCGCTCTCCACACTACGGTACAAGGTCAGTGTCCTCCACTAATAAGTTTGTTGTGCTGGTCTCTTGAAGATCAGAGGTGATTGATAAGTGTGCCATTGGTGATGTGATGTGGCATTCACACATAATTATATCCATTGACTGCTAGAATTAAAGACTGTTGGTTGTGCCCTTTCCATTATTTACTCATTGTACTTCAAATGTATAGGCTTTTGATGTCTTATCAAAAACTTTCTTATTAAATATTTCTCTATCTTCACGCTTTAGGACCAATACCGTAATACTTGTCGATGCCGTAGGGAACGTGACCTTCACAGAGCGCACCATGCTCAACTGTGACGTCAACCAATGGAGCACCAACTCTTTCCAGTTCCAAGTCCAGGATTAAAGCTGGACTGTTGGTACTTTGGAGACAAGCCACTCTGTGCCTTTCTTTATTCCTCAGTGTATTGCTCCTGTGCCTGCAGCAGACCTCACCTCATTACAGAAAGAAATACATTGTCTGTTTGATCTATTTGAAACTGTCAGTAGGTGCGAGAAAAACGGGAAAACCTAGCACGTTTAAGAATATATAATTTTTTATTGCACCTTTCCTGCAAATTCCTTTGGGGAACAAAAGCCTTGCTCAATTACTTAGAAATACTGTAATGTATGTTAGATGAACAAGATGAAGGGCTTTGATCAATAAACGCATCATGGGGAATTTTAGGGACTCTTAATGAAAAGGAAAGTATTGCACCTTTCCTGCAAATTCCTTTGGGGAAAAAAAGCCTTGCTCAATTACTTAGAAATACTGTATTGTATGTTAAATTTCGGGACTCTTAATGAAAAGGGAAGTATTATTTACAAAATGTACTGTTTAAATACAATGTTTTTTGCCAAAGAATTATTATTTAATAAAAAGTAAATTATCTATGTTTGGCCCTCTGCTACATAAATTCCAGCTTTGTTTTTTTTTAGCTAAATATTGCATGATAAGCTGAACTGGCCCTGACATGTTTTCAAGACAAGAGAGAGGTTAATAACATTGTACTTTATAGTATTATAGGATATATTATACAATAAACATACATTTTCTTTTGACAGCTGAGTTTATGATTGGTAGGTGTAAGATTGTAAAGGAAAAAGATTAGCATTTAATCATGGTTTCACCATGAGAGAATATGTGTTTTGATATGTGTGCCCTTGGCTTTATTCCAGTCTTTCAAAAGACTGGACTGAATACCTACATTTCCAATGGATTACCTTTCCTGGAATAGTCCTTATAAGAATATAAGTTGTCCTGGGGTTCTCTTTAATTTGCTGAATGGGCAATTTCCAACCTCTAACCTTTTTTGCTGTAAAGCCAATATTATACACTTGTATTATGTATGAAATGAATTGGATGGATTGCTTTTTATCTGACTGTCAAGGTTATTACACCCATCTCCAAAGTTTGATGGTCGAATTTGATTCTCAATAATACGAATAAAAAAACGTTACAAACGTAAGTCCCCTTGAATCTGTTTGCTCTCCCCTTGCCATTTCACGCGCCCGACGTATTGCTTGCTTCAGAGACACCATAGGTGCCATGTTTACACACCTCAGCCCTTTGACATCAGGGATAGTGTTGGACTAATGTGTGCAGAGGTGTAAGTCCCTGCATTCACAAGAGGACGCTGCCAGCTGGATGCAAAAAATGTGGAGGAGGCACTGAAGATAGCTAACCTCAAGAATGGATCCGTGTGGAGAGGGTGGTTGGATGTGTACACACAAAGTACATCATACTTAGTGAGACCATACCATACCAGTGAGCATGGTGCTACAAAGTGAAGGCGAGGACATGATTCTCTGGCAAGATTGTGTCTGTGTCCTGTGCCTTGACTAATGGGCCCGTGTTGTAGTGATACCATCCATGTTACTTTAATACATTTCTTATACTAAGATTCAGAATCTCTTTATTTTTGTAACATGATAGCTTAGTGCAATTACTTTTACAACAGGTAAAAGTAGTGAAGTGGCAGTGTAACCTTCAATTACTGAACATTTCAAGTACAATTGTGATGAAAAAAAGGTAAATATATAAACTTGACAAACATTTGTGCTCTGTTAAGTTCAGATAGCGACAGTGTATTCTGTTTAAGATTTAAAAAATTAAGTAAAATATAAATGGCAAATAAACAAATATGTTGCCACAGTTGTTTTTTGTTTTAGTGAATGGACTTTCGCGATTCTAAAGCAAGAGGAGAACAAAAAAAATCAAGGGTGGAGGTCCGTCTGGTCGAGGCGATCAAGTTGACAGCTTTAACTTCTGAATTGTGTCGCTTTAGCGCCACGCTGGCAAAGAAATTGCATGATCAGTTTCACATTTTGTTTTAGATATGTTTCTGTCACAAATAATGCAGTAACAATTAGTAAATGAAACGCCAAAGTAAACATTGACTTGTCATTTGAGCATTTAAATTTTCAGTGTGGCAAGGTTATTGCGTACAGAGCATGTGAAATTTAAAGTCAAATGGACAATGCTTTTTCATTTGGGATTTGGCATACATGGGCCGTACACCAACATAAAAAGGAAAATACAAGCACGTCTTTTGCATTTGGATTTTAATTATGACCCAGATGTTGCGCACATAACTTGCAATCGAAATTGCAATCCCATGACATTTTCGCGTTTGACTTTTCATTTTAAAATTGGCCGCTATAGACTTCCATAAGATACCAGGAAAAAGAAGCCGTATGATCATAGATATACATACATAGATCCCTCGAAGGCCGCTGTCTCAGCAATACGTCCGCAGGTCCGCCATCTTGGAGCGGTCAAGATCCGCGGGCAGAGGCAAATACAATGTGAATTGAGAGAAGGCAACAAAGCAGACAAAATCGAATGTAACTCGCCTTATTCTGAACTGATTTTCATGAAATCTCTGAGGTCTCCGATTTCTGAATAGGCAACATCAGGTGTACATTTTTTAGAATATCAGATTTTGTGAATATCAGCATTTTTCGTCTCCAAAAATGTAGATTTCTATATCTATTATATTGTTATAAAGCCGTTATTTTTTTAAGGCCTCATTCTCAGGCTCAAGTTAAGAGAAGAACATTCAGTCAGTTCAGCTGTACACCCCAAGACATGTTAATTCAACTTCTGCAGGCTAGACAGTTGCCATTACACAAACGATGTCACAAATTGTGTAGATCTAAAAAATGTTATTTTCATCTTCAGTAATTCACCTCAGACACTGACATATGCAATAAAATTCTCTAATATAAGTAAAATATAATCCAATACTATAATATAATAGTATGATATATTACAATATAATATAATACTATAGTACAATAATATAATAATCCAATATATTATAATACAATACTAGTGTGTCAAGTGTTTGAGACCAATGTTCAGAATCAGATATAGTGCAGTCATGTAAACAAAAATAACTGGGCTCTAGAGCAACTAGGTATAAAGTAGGCCTAAGTCAAAGTTGTTCCCTGTCTTGGACAAACTCAATTCCTCTCCAACTGACACTTTGCAGCAACATGTGAACACCTTTAATATCCTTGAAACAGCAGTTTTACATAGCTTTTTTCTCAAGCAGCCCCTTTGCAATTGCAGAGTGTTAAGTTTGGCAATGTGGTACTACCTCAACTAATAGTAGCAGTAATAATTTATTTTCAGCCATTATTTTACATTTTACAAAAGGAATGCACACACAAATACATAACAAAACCATTAAATCTAAAGCAAAATACACAATAGCGATCATACTTCAGTTTTATATTTGTTAAATGTTATGTGGTTAATGAGAGTTGCTTACAACTAATAACACAAATTGATGTGTACTGATCTTCCCTCTCGTTTCAGAACCTGTTTTCTCCCCTCGTGTGTTCCTCGTCGGGATAATTGCCTGCCCCGCCCCTTATTGGTGTCACCTGTGTCCACTTACCTCCTGTTTAAATAGTCCTTGTTTTCCATGTCCTGTGCCAGTTCGTCTTTGTACCATGTGTCAAGCGTTCCCGCGATTTATGAATACCCAAGTGCTTTTTGGTTTTGACCCCTGCCTGTGCCATCGTCTCTGTTTTTGCCTTCTCCTTATCGGATTGTCTGCCTGGTTTTCTGACTGCCCTCCTGTGTACCGAACCTCGCTTCCCAATAAAACGATCTTTGATACACCAACATCCCGTTTAAGGAGTCCTGCATTTGGGTCCAGCCCTCCAGTGGTGCCACCAGGCATAACAGTACGAACTGGCCAGAAAATGGACCCAGCGGACTTACAAAGGCTTCAGACCATCCTGTCATCTCAGGACACCAGGCTCCAGCAGCACGCAGAACAACTCAAGGGTGTCAGCAGCGGAATGACCGACCTAGCGGAACGCCAGGTGGCACTGCAAACCTCTCTCACCACGCAAGTAGGTCAACTGACGGATCGTCTGGAAACAATGCTCACTCTCCTCGGATCAGAGCCTCCAAGGTCAGCACCAGTCGAGAGCCCTCCTGTGATGCCGACCATAAGACGAGCGGCGCCCGCGGTCCTACACTTAGCGCTCCCGGAGAGGTTTTCAGGAGCGTCCGGAGATTGTAGGGCCTTCCTTGTCCAGTGCGACCTGCATTTTGTTCACAACTCCGATGCCTTTGGATCCGACCAGGCCAAGGTGGCCTTCATGATTTCCCACCTGACCGGCAGAGCGTCGGCGTGGGCCACGGCCGAGTGGGCAAGGCGTGCGACCATCTGCCAGTCCCTCTCAGCTTTTCAGGAAGCGATGAGTCGAATCTTTGATCACACGTCACCCTCCAGGGAAGCATCCAGAGTCCTAATGCAGATCAAGCAACACAATCGGCAGGTGGTTGATTACGCCATCGAGTTTCGCACGTTAGCCGCAGATAGCGGATGGAACACCCCAGCGCTAATCGACGCGTTCATGAACGGGCTCTCGGAGAGAATCAAGGACCATTTAGCCCCGATGGAACTACCCGAGGAGCTGGAATCCGTTATTGCCATGGCTATTCGGACGGACATAAGACTCCGGGAGAGAGAGAGAGAGCGGCGCAGAGCGTCAGTTCCCCCTCCCGGCCACGAGGGGCTCCCAGCCGAAAGCAGACCTTCCTGGCAGTTGTCCCACTCGGCTTCAGGGGTTTCCGGAGGTGACGCGACAACACGCTCCGGGGGAGAACCTATGCAGTTAGGAAGGACCAAGATTCCACCAGAAGAGAGACGGCGAAGATGGCGTGAGGAATGCTGCTTTTATTGTGGAGAACCAGGCCACCAGCTCAGCCACTGTCCGGTAAAAAGACCAAGTTCACCTGCGAAGAGGAGGACGCAGGTGAGCTTGTCTCTAGTGACTTATCCTCCTCGGTATTTGACCCAGGCCACGATCAAAATACGGGACCAAGTACTTACTCGGGGTGCCTTAATCGACTCCGGAGCGGACGAAAGTTTCATGAGCTGGACATTTGCAAAGCTGCTTCGGATTACGCCGATACCCTTGGACCGGCCGGTAAACACTAGTGCTTTGGATGGACGCCTGTTGTTCCGAGTCACCCACCGCACGGAAACCGTCCAGGTAACGTTTCATGACACACACACAGAAACCATCTACTTCCATCTATTCCATTCTACCCAACACCCACTGGTGTTCGGATTACCGTGGTTGGTCAGGCATAACCCGCATATTGACTGGTGTTCTGGCAATATTAAGGGGTGGGGGGAGGAGTGTGTGGGTAGATGTTTACCCCTACCCGTGACTCAGGCTAGTGCCCCAGAAACCGAGCTTGACATTTTTTCAGTTAACGTCTCCAGGGACACTGAACTGGGTAACGTGCCGGATTGTTATCATGATCTTAAAGAGGTTTTTAACAAGACCAAAGCCATGTCACTCCCTCCCCATCGAGCTATTGACTGTGCGATTGACCTGTTACCTGGGGCACCCATTCCGAAGGGGCGTCTCTATTCTATCTCCGCACCTGAACGAGAGGCGATGGATGACTACATCAGCACCTCCCTTAAGGCAGGCTTAATCCGTCCGTCTTCATCTCCAGCAGGGGCGGGGTTCTTCTTCGTGGATAAAAAGGACGGATCATTGAGACCATGTGTTGACTATAGTCCCCTAAACGAAATAACTGTCAAGAATTGTTACCCTCTTCCGTTAATCTCCTCTGCTTTTGAACTCCTGCAAACAGCCACAATATTTACCAAGTTGGATTTGCGGAATGCCTATCACCTCGTCCGGATCAGAGAAGGGGATGAATGGAAGACGGGGTTTAACACCCCTAGTGGCCATTATGAGTACTTGGTAATGCCTTTCGGACTATGCAATGCCCCCTCTGTGTTCCAAGGTTTTGTGAACGAGGTACTAAGAGACTATTTAAATGTGTTTGTCTTCGTGTATCTGGATGATATTTTGATTTTTTCTCCAGACCTCAAGAGCCACGTCAATCATGTCCGACAGGTCCTACGGAAACTGTTGGAAAATCAACTATACGCCAAGGCGGAGAAGTGCACTTTCCATACGCCCTCAGTTTCATTCCTGGGGTATATTATCTCCGCTAACCAGGTGGAGATGGATCCAGTAAAGGTCAGTGCGGTAGCAAATTGGCCAACCCCGGTCAGTCGGAAGAAGGTCCAGCAATTCCTGGGGTTTGCTAATTTCTACCGGAAGTTTATCCGCAATTTCAGTACTATTGCCATGCCTTTGCACGCCCTCACTTCCTCCAAATCTACTTTCCGGTGGAACCCGGCGGCCGAGGCAGCATTCCGGGACCTCAAGGACAGGTTCACCAAGGCACCGATACTCACGTTCCCTGACCCACGGCGACAGTTCGTGGTGGAGGTCGATGCATCCAACGACGGCATTGGGGCCGTGCTGTCCCAGCTCTCTGCAAACGATAATCGGCTGCACCCCTGCGCTTTCATGTCCAGGAAACTGACCCCGGCGGAGAGCAACTACGACGTGGGGAATAAAGAGCTATTGGCCGTCAAGGCTGCACTGGAGGAATGGCGTCATTGGCTGGAGGGAGCAGAGCATCCATTTCTGGTGTGGACCGACCATAAGAACTTGGAATACATCAAGACCGCCAAGAGGCTCAACTCGCGACAGGCCCGGTGGACGCTGTTTTTCAGCAGGTTCCGGTTCACCCTGTCATTCCGACCGGGCTCCAAGAACGGTAAGCCTGATGCTCTTTCCCGCTTGTATGACCCAGAGCCCCGCACCAAGGAACCTGAAACCATTCTCCCCCTGCACCGAGTGGTAGGAGCAGTCACGTGGCAGGTGGAAGCGGATGTGGAACGGGCTACGGCAGGGGACCCGGCGCCCAGGGGATGTCCGCAGAACCGGTTGTTCGTTCCGGACGCGCTGCGCCCCAGGGTTATACACTGGGCCCACACCTCCGTGCTCTCCTGCCATCCAGGGATTAAGAGGACTATGTTCGTGATCCGGCAGCGATTCTGGTGGCCGGCCATGGAGAAGGAGGTCTCAGAGTATGTGGCAGCATGTCCTACCTGCGCCCGAAATAAGCCCTCGTCCCGGGCTCAGATGGGCCTGCTGCGTCCTCTTCCTGTTCCGCATCGGCCGTGGTCCCACATTTCCATGGACTTTGTGACCGGACTACCTCCTTCTAAGGGTCACACTGCTGTTCTTACGGTGGTGGATCGTTTTTCAAAGATGGTGCATTTTGTGCCGCTTCCCAAGCTGCCCTCGGCGCGTGACACGGCGGAGGTTATGATGACCCACGTCTTCCGACTCCATGGTTTCCCCCAGGACATTGTCTCTGACAGGGGGCCTCAGTTTGTCTCCCGGTTCTGGGGGGAATTTTGTCGGCTTCTGGGGGCCACGGTCAGCCTGTCCTCCGGCTATCACCCGCAATCGAATGGCCAGACGGAGCGGCTCAACCAGGTGCTGGAGACGTGTCTACGGTGCCTGGTCTCCCAGAACCAGGCCTCCTGGAGCAATCACCTGGTGTGGGTGGAGTATGCCCAGAACTCGCTCCCGTCAGAGGCCACTGGGCTCTCGCCTTTTCAGTGTGCCTATGGGTATCAGCCACCCCTGTTCTCAGCCGCCGAGGGGGAGATTATGGTTCCCTCTGCCCACTCCTTGATCAGGCGTTGTCGTAAGATTTGGGCCGGCGCTCGGCGTATTCTCCTCCGGAGCTCCGCGAGGATGAAGTTGGCGGCGGACCGTCACCGTCGGGCTGCTCCGCTGTACAGGGCGGGCCAGAAGGTGTGGTTGGCCACGAGGGACTTGCCCCTTCAGGTCCCTTCCCGGAAGCTGGCTCCACGGTTCGTTGGGCCCTATCCCATTGCTAAGGTTATTAATCCCGTCTCAGTCCGTCTGCGTCTCCCCAGGTCGTTCAAGGTGCATCCCACGTTCCATGTCAGCAAGGTGAAGCCGGTCCGGGACAGTCCGCTGGTGCCCTCCTCCGAGCCCCCTCCTCCCGCCCGGCTCGTCGATGGCGGTCCGGCCTACTCCGTCCGGAAGCTGCTGGCCGTTCGTTCCCGGGGTCGGGGACGGCAGTTCCTGGTGGACTGGGAGGGCTATGGGCCTGAGGAGCGGTCGTGGGTTCCGTCCCGCTTCATCCTGGACCCTGAGCTGATCCGGGATTTCTATGCTCGCCACCCGGAGGTTCCTGGGCCGTCGGGAGCCGGCCGTGGGGGAGGGGTTCTGTCATGTCTCGTCACCTTTGTTAAATGTTATGTGGTTATGAGATTGAAGTGTGTACTGATCTTCCCTCTCGTTTCAGAACCTGTTTTCTCCCCTCGTGTGTTCCTCGTCGGGATAATTGCCTGCCCCGCCCCTTATTGGTGTCACCTGTGTCCACTTACCTCCTGTTTAAATAGTCCTTGTTTTCCATGTCCTGTGCCAGTTCGTCTTTGTACCATGTGTCAAGCGTTCCCGCGATTTATGAATACCCAAGTGCTTTTTGGTTTTGACCCCTGCCTGTGCCATCGTCTCTGTTTTTGCCTTCTCCTTATCGGATTGTCTGCCTGGTTTTCTGACTGCCCTCCTGTGTACCGAACCTCGCTTCCCAATAAAACGATCTTTGATACACCAACATCCCGTTTAAGGAGTCCTGCATTTGGGTCCAGCCATTTTCCAGTGGTGCCACCAGGCTTGTTAAAGATTGGAGGGACAGAATATATTCCGAGGTAACCTAACCTGGTTGCAAAATGTTCATTTTTGGCAGTAGTAGGGGTGTTATGCAATTATTGGACTTTAGTGCACGCGTCGGATATTTTTGTTACAGCAATATTTAGCTAAGAGTTGTTAAATATTGCTGGTTCTGCTTGGTGGTTGGCTAGTTTATTCAAGGCTAACGTTATGTTACAGTCATTAGATTAGTACTACTAAATTGTTTAAATATGATTGCACTCTGCCCCCAGATTGAAAACATGTATTCATTTGGACTACAACAGCAACACTTAACGTTAACGTTGGCCTTCCAACTAGCTGGCCACAACAGTTATAACGTTACTAAAAACGTCGTTAGCTAATTCGCACTCTCCAGCATTTCGTTTTAGTTACCAAATCAAATGTTAGCTGTATGGTTCGGTCAGTTTGTAAACTAACGTTAGCTATTTGTTAGTCGGCAAAGGGACGTTAACGACGTTAAGGCTAGATAGATAGCTAAGTTATTTAAACTGGCAGTGACACTCATACACTATCTGTCAAAAGCAGGTAATGCATTTGCATAGCGACAAGTAGCTAGCTAACTGGAGCAGCAAACTGAACAGAACCCTGACTGTCTGAAGTAATTTCCTGAAAAAAGTTGTCTATGTCCTCCAATTATAATTTAATAGACATATTCATTGAATTTGTTCACGTTCGTTTATCTTCTAGTTTGCCATTTCTTCTTGGGATTGACAGGAACAAATGATGATGTTGCCTGTTTTCCCCTCTCTACTGCTGTTGCCACTCGTCAATGACTTCAACATAATGTCTTATCATATGCATATTATATCATATGTATGGTCATGGGAGTTTCTTCTGTTAATATAGCTGTAATCTCCAGGTAACATAGGTCTGGTTGCTTTGAGACAATTAATATTTCGATTCTGTTGTTCTGGATTGCAGAGCTTTGCCTTGGATTTATACAGAACCCGGTTTCGCCCCCTACTGGCAGCATCAGTCAAAGGAAGAAGCTGGCCGCATCCAAAACTTCACAACTAGTCACAGACAGTGACATTTGTTGCATGTTATCTAGAACATCTAACAGCCAAGTTTGCTTGGTTTAAGCTAAACTACAACATCGTTCTGATACCCGGTTGCTCATAAATTATTAAATGCCAAAGCAATGAAGCCTCTTGTCCTACCCAGCAATGTCTCTACCAAGACCTAGCCTGAATCTAATGGGGCAGACAAATAAGGTCACTGGCTTGGCAGATCTGTGGAGTAAAGGCCGGAAGAAGGAACCCTGGAAACTCCTATGTTAATACGCATCTGCTTCTTCCAATTGGCTGTGAAATATTATTTTACCACAGTCCACCTCTGAAGTGGCATCTTTTAGCAACACTACCAAGCTACCCTGCTGCAGTTAAAAGCACATATTATTGCCTTAGACACACGATTGTCATGCAAAAATAAGCTTAAACAGACCATATTTTGACTTTGCCTAGGTGTGACTAGCCTACACTGTTTAGTGAGGTCAATTTACTGTCATTGGAACCCACGCTTTGCACGTAAAAGAAAGGTGAAGAGAATTTTAAAAGTGTAAACATTGTAAACAACATTGAAATACATTATGGGGGTTCTCTGCTCCAGAATTTCTTCAGTCCTCAAAGAGCTTTAGGAGGGAGCGATTGCAAACACACACACAGACACAATCACCATATGCAATGGAAGGAGACGTTGGTGTTGCAGTACACTCAGAGGTATGTTATGCTTACTGTTTTGTTGAAAGACTAGATTATGGTTATTGACTAGAACTTAAAAAAAAAAAAGCTTATTTGTTGCGAAGCGCTTAATTTGCTTTTGTTTTATTTTACCCTTCTCAGAGCTTGAATGGTGTGTCCCATGAATGTAAGCCAGCAGAGGAGACCACTAATGGCCACCCCAACCACAAACCTGTGAGTGTAGATAGTAAGCACGACATGTTTTAGTCTTTTAGGTTTCTTATGTTGATCACTATTTTTCTTTTCTGAAGTCTGCTTTAACTACGGAGTGTAGGGCTACTTGTTTGACCCTACTGTTTTTCTGCAGGTCACAAATGGGCTAAAGTCTGGTCACAATGGCAAAGAACACACCAACGGCAATTCCCAGCTCAAACCCCTGCCAGTGAGTCAAGCGTTAGCGAAGGAAAGAGTCCTATTTCTTCCAAAACTATCAATGGGTGACATGGCCGTTAGCAATGCGCTCTGTTGTTCTTCCCTAGATTTCAGCGCTTAAACAGAATGGAGTTCTGCAGACCCTGGTCGCAGGAGGGGAGCAGTCCAAGGCAGTGGAGGGTAAGATGCACGACGCTGTACTCCAGGGCCCTGCTCACCCTGATGGAAAGTTGAGCTCATTCTAGTTTCCAGGCAGCCATGGCAGGTAGTAACTCTCTCGGGAGTAGAGGTCGGTGGCTGGAAGGGGTGGATGCTCCCTGAGCAGCCGGTTGTTTGGCTTATTAGACAAAAGGAAACAAAGATGAACTGGGTGGGCGTTGGTTCTGCAGCCTCTTGGCTTAGTGGGTCCTCTGCACGTCTTTGTAATGTGGCAGGTGAGGGATCTTTCTGCTTGTGTGAATGCATTCTACAGAGGCTCAATGGAGGTGTGTATTGGTGTATCTTAACTGGCCATGTGTCCTTCTTCCAGAGGAAAACCCAGAATTGAAGCAAGCCCGAGAGGAGTGGAATGCCCTGGAGAGTATCCAGCCAGGTGAGTTGGCCTCACCATCAGAGATTTCTTTAGCTTGTGTCTTATCTTGCGCTTTGCAGTGAGCGTAGCCTACTGTCAATGTCGTGTTGAACTGTGTGTTTATGTCCCTCTCTCCAGTTCTCAGTGAAGAGTCCAGCCCAACCCCTCTGATCTCCTTCAATGAAACCCTGCAGCACTTTCAGACCACGGACTTGGGGGAATTGCTGGTAAAGGTTATGGGCTGTGTGTGCTTTAGGTTATATGTATGTATGTGTGTGAAGAGCAGAAGCAGAGGGATGGTGTGCATGCATTTAGACACACTTGTGCATTTCTGTGTAAGTGTTCAATGAGCTGTTCCCTTTGTCTCCCTGTGCAGAAAAACATCCAGCCTACTATTCACAGGACAGGTCTGTCTGCGCTCACACACTTTCTCTTTGGACCTCCGCGATTGCACAAAGAACTGCTGGAGGAAAGGGACTTGGTCTTTGCCATTGCGCAGTGTGAGTGTGCACACTTTGCACGTGTGTGTGTGTGTGTGTGTGTGTGTGTGTGTATGTAAGAATATCTTTGCCTCCTTAGATGAGTATAATGGTCACTCCCTCGCTCACCATTTGTGTTTCTCGGTGAAGGTTCCATGGACAACAGCCAGGTGGTCCATATGCGTGTCCTGCAGACCATCTATAAGAAGCTGACCAACAGCAAGCTGGACTGCCCTCGCTTTGGAGCACACTGGGAAAACGTGGGCTTTCAGGGTCAGACATACTCCTCCCACATCAATCCTTTTGGGTTTCACTGTGCTAGAGCTGTGCTGGTATAGTTGTCCAACTGAATAGGATTAGATTAATGTTCTGAAGCTAAGTTTACTGCATTCCGACTACTCACTGAAGCGCCGTGGGCTCACTCTATGCTTTGCAGGCACTGACCCAGCCACAGACCTGCGAGGCACTGGCTTCCTTGGGCTGATGCACACTCTGTACCTAGTGATGGACCCTGAGACTCTGCCCCTGGCCAGAAACATTTACAAGCTCTCCCAGCACCCCACACAGGTGCGCCACACCTGCTGCCCACGTTGCCGTTGCTTTAACTTTTAGCGTCGCTACCAATATTTACGTCTGGAAAGGTCCTAAATTCCATAATCCAAATCCAAAAGCGTTAAAACTTGTTCAGTCGTTCAACCACCTTTCTTATGCGGTCTCTCGTTTCAGAATTTTCCGTTCAGCGTGATGTCAATCAACATGACCCGCATTGCCCTTCATGCTCTCAGAGAGGAGGTCCTGTCGAAGTGAGTACTCCTGTTCTAACCCTTAAACCCTGCCCTCCTTTCTGACAACGTTTGTACTACTGGTGTAGGCCCCTGCAGAATGGATGGCATACTGTCTGTCTGTCTGTCTGTCTTTGTCAGGGAGTGTAACCGTCGTCAGCAGGTGGTTGGGGTTTTGAACGAGTTCTATGTTGCCACGTTCCTGCACCTTTACCAGCTGTGGAAGAGCCAACAGAAGACCATATCCGACTCCGGCTTTGTACTCAAAGGTGATTCACATCTTTCTTTAAATCTCAACCTACGTATACACACACCTAAAAATGTTTGAACACTGTAACGACCAAGTATGTGGTATTGTCAGCAAATTCTCCTTGTTTTCTTCTTTATTATTCGTTAACGATTTGCGTTGTGAAACTCTTGTCTCTACTTGTCCCTCACAGAAGTGGAGCTGTTTGCCAAAAAGAACCCCAAGCAGATGTTGCGTCGCCTGGACCTCTTCTTGAAGGAAAGGCGGTCAGATGGAGCTCCACGGGGACCCTCCCCAGACTCCCAAGGACAGCAGCCCTCAGCCTGCCCTGGGGACAGATGCACCAGGGTGGGGCAGGGCCAGGCCAAGGAGATGCACTTCACCGGAGTGTGCGATTTGCCGCCTGACATGGAGGGCGAGGCCAGACTCATCTAAGATAGAAAAGTGGGTGTTTGTTCTGTATGTCATTACGTTTCTCTGTGTATCTCAGTAGAAAGTGAAGCCCCTTCAAACCTTGACCCAATAGGACCTTTAAGGGCAATCCATATTTTTGATGTTTGGATTTGGTACCCATTACAAAACACTTTCTGCACTGTACACAGTCATGCACATGTCAGGGCAGAAAAAGATGTCACACAATTGAAATAGGTGAATGTTTGCACTTTTTCTGTGGATTTAGTGGGTATTAAAGCCAAATCAATAGCTGCCAAATACCAGTGAAGGCCATAGTGTGCATACGTCTTTAGTTCAAAGGTCTAGCATGTTTTAACAGAACCTGTCCTTCTGACGTACAATACAGAAGGCTAGCGAGGCCACCAAGTTAATCAGGTATAGTCCCTTTATCAGTTCCGCTCAAACCAGTACACAACGCGTGTGTTCCATTTTGCAAATCGACGTGTGTGCGATGGCGAGAACAAGGCAGTACCTCAGGTACTAAGGCATCACATGGTATGTGGGTGCATGCACACTGGCTTAAGCTCTAGGGTGTTCCAAGGCCCAGTCCAGGTTGAGGTGGAGTCAGAGGAGATGTGGGCTCTTGCCTCCCCTTGGGGCCGGTATAGAGTAGGTCCAGAGCCCCCTGTTTGTGTGGGGGATATATTTTTGACTAAGTAAAAAGAAAACAACTAAAAACTATTTTAGTCCTTTCGAAAGGGACCGCTGTTATAAAGATATGTTGAATTATAATATATGTACTGTATAAAAGCACTTCAGAACTTTTCTTGGCAAGTCCGTAGCCGAGCGAGTGGGATTTCTGCTTTACAGCTGAACCAGAGAGTTTGCCCAACATCTGAATTAAAGTGTACTTGGACTTCAGACAAAGCTAAGTAAGCAGATGTTAGTCGTGTCAAAAGTTCTGATAGCTTTCTAGAGCCTACATTCCGTTAGAGCATGTGACTGTGTTTCCTTTGACCAGTTAATAGTAAAAGTGTGCGTGTGCGCGCGCGCGCGCGTGTGTGTGTGTGTGTGTGTGTGTGTGTGTGTGGTGTTATTAATAAGCTGAGACTGATGAAGGGTGCCTCTCAGGAGATGTGTGGTAAAGGATACATCTCAGTTCTCCGTCAAGTCAATGATAATCAATAATGATGACAGAAATAATTTACTTCAGGGTGTGTGTATGCGCCTGTGTGTTGTTTGTCAGAAACTTACTACAGGGTGAGTGTTTTACCGAGTTAGACCGGCGATACCAAGCATATACCAGCCACAGGCAAGGAGGCACCATTAAACGGAGAGGATAACTCTTATTTCAACTTTTGGTGGGTTGGATAGTTTAGCTAGTTCTGTGTGCCTCCACGGCTCCACCACTGTAGGTTGAATCTGTAGCATGTTCAGGTAGCACGAGTTCTGTAGCATCCTATAGCCTCCTCCTCCCACCTCCTGCTCCTAGCTTGCCATTCCGTCACGTTTCAGTCCATAGTTACAGTTAGTAAGTGTGTCAGATGTTTCGATTCGTTCCACACACTCTTCCGCCTAGCTACCTATTAGAGCGCACCTTTTTAGCGGTACAGTGCAGCTGTCGTATGAATGTCATGGAGGTAGGTAGGGTAGGGTAGGGTGGTTATTTGTCTTAAGATGGTGGCAGAAGGCGTAGACCAGATTCGGTAGAAACCATTGCAGCTGATGTGAGCTACAACCCTTTTCTCTTTCTCCCTGTGCCACAGTGCTACGCTACTGCTGGTCCTTGTCTAGTCTGATTTAAAGTGGTACGCTCATAACCCTGGCCCGGGGTCGTGTTCACCCTCTCCAGAACATTAGCACGTAATGGATGTGTATCTATATGTACAGGCTAGGTATCTAAAACACATACAAAGTTGTAATAACACTATTTATCTTTGTACCTAATGTTATTTTGCCAAGTGGTGACAAGTCTTTTGGTTGATCATAAAATGTTGCACTCTTGTGGATTGTTGATGTGTGAATATTTGGAGGTGATCAAATGTCATTTTTATTTTTGCCCTCCTACAAGTCGCTAGTACCTTAATTTCTGCCCTACTTTGTGTAAAACAAGCTACATATAAACATTGACACCATAATCTAATTGGCATCATTGATGTGGTACCATTTTGTTTTAATACATTTTAGTAGCGGAGCAGCAACGTGTATGAGAATCAGGAAGCTTGTAAATAGAGAATAAATGATGATGATGATTGTAATTTTATGATTGTCTGTAGGGCATTATATTGAAACATTGCTTACCTCAAGTCTTGAGACAAATCTCTCTCCTTTCTGTAGTTTTGAGAAGACTAATGGCCTCTCATTTTGATCGACTCTTGAGCTCTTTTTTTCCTCTTTCGTTATTTCTAGACCTAGGCCTACACAGTCACACTATTGTAAAAAATTGGACATTAATCATATATTCAATACCTGAAGCACTATATTATAGTAAACTAATTAATAAGCTGGTAATTATTATTGACTATATAAACATATTTAGAAAACACTGCATTACAATGAGCTGGTTTCTTGTGGCTTGGATAATGTATACTTTCGCTGTGTGTAGCCTTAGTGTTTGTGTCCTCAAATTCCTTTCAACCACCCAATTACACAGAAACTGATTTCTGATTCGAAGGACTGTTGGAAGTTGGAGACCGGACATTATTAAACTGCAGTGAACGTATATTTATTGAATATACTTTTGGTACACATACCAGGCCTGAATTGATTGTTCTTCAAAAACACGAATCACTATTTTCTGCGGTTCCTCCGATAGATTTCCCTTGGTTTTAAATCAAGAGAAAGCAGGTCTATTCAGGAAGTTGGATACTCCACATTGAGTGGTGTGAAGTTCTGTTTCCTAGCTCAGTCCACCAATCACTTCCCTGAACCTCCTGCGCTTTAATTCAAGGTGTTTCACTGTTGCTGTTGTCTTCTGTCCTTCTAAAGCATTTTATGAATGTACCTTGATTGTAGAAGCGCTATTTTATAAAGAGACTTCTTTCAAAATATGTGCCGATGTACATTAAATGTGTTGAATGGAGAAAAATTGAATAAATGCCATTGAAAATGTACAGTTGTGAGTTTTTATCTCAATGGATTCCTTCTCTTGATATGTGCTTGCTTTGTGCATCAGTATCAGTTTGGCTGTCTTTAAATCCACCAGTAGAGTGCGCACTAATTGTTTCTGTCGCAGCTCATATTGAAGAGGGAGAAGAAGCCAAGCCTGGAGGAATACAGATGGACGCATGGAAAAAGTTAGAGATGCTGTTAAGTCAAGCAAGCTATTTTGGTCTGGTATATGTTGTGTCCTTGAAGATTGTTTGAGTTTCTTTTACTCATTCAAGATACAATATAGCAAGTCAGTCTGACATTAATTAAGTGTTGCTAAAACATCAGAACTATAACTTTCATAAAGGGGTCTAATACATTTTCTTAACAAGCCATTAAAACGTTTTTATTGCTATATTTGTTCCCATAATAACAAGCCTCCCTTTTTATTTTCCTTTTAATTTCCTCTTATCTGGAGGCTGTATCAAATGCATCAGCAGTAATATTTCACGTGACCTTATCAGGAGCCCGATACAGAAGACATGGGTCGCCAGGCTTCAGAGAGCGAAGGCAAAGGCTTGCCAAATGAGGCTTGGTTCGGTTTGCCTCTACATCTGAGTCTGATCAGGCTGTGGCTGCAGTCCCATTGCACCAGATGACTGCAGCGTGGACCTGCTGAATCAATGCCGGGGGAGAGGATGGAAATATACCTGCTGCTGGATCGGTTGTCTGCATAAGGGGAAGACCTTAAAGCATTTCCCCCTGGTAGTCTCCTTGTGTCTGGGTGTCACTGCTGCCATATCCATAGTCCAAAGACGGGCAGGGTACAATGGAAATATGTACTACCTCCCATAAGTCTGTAAAGTCTGAAGCCCTCATTCATAAAAAACACTATTTTTGTATCCAGTAATTCCATTTTTATCATAAATGTGTTTCTGAAAGGTTTTGGAGCATTTAAAGACCAGAGACAATGACTGCTATAGACTTTAAATGGAACCTTAAAACTCCTGTTTCCATTTGTACCCAGTGAGCCTTCTGGAATTCAGTCTTCTCTCTTTCACTCGTTCTTACTACCCCCCAACTTCCTTTTCTTTGGTAACCCTCTACGCACTTTTTTTCTCTGTCTCTCTCTCTCTCTCTCTGTCTCTCTGTCTCTGTCTCTCTCCCCCTCTCTCTCTCTCTCTCTCTCCCTCCCCCTGATGTCATTGTTTCCCGCTAGACACCAAGCTCTGGGCTGTTTCACTCAGGCAGCACTACACAACCACCCGTGTGTCAGAGACCCCTCTGAAGACGTTTCGTCCTGTCTAAAACAGACTGCTGTTATAGTAAGATAATATTCAGCTTGTTCTCCTCTCAGCGTAACATCATGAAATACGCCATCCAATTGATCATGATTGTGCGCACTTGGGGTTTTAATACGGCTGTAGGACGTGCACCACCTTTTCTAATTGGGTCTCTGCATTTTTTCCTTCTGTAATAAAGGCGTCGTCTGTGATGCGAGAGCCCCAGGCCAGCAGGAAGGAGGTCATCCCGACTCAGCAAATATGTGTCTTAACCGACTGAAGGAATGATCTACATGTCAGTGACTTTATTTTGATTGATGTGTCTTACTGAAGTGTGTCTGCACATGCACGTCTCCACATTTTTATGTGGGACTGTGTAGTGGTGTATTGGCTTGATTGGAGGCCATGCCCCTTGTTCAGTGTGTTAAATATCACTGATCATCAGGGACTGAATATCCTATACCCATTTGCTCTATAATATCATATAATCGTACACACTACCGATTGCAACTAATCCTAACATTCTTTTACCTTTCTCAGACATGTTCTTCTTATTGGGCATGTTAACGGTCCTTTCTGTAAAAAGGGAAGTATGACATCCCTGACTGTGGTGGTTCGTGTGCCGTATCGTTCTCCCAGCCTGTGAGGGATTTCCCACAAATGGAGGAGGGCATAAACAAATGAAAGAAGCCTCTCGGTTTCTGCAGCGTTGCCAGATGGACATGGCCTTTCAGCTTGACCTGACTATAGCCTGTAACAATCTGCCTCATTCTATTCTGTAAACGTCACCCCTGAACCAGATCCCCATGGAGACCCACATATCGAGTGGTACCCTTAAAGTGTGACTCTCGATGACCAGAAATTATTTGTCTTTTGTCAGCCATATTTGTACTAAGTAGATTTATGCTTGCCATTCTTTTCTGTTCTCCCCGAGTTATTTTTCTCACTTCTAAGAGGGAGAATGAGTAGTTTATCTGCTTTTCCGACAAATCTGCACTTATCTGAAGACATTTAAAAAAATACATACTCTAGCCAGATATTCAGCCAACCAGGCAGACACGGCAGTAAAATTACATAAATCTTACGTCTGGGGGAGTGCTCAGCCTGAAATCAATCCTGAAGTATTCCTTCCTGTTCCTTAGCATGGTATAGTATTTAGAACATCCTGTGTGTACATTCACAAGGCACTAAGATTCTTTGCTTGGCTTACTTAAAGTTATCTGACACCATAAAAAGTTATTATTTATTAATTCCCAAGTGTTGATTGAAAGTGGTTGACTAGTGAAAAATTGTGTTCTAGTTGAAAAAATAAGAAAAAATGTGGGTTAGTTGTAGGAAACTCCCAGATGCCTCGAAGCGAACAGAAGTCATAAGTCGACAGATCTTGATTTACAACGCCATTCATCTATACCTGTTCATTCAGAATGGAGAAAAAAAAACTCTTGATAGTATGTTTGGAACTGTATCTAATATCTACAACTGATGTACAACTGCTAATGAGTTTACCATTGCCTTTATCACTGTATGCACCTTGCTTTTTGCTGTGGCCTAGAGAATGCATTCTCTGTTTGAATAGGCACAGCAGACACTGCCTTAAGGAGGGGTTAGGGGTGGGGGAATGTAAAGAGAGGGCAGGGTAAAGAGGGCATAAGTCTGTCATCTGCTCAAACAATTCTCCCGTGTAAGCTTTTTCACTGCCCCTTTAGCCTACAATGAGTTTTCCTTTTGACTAACAGGAGACCCGACGATGCAAAGCTACATTCCCCCCTGGAAAGAATGCCGAAGTTCTAGAGCAAGTTGTGTGGAAAGACGGCACCATTCCCAATCCAAACAACCTCACGATAGGAATGCATGTATTCTGCTCCTTGTTGTTTTCATCCTCTCTGAAGAAGTGCCAGTCTATGTCAATTAGTATATGGCTAGCAAACAGGCTGCCTCACCCCCCACCCCTCCCCTCCCCTCTTTCCTCCCCCCCCACCCCTCCCCTCCCCTCTTTCCTCCCCCCCCTCCTCCTGTGGAATTCAGAGGCCTGGGGGAGTCGCTTTGCTCCTGGTTGTCTGTAGTGTTTGTAGTGAGCCTGCAGGGCCAATGTAAGCAGACCTCACAGTGGAGGAGCTCAGAGGGAACGGTGCGTGTGCCTGACCTGAAGTTTCTCTTCCTCGCCTCTCTGTCCAGCTCTTCTCCTAAAGCCAGGCGACCGCCCCTCCACCTTGGTGTCACTACTGCCCCTATTCAGACTCCTCGACCAGGTGAAGGGCTGTCCTTTGGTTTGCTGTGCTTTTTCAGCTGACCGCAGCTTTCCATCGTCTCTTTTCAGTTGGCTAAATTGTTGGGCTATTCCCTCCCTCTTTCTCCCCCCCACCCCACCCCCCTCCCACTCCGTCTCCGTCCAGCCCCTGTCTCTTGCCTTGTGTCTGAGTCTGACTGTGGCTGTGCTTAACAGTGCATGCGCAGCTCCAGAAACTTCCACACTGGAGAGAAGGCGTTCAGCGGATTAATGGGAACTGCTGCAGAATTCTGATACAGATACCTGGTGATTCTAGTGTCAGTCTAAACTGGGACAGCCATCCACAACTCGGGAACCGCGCAAGGATACGCCACAAAAGAATCCTGTGCTGCACCGCACAGCCAGAGGGAGTGTCCACCACAAGTGTAACTCTAAAGTTTGAATGACCATCAGGATGTGCTGCCAGAAGGCTCTGCTGTCTGTGACGCTGCTGGCCTTGTGCAGCGTGCTTCTGCCTGGGGACGTGGAGAGCGCTGGAGGGATAGTCTCCATCAAGCACACTGGAGAGGAGAAACTTCTAGAAGCTCTACCAGCAGCGGAGGAGTCCCGCGACGACCCTGAGAGCGACCCAGCCCTTCTTCTAGAGCCAGAGAGCCGGAGAGACGCGCAGGAGGCAGCCGTCTCAGGTAAGTACTAAGCAGACCACGCCATCGAGAGATCAAAGGGACCTCACATGCTATTATCTACGACGTCTGATGTTAGTGGCGTGGCCCTGGTGTGATTCACAGCCTGTTATTATGTATGAGATGTGTTTACATAGTCGCTATAGTTCCGCAGACTAATGCGAACGGGAAGTCCATAGGTGTGTTTCCTTATCAGACAGACAGGTGTGGTGGGGTGGTACAGAAACAACAATGGGGTGGCCTTGATAGGAGGTTATTTTGTGTATTAATGCACGCACGCACACACGCACACACGCACACACATACACACACACACACACACACACACACACTCTCTCCAGACAGCCACTGTCTCAACTCGTCTGTCAAAGTCCCAGCAGCCGGGAGACAGTCCAGGAGTCTGTTTCTCTTAAAGATTCTCAGCCCTAAACAGGCCGACATAACTACCACGCATCTGTAAATGTAATCCAGTAATCTTTATCTGGGTAGATAAGTGGTGAGATGCTTTATTTAATCTTGACAGGGGCTGATGCTGGCTCATTTAAGGACTGAAGTGGAACTAATGAGGAAGATAGTTTTCCAAGAGCAAACATTTTGTGCCTGCACCACCAGCACATGTGTTTGAGCAACCACAGAGACAGAGAAGGAAATGCCAGAAGAGTTACTTTTGCTGCTGAGAGCAATTGGCCTGTTTATATGTAATGCTGATTGAAATGAAAACAAATAGCCCTTGGCAATTATGGCAACGTTTTTATTTTATTTCTGTCTTGCTTACCCCTCGTTTCAATATATGTGCATAAGGTAAAATCAAAGAGAAAAATGATTTCATAAAAGTAAATCTTTGCCTCTTTCTACCCTGGATATCTTGTTTTCCGATAGGAAGGGTCAGGAGAGCCCCAGAGAAGGAAGAAGGAAAAGGCAAGAAGAAGAAAGACAAAACCAACAAGAAGAATAAGGAGCCTAAGGACCCCAGCGCCACCAAGAAACCCAAAGCTGACAAGAAGGGACGCAAGAAGGATAAGGGGCTCACAACCACCCCAGCACCCACTACCACAGAGCCAGGTGGAGGACGAAAGCACTGTAGTGTTTGTTTGTTTGTGTGTGTGTGTGTGTGTGTGTGTGAGAGTGAGAGAGAGAGAGAGAGAGAGAGAGAAAGAGCGAGAGAAAGAGAAAGAGCGAGAGAGAGAGAGAGAGAGAGAGAGAGAGAGAGACAGAGAGAGAGGTGTGATTTTTTTTAGTGCCTCTTTCTGGTCATTGATGTGGTGTTTGTTGCAGTACTAACACTTTACTATGTCTGCCTTTATGTCTGAAGTTCCCACATCTGCATCCTACTCTGATTATACCGACAATGGTGAGTTCAGTACTAGCCCGCGCACACGCACACATGCACCAACACAAACTTGCAACCCAATCGGTTTACTGTGTGTGTTTGGCGGATAGATGACTATTGGAACCCAAAGGGGGAGGAGACGGCTGATCCAGAGGTCGACCCCGTGGATGACTACTGGAAGCCAGAGGGAGAACCACACACTCCAGCTACAGACCTACCCTACGATGACTACTGGAAGCCAGAGGAAGGGGAGGGAGAAGGGAAGCCAGCCAGTCCTGTGACCGATGCCTACGATGACTACTGGAAGCCAGAGGAAGGGGAGGGAGAAGGGAAGCCAGCCAGTCCTGTGACCGATGCCTACGATGACTACTGGAAGCCAGACGAGGGGCAGCGAGAAGGGGAGCCAGCCAGTCCCGTGACCGATGCCTACGATGACTACTGGAAGGCGGAGGGAACGACGCCCCCAAACCCTGAGGTGGACGGGAAGGCCGATACTGGCGACGAATACTGGGATGCCACATGTATGTTGAGCTCACTGGCTTTTTGATTGGTTGGGTGACACAGCAGTCAAACGATTTTGCTCCGAAGCACCTGTATTTATAATCCTCATTTTTGCACATGGTCACATATGGATTTGTCCAGTGCGCTCATCTCCCAGAGACGGCTACATGCTGTATAACACCACAGAATAGCTCCCTCTCTCCACATGGAGTCAGATTTTTTTTTCCAGCAGCTCATATGATGATGGAAAGGTTGTGTCATGTAAGGGTCTGTGACATTCATTGCCAACCCCGGCTCATCTGACTGCACTTTATGTGACAGAGGTGACGGGTTCCTAATACGCTCAGCCTGTTTCCACTACGGCTCCCCTCCGTCCTGCAGGTTTCCGCTCTTTCGTAATGCCCCGCCAAAAATCCCACATTCTCCGACACCCATTGCTTTTTTCACTCCGTGCCTCACTTTACCTTCATGTCTCCTCTCTCTGTTCTCACATTGTCTTCCTCTGACGTTTTACCTTCTAGTTGAGGTGCCGGATAACCTTCCGTTCCCTGATGGTAAAGAGGTGACTGGCGCTACCACAGGTAACATCGATCAATCAAGGATTCGGTTATACTGAAGACTGGGAGTAATCATTTACAAATCAAACTATAATTTCACTTTTCCTTCTTGGAATTTATCAAATGAGGTATGTCAAATGTGTCTCTCTCCCTCTGTGTGGGACTAGTATCAGTATAAGCTAGCGCAAGATCTTTAACAAATATGAACAACTTCAGTCCACAGAGTAACCTGCTGAGTAAAGGAGGGTAAGGCTTGTTCCACACAGGCAGAGTTTCCATTGATTTGTTTTCTAGCAAAAGGCTGTCTCGTGTCCCTTGTAAATTTGAATTAATAGTTTCAACATTGTAAAGTAGTAACAGAGTGGGTGTTGTTATGACAGTCCAAACAAATACGGTCTGTTGTGGTGGAATCCATTTAAATGTGTCTGTGTCTGTTTGGGTTTTATACCAGTAAGGCTCGTGAGAGCGAGGATAGACTACATGACTCCTCCAACGTTTTGTTTCTTCTTCTCTGATTCAGAGACTCCTTCGGTGCAACCACCCTATGAGGATCCCTGGTATGGGGAGTATGACTACGGGCAGAGTAAGGACATACACACTGAAACACTCATTCATAAGCGCACACAGAGTCATTTGTTTGGGTTTGCTGTTTGTGTATGAGAGAGAGTGGCAATACCTTGTAGATACACATGTCGCTTCCCAACAACATACTTTTTCTCTTTTTCATTACAAAGTTATTCGTCTCGTAACTTTTCAGGCATAAAAGCAAGAAGTATCCATCTCAAACTGTTTTATGTTGCATGCCTTTTCATCTGCTTTATACGTTCATCTATCCTAATAAAAGCTCATGGAAAACTGGTACGTAAGTATAGACAGAAATAAAGCAGAATGAAAGAATGAAGTAAATTACTCAAAGTATATCTTGTATTTACTTTGTTTTCCACAGCAAGGAAACAAGATGAGGAAAAGGAGAGAGTAAGGCTGGAGAAACAAAGGCAAGAGAGAGGTAAGGAGACGAGATGAATTGCGCGAAATCTTACAAATAAACTTTAGGCTACATAACCAATGACCCATAGTAAAGCCTGTCAAACTGCATGTGGATAATAGCAACTATTTGATGAAGAGAATGCCTACAGATGATTTTCTATTCGTTTAAGTGAGCACAGATGTGAGTTTGGCATTGAAACGTGTCAGGGAGTCATTGGTAAGGCTACACGTGCTATGACTTGAAGGGGGTAGGGGGAAAAGTTCACTCTTTCAAAACATAACAAATGTGAATGTTATCAGTGGTGTAGAGAGCCCTGTGGACATACATGAACAGTTATCACCACACAGTAAAAAACCCTTGAAGTCAAGGCAAGTGACTGAGTTTGGGAGAAAACCAACAGAACTTCCAGCTCCAAGGAAAAATTCAGGATCAAATAAAGAGAGAGAGAGAGAGAGAGAGAGAGAGAGAGAGAGAGAGAGAGAGAGAGAGAGAGAGAGAGAGAGAGAGAGAGAGAGAGAGAGAGAGAGAGAGAGAGAGAGAGAGAGAGAGAGAGAGAGAGAGAGAGAGAGAGAGAGAGAGAGAGAGAGAGAGAGAGAGAGAGAGAGAGAGAGAGAGAGAGAGAGAGAGAGAGAGAGAGAGAGAGAGAGAGAGAGAGGTGACAGGAAGTAAGGGAATCTTCAGTGGGCTAACAAAGGAGCCTGTGATAGGAGTGAATGCTAAGAGACTGACTCAGAGAGTGAAAGCCCCCCACTATCATGTGCACGTCAAGCAGCTGTGGCCACATGTCTTCTTCTGTCAGCCCCGTGAGGTGATGATTGGCCGGTGGTGAGATCTCACAGCAAATGATAAAGGACTGGCAAAACCCGGTCGTGTGTGTTTGTGTAAGCAATTAGGTATGTGCATTTGTGCATGCATCAATGTGCGTGTCTCCATTATACACCACTTTTATTGGATTGTCTTGCAATGCTGCTTTTGACAACGTTCAAATGCCTGTGACGCTAATATAGACATCGTTTGGCATGTCAGTTTCTTGTACCGCGCCCAGGCCATGGATTAATCCCTGGATAAGATGCGTTAATGTAGACACAGGCAGTATTATACGGTCTGTTTGGTATTACTGTATTAAAGCCAATCTGAGTTTGATCAGCACATTCTTGGAGCCAGAGGGCTAGAACACATCTGGATCCTTTTCTAGCTAGTTGCTGCTATCTGGCCCTCAGGTCCTCCAAGGCATTTGGCTCCTTCATCGATGGAATGAGTCAACTTGCTGGACAGAAGATTGTTTTGAATTTTAAAAGGCCCAAATATATTTGGTGGATAAAATGGGTTTTGAATTACTTACATTGTTATTGTGATGTCTGGCAGAGAACGAGCTGAAAAGGAGGAAGGAGGAGGAGGACAGGGCAAGAACCAGACAAAGACCACGCGTCTTCAAAGAGCCGAAAAGTAAGTCAGTGAACCCCCAGCTTACATAACTTTGGAGTCCTGTTTGGTGTTTTTGTTGATCCATCTGCCTGTGTGTGTGTGTGCACCAGAATGCCCACCTCTCGGAATGGAGTCCCACAGGGTCGAGCCAGACCAGCTGGTGGTCTCTTCCATGACCCAGTATCGCTTCGGACCTCACAGAGCGCGCCTCAACATGCAGGTGCACATCCATAGAGCTCATACTCTGGCATTCCGTTCTGGCACTGACACAACGTGTGCATGAACGGTTTCCATGGTTTCCAGGGCTCTGACGACGAGGACTCGGCCGGGGGCGGGGCCTGGTGTGCCATCGCTGAGGACAGGATCCACTGGTTGGAGTTTGACGCGCGCAAAGAGACAGAGTTCACCGGCATCATAACCCAGGGACGAGATTCCCGCAACGAGTGAGGAAACACGAAACACGTTCCCCCCACACTCAGTACTCACAGACTGAAATACAAATTAATTAAAGGAAGCCGACTCCAGATGTACCTTGTTAGTGTTAGCTGAAATCACCTGATCCTAATATAATTCTTTGGCTGTTTTCAGGAGTGACTTTGTGACATCCTACTACTTAGCTTTCAGCAATGACAGCAGGGAGTGGACCACCATCCATGATGGCTACTCGGACTGGGTCAGTGCACTTTGTCATAGGCCCAAGAGAGGCGTTAATCTGCACTAACTATGTTCCATTGTGCACTAGGACTTGGCCTCTCCTTTGAACTGTCTCTATGGTTCTACTCCTTTTTCACTTTCAGAACTCCCTCTAATGTCATATCTCTATCCCTCCAGTTGTTCTTCGGTAACAGTGATGCAGACACTCCAGTGATGAACCAGCTGGCCGAGCCTGTGTTGGCACGCTACATGAGAATCATCCCCCAGAGCTGGAATGGTAGTCTCTGTATGAGACTGGAGGTGCTGGGCTGCCCTGTGCCTGGTGAGCACACACACACATCTCTCTCACGGCTCAAACGCGCAGCAACAATCGTGCGTCCGTAATGAAATACACCCGCGCGTGTTTCTTTCCCAGCCCAAACCCATGCCCACCACCGGCAGAATGAGGTGACCCCAGTGGATTATCTGAAGTTCAAACACCACAGCTACTCAGATATGATCACGGTGCGTGTTCTGTGCTGTGGACTGTAGGTTGAGTGCTCGAATAAAACACGACCAGATTCCTCAGTAATCCGCGGCGCCGTTGGTAAATTTGATGACTTGTGCCCCTCCTTTGACGCAGCTTATGAAGTCTGTGAATGAGGAGTGCCCCAACATCACCAGTGTCTACAGCCTGGGCCAGAGCTCCAAGGGCCTGGACATCATGGCCATGGTCATCTCTGTAAACCCCACGGAGCATGAAATAGGTGGGTGTGACTTTAGCACTCCCCAGACACAGCAGGGTTTCAGTTGAAATGTTGCATCTGGATTGCACCTCATTTTCATACCAAATAAGAATCAGTTTCATGCTCTCTGCCTTTTAATGTTGTGGTAATGTCAAGGCATGGATTAGAATAACATATTGAGTATAGCAAGTAAAGTTTTTCTATGTCCTGGACAGCCTGACAATAATAGCCTGTACGTCCCCAGGTGAGCCGGAGTTCCGCTTTACAGCAGGTCTGCATGGCAACGAGGCGACAGGGCGAGAGATGGTTCTTCTGTTGATGCAGTACCTGTGCAAGGAGTACAAAGACGGCAACCCCAGGGCACGCCGCCTAGTGGAAGGAATGCGTATCCACCTGGTTCCCTCGCTCAATCCCGACGGACACGAGAAGGCCTTCGCAGTGGTCAGTCGGCACTGGACACCACCGATAAGGATTTCACGTGCCGTTTTGGTTAAAATGTATCATTTTTCATCGTTTTCATCCTGAATGACCCCCTCCGACCCCCTCTCCTTCAGGGCTCGGAGCTGAGCGGGTGGACCACGGGTCACTTCACCGAGGACGGCCATGACATCTTCCAGAACTTTCCCGATCTGACCAGTGTGCTGTGGAATGCTGAGGACAAGGGCATGGTGCCCAAACTCACGCCCAACCACCACATCCCTGTACCCGCTGAAATGGAGGGAAACACCTCGGTGTGTGTCTGATATTTGTAGTTTTTTCTGTGTGTGTTTGTATCAGACACATGCACATCCACAGTCTGGGCTCTTGTAACATGGGTTCCGGTTCTCTGTTCTACTCCAGCTCTCTGTAGAAACACGAGCCATCATGTCCTGGATGGAGAGCATCCCGTTCGTGCTGGGGGCCAACTTCCAAGGTGGGGAGAGGATCGTGGCCTATCCCTACGACAGCTACCGCCTCACCAAGGCTGCAGAGAGCCAGAACCACAAGGCCCACAGCCGTCAAAAGAGACAGTGAGAGTTGATCTTTTCCTCCTTGTCATCTCTCCGATCATTCTCCATACTCTTTCTCTTCATCTCTCTTCTTTGTTCTATGACAAACCACTGCTCTCCTTCGCCCAGGTATGAAGAGGAAGGCTTTGACGTGACGGAGTGGGGGCGGGGCTACCATGAAGAGCCAGAGGAGGACGGGAGGAACAGAGGGTACCAGGAACCGGAAGAAGATTGGAGGGACCGGGGTTACCAGGAGCCGGAAGAGGACTGGAGCAACAGAGGGTACCAGGAGCCCGAAACGGACTGGAGGAACAGAGGGTACCAGGAGCCCGAAACGGACTGGGGGAACAGAGGGTACCAGGAGCCCGAAACGGACTGGGGGAACAGAGGGTACCAGGAACCCGAGGAGGAGTGGAGAGGGCACGGACACGAAGGTTACGGACGCAGAGAGGAGGAGGAAGACGACAGAGGAAGAGGAGGGTACCAGTATGCCGAGCCCGAGGATGAGCCCCGGGCCACAGCGGACGAGTCCCTGTTCCGGTGGCTGGCCATCTCGTACGCGTCCACACACCTCACCATGACGCACAGCTACCACGGCTCCTGCCACGGCAACGAGGTCAGCGGGGGCCATGGGATCGTCAGTCGCGGCCGGTGGAAGCCTGTCACAGGGAGTGAGTGCCATCCATTACTACCTGTTTGTCTATGGTTATTCATTGATTTAGATGAAGGCCTGTGAGTCTTTGGTCTTGGTTGGAAATTCTGCGAAGTGTCTGCTTGACAGATGTGATGACGTAACGTAACATAATTCATGGTGAATCTTCGTGTGCTCTGAAAGCTTTGCGGTTTTATTTTCCCGTCTGTCTCTGTTCCCTTCGCCCTCCATTCTCTAGGCATGAATGACTTCAGCTACCTGCACACCAACTGCTTTGAGCTGTCCGTGTTCCTGGGCTGTGACAAATTCCCTCACGAGAGCGATCTGACATATGAGTGGGAGAAGAACAGGGAGGCCATGCTCATCTTCATGGAGCAGGTCAGCTGTGCACATGGACAAAGTAGTTCACCCTAAACTTGCTACATAGAGGTACACTGTAGCTGTAGTGTGCTTAAATGGTCCTTAATCTCCCCTCCAGGTGCATCGTGGGATCCGGGGTGTGGTCAAAGATCAGGAAGGGAACCCTATCGCCAACGCCACTGTGTCAGTGGAGGGGGTCAACCACGATGTCACCACAGGTCAGAACAATTGCTGCCTTTCTCCTTTGGAGAGCACACATCCAATGAACGCGTGCGTTGCTATCCTGCATGCAACTTGTAATGTAGTGATAGACCCTGGGGACCATTTAAGTGTGTGAGTAGAACTCACAGTAAGGCACTATACACCTGCTCCCTCCTCTGTCTTCCTCTGCAGCTAAAACAGGGGACTTCTGGCGGCTGCTGAACCCCGGGGAGTACCGGGTAACAGTGCGAGCAGAGGGCTACACCGCCCTGACCAGACTGTGCGTGGTGGGCTACGAGGCCGGAGCCACAGCCTGCAGCTTCAACCTGGCCAAGTCCAACTGGGACCGCATCAAACAGGTCAGTCACGCACAGGAATGCCGTTGAAACCGCCACTCGCTCGCCTTGTCACGTTTCCTTATCTCTTTCTCTGCCTTTTCTTCTCAACTTTGATCTGTTGACTGAAGGTGGATCAGAAGATTGCCCTAACCCTGATTAGTCACTGCTTTTTTTTTTTTCTTTCGGCTTAGATTATGGCCCTGCACGGCAACAAGCCAATCCGCCTGCTCAGCAATGGCAAAAGGCACAATAATGCCGTTGTCAACCGACGTGTGGCGCCAAGTGGTGATGCCATGGATCCCGAAACACGGCGCCTGCGGCTGAGGAAGATTAAGATTGCGCGCCTCCGTCGTCTTAGGCAAGAGAGACTGAAGTCAATGACAACGTTGCCCCCGACCACTACTACAATTCCCACAACTGCGGAGAGCACCACCTCCTGGTACGACTCCTGGATGGTAGAAGGACAGACTTCAGCACCAGAGGGGTTCAAAGAGTCCATCCTGGATTATAACTATGAGTATAAGATCGATGACTATTAAACATAACTCATAGGGCATGTTGTAGTATAGACATGACCTCTATCCTGTCTTATTTCTCCTACTAGAAACTTTACTCGTTTGGCAGTTGATTAGGGAGTAGAAAGACGGGTAGTCCCAATGCTTCAGACACGAAGTGATTGCAACCAACAGGGAATGAAAATAAGGGAGCGTTTAATCTGCAACATGTTACATTTCCCTTTCATTCTTTTCTCATTTCAGCAGTTTGACCGTTGGGTTTGTGGGATCTAGACGGCATTGTTACGTTCATTACAGATAGCCCTAGTTAAATATGTAGGAGATAAAGAACTCATGTTGATGTGCTGGCTGCTCCATAGGAACATCGTCAAGGTTTTTATTGCATTTGTGAACATTTCCGACCCAACACTATTGTAATAAAAGACTATACAATTTACATCACATTTCATACAGTGAAGCCATCGAGTCAATATAAAAGTCAGTCTTTTTAAGGTTGATGAGTCAATGCCAGAGACTGTCTAGGATTTGTCCCTCCAAGCTGAGGTAGAGGAAAGCTATTTTTTCGATGAATAAAAGATTGTTAACGTAAAGCATTTGTGTCTTTCCTGTTCCATTTATCAATCTGACATGATCAATGTTTCTAGATGAAGAGATACAAATCATTTGCATAATATGTAAGGTTAAAATGCAAAAACAAAAAACACAAGGATTGTATTAGCGTTTTGAATAAACCCGATATTAGTAACACATTCTAAATGACAACAGTAAACAATGGTAACACTATTAAATAGGCAGTGACCAATATACACGTTCACCAATTCAGAGGTCAAATGGAACCATGACAAGGCAAGGCTGACATCCTGAAACAAAGAGGTAACTATGGCGCACTACTGTTCAAACTCCTAGGAGTTCATTAACACTATGTACAAAGCCTCAATATGTGCATACATGGGAAGGAACAGAGGGTCTCAGTGGCTGATGTTCATTTCGATCTCCTCGTCCTGTTCAGCGGAGAAGGAGGAGAAGCTGATGGGTTCACACTCCAACGTTCTTAGGTTGACCAGGCAGGCTGTGCGAGTAGTGCAGAACTCTGGGATGGTGACCAAAAGCACCTCTTGACCGTCATGACCTTGACAGAGATGGGGCGAGTGAGTAATGGAAACCGAGGACGGAGTGAGTAACTCACACACACACACACACACACACACACACACACACACACACAAGCATGCAGTCTTCACACTCCAGGGGAAGCATGACTCACCAACAATACGTCTGGACTGGTAGGATGGGGCGTTGCCACTGAAGTACACATGGGGACACTCCTCCAGGATGAAAGGGTCTTTCAGGTAGAACGGGTAGCAACCTGAGGGAACAAATAGAGACTGGTCATGTCCAAAGTGTCTAGACCTGGAGGTGCACTACTCCAGTGGCGTTCATGTCCATTACCCAGCGTGTCTGGCGCTGTGGGGGCCAGGTGTCGCAGCCGGAGCGTGTTCTCCAGTATGTCCAGGTGACAGTCCATACTGCTGTACTTCTGGATGTCTGACACGTTCTGTCCCGATGTTCCCAGGAACCTACAGAAACACAATATCGAGAGACACACACAATGTTTTTTTTCTAAATCACTTTGCACAAAGTTTTTACATTTTCGAGGGCGGCTGCAACACAGCGGTTGTAATTTGTACCTCAGGCTGTCGATGCTAGCCTGGTATGGGTTGGTGGTGAGCTGCAGGGTGGGGTAGGCAATGGACAGAGGGAACATGCAGCGATGGAGGGGCTGCTGAGGCAGGGTGTAGTTGGTGGGGTCATACTGGCCAGGCATAACGTCAACTGGTACAGAAGCCTAGATGGGCAGACGGGAAACGTAGCATTGTGAAGATGTTTCGACCTGTATTGTCTCAATACGAGTGCAACAAAGTGTCAATCCAGTGAATCGCTCTTCAACTCACCACCAGTTGAAGCAGCAACTCATCCAGGAGACGAATGGCTTCCACACTCCCTGCCTGGTTCTTTTTGGTCAAGTACTTGGGCTGGGGAATAAGCAAGATGCTTCCTTAGTGGACTGTGAGCTAAAAAGATAGCACCTCTACCATTTAAATAAATGTGTATAAGTTCCAAACCAGAAGTCAGTGACAACTTTGTCTCACTCACCCTGGTAGATGCTTCCTTGTCCTGGGTGCTTTGGCTCAGAAGATTCCCTGCAAAAATGACCCTGGAGATGGTGGCCGCCCCACTCTGCTCACCCTGGTCACCCAGTTGACCTGTTACCATGTCAACCAGCAGTTGGAGTGCCAACATGCTGTCGCCATGACTACCACCAAGACCCAGTCCCGAGGCCAGGAGCACAAACCTGAACATGATAGACAGACCACCCCAACAGAAACTGAATAAATGTATACTTTAAGATTTACTGTGTGTGGGTGTATGTGTGTGTGCTTGTACCGATCAGAGCTAAGGGCAGGCCTGGGGGTCTGTACAGGGAGGTCAGCAGTGCAGAAGTCCTTTACTGTGAACTTCCCATCATTGTTCTCCGCTCCATAAATGGCAATCACACTGCCTGAGAGGCATAGACAGTTTAAGACAGGGGAACCCCATACAATTTAAGAATTTACATGTGTTATGGAGAAAAGCAAGGTCTATCATCAAGGCATCCATCATTTTCAACAAACTACCCAATCATAAACAAGTCTATGCAGGCTTTGTTTCGAACCTGTGACAAATGTGCCTGCATCGATCTTGCCCTCCAGTTTGATCCTCTGCAGCTCATCCTCAAGTATCAACTTATCTGATTCACTGATGAACTTGGTGCGCACAGGCTGAGGGAGAAGGTTGTGCTGAAAGAGAGGTCAAAGAACGAAAATTTAGTACAAGAGAGATTAGTATAATAAAGATCACCAGATGTAAATATGACAGGTGAGATTTCTAACAAAGATATGACTGACCTCCTCACTTATCTCTTTCAAAATGGATGGCTGCAGCTCCATATGTTTGAACATGGTTCCTATAATGCAACACTGTTCGCCCGTTTGAAGATCACATAGTTTCCTTATTTGAACACCAACTCCTAGAGAAAGACAGATTGAAAAAATACAAAAATCAAAATGAGAAAGGCTGGTGTGACCAAGTAACCAGCCAGTTTGTGTTTCAACATCGCTCACCCCATTTCTGCTGGGCTCTCTCTGCAAGGAGTGGCCTCATCTGCATAAGTCGTGTAGCATATATATGCGCATACTGGCGACTGAAGGAACGTTCTCCTAGCTTGAAGTTATCAGAGCATGGAGAGTAGGCTTGCTTCACTCTGTCAAACAAGGGACCCTGGCTCTCTGTGCCAGGCGGACAAAGCAGCGAGGAACCTGGTCTCAATGCACTAAGATCAGAGAACATGGCTCACTGGAGTGACAGATGAAACCTGTGGAAGGTGACCATAGATTATAATTAGGTGACACATGTGTACTACTGACATAAGCGTGCTCGTTTGGCTGTTTTTACATTTAAAAAAATTGTAACAACATTTGACTAATTAGCTTCGTTTAGGACTAACCCTATTACTAACTACTACCCAGGCTTATCTTCTGACTGTAATTGTTAGTCGGTTAGGGTTAGCAGGTATCGTTAAAGTTGCTAGAAAGCTAGCTACAATAAGCTCAGCTAAATATATGGTTGCAACTCAGAAACGGTCCATCGCATGGAACAAGGATTTATTGATATCTAGCAGATAAAAACAAACCTTGATAGTGTTCACGTTTTCGATATTGATCTCTCTGGACGGATCTCAAGTATTAAGTTCTTCAATATTTGTAATAAAATCCACAACATAAATTCTCCCGCGAAATTTTGTTCCAGTGCCGTCGCGCAATATATACGTAATACAATGGTAGATGTTGTTCCAGGAAGCAGGGGGTCCTGCTCGTGTGCACCGTAGGTGTGCACGCCAGTGCAAAGGTAGCAGTGAGTTAGCACATATTTAATTAGATAATGCCACATTTACATATTTAAGCATACAATTTGAGAAAACTTGCTACACAAAAGACGATTGCCTTCTAAATAAATAACTAGGGAGATTTCTTGGGAATATCTATTAAATACAATTTTTACCCTATTCGCCTGTAGTCTCTGGCCTTAAATTTGACAGACTGAAGTTTGTCCACCATCTGCCTAGTCCCAGAGGTCAAATCTGAAGTGCCTCCACGGCTGAAAATAAACTCCACGGTTCATAGAACCCCTGGAGAAAGTTTCATGCTTTAGTCACAAAATGCACAATTGGTTTGCCCATCTGCCCCACTACTACACATTCTCATGCAGACATCATTCAGCTTATAAATTCAATGCATGGAAATTCATCACATTAAACCAGCCTGCCTAAAGAGGGGTCTATCTACGTATACATTTGTATTTGTGTGGCCTTGATCAGACTGAACGGTCTGGGTAACTAAAAGAGGGGTATAGAGGTTGTACTGCTGTTAAATCTTAGATTAAAGGTGGTGTGAGATAGAACGAAATAACTCCGACCTACAGTTGATGAGATACTGTAGCTTGTTAAATGCTTTCAGTTCAAGGAGATTGCATAAGAGATGCTCTTCCTATTCTTTTGCTAGGAGTAATGGACTGAACAATAGGTTACAAACCAGTGGAAATAGTGACAGGAATAGAGATGTTACAATAGAAAACATACTTGCAGTGCAAACTAAGAAGTAGTCCATTTAATATTGCAAAAAATGTGTTCATTACCTGTGTGGTACCTGTCTTCTATTTAATACTTTCTTAATTGTCTTGTGTTGTCTGTGCAGATTAGCCCCCATAAAAATATTGATACCAGGTCAAAATAGTCCTTTCAAGGTTAAACATAAAGATAATGACTAAGCACTCTGCAAAAGCAGGCTTTAGCCTCGATGGGATTCGTTAGAGTTTGGAAAATTATTTATCAAACTATTGACTTGATAGAAATGCCATACATTTAGGTTCTTCCTAGAAGTTAAACATTTAAAACAGAATTCTAAGTCTGAGCGTGCTTGTATTTTCTGCTTGATAGTCTATTTTAATTGAATTAACATTAACATTACTCTTTAAAGAAAACAAAGAAAAAAATAGTTTTGACAATAATTTGACTTTCCAGAGGTATTTCCTTTCTGTAACATTATGAGGCATATTTAAAGTAGGACGAAAAAGGGGGGGACATTGAACCTTTTTGTATTGTAAAGGCCTATAGCAGGCTAGGTCTTAAAAATGACATTTAAAAGAGTTCATTCAATGCGTGTTCTTAAAATTGCTATTATGTTGAAGACTAAAGGGAAACCTAATTTAGAGGTAGAGGAGGGTAAAGGATGGCAATTAACCTATTACCAGCACATACTTGTAACAGGGAAAAACGTGGCTATACGTTTTAGGTAGATTATATAGTGTTGATAAGTTTATAACAAAAAAATTATGTAAAGTTAAATTAGTACATGCTCATTCTGCAATAAAGTTGTTTGTTAAATAATTATTGTCTAGGACCGCTTATTTAACTGTTTTAGTTAAAGATTAATATTATATATTTTATGTTAATATATAAATGTTTTCCCTGATTTTTTTTTCTTTTCAAGAACATGTGATAAGCTAATTGTTATTAGCTCTATCTGTATCGGTTAAAAATAGAATTATGTTCATCACTATATATCCAAATTATGTTTCTTTTATTTCATGAGTGGCCTAAGATTGTTTGAATATTTTAGTAGATTAGTAGTTAATATATTTCATGACAACCAGAACTTGTGACAGCATGAGAGTTGGATTTACTTGTACTTAGTGGTAATTTAATGTTTTGAGACAAATGTAATTTAAACTGATTGTGAACTATCCCCATACAGTGTGTGGATAGATCATAGGATTACTTTGTATCTTTTACATCACCTCCCCTTGTCTTATCAGCTAGGGTTTTATCACATACTGTAGATTAACTGACTGAAGAATCCAGGCCCAAATGCCTTGGCTCACAAAGTTTTTGAGTTATTAGAAATAAAGCTACTTATAGCATGTTATTCTAAACAGTTAAAACAGAAATATTTGTTGCAAATCTAAAGGCATGTTCTAGACTGGTACCTCTGGAAAAAAGTGCTAACTCAATGCTTTGTGACAAATGTCATTAAAACAAATTGTGAATTATCTCCACAATATACAGCATGTAGATAAATCATATGATTACTTTGTATCTTTCTAAATCACCTCCCCTTGTCTTATAATTTATCAGGGTTTTATCACATATTGTAGATTAACTGATAGAAGAACCCAGGCTCACATAGCTTGGCTCACTGCTACATAGTCAAGAAGCCTTGGTTGCCTCATCTTATCCCTGACATTGAGGTTTGTTGAGCACGGACACAGACCAGGCAAGACACTAAACATTTAGAGTGAGGATTAAATGCGTTGTATTACTTTAGTAATGTCGAGTCATTGACTGCTACTGTCTTTGGCTTTCATTCGCAGTCATTACATGAGCAAGTTATATTAAGATTGAACTGTTAAAAAAATCCTCTGTTGCCAAGAGTTTGTATGCTGTAACATTGTACACGCTACAATGCAATTGTCAAAATCCTGAAAAACAAACATTACAAACCACCATTAACCATAAATCATGTGAGGATTAATTATGCTTGATCTCATTGAGAAGGACGTGAAAGCATTTTGGCATGTTTACCATGACACAAGATATGCTGTAACTTTCTCACTTCCTTATAAATGTTTTTGAAGGTGGGTAAACCACTTATACCTAAAGTAAGTGTGTCATAGGCCATCCTTCTTGCCTACACCCAGTGGTTGCTCACTAAGGCAGGGCTGCCATGGTCTCGCTTTGCCTTTTTCCTTAACACCAAAGATGGGAAGGTGATGAGCTTCTCAGCCACCCTCGGGAGATGGCCAAAGGTTAGCACTGACTTTGTATGGACACCTTATCGTAGGCGCTGATAAGATTCATAATAGCTAAACTGAGCCTGTATAGGCTACGCCTGGTCCTGTGAAAATTGTCCAGGATACTCATCCCTTTTTGTAGGACAGGTCCCGGGGTTAGGGGGGAACAGCTTGTCTAACAGATACTGATTGATCAGAATTAATTAAAATGTGTTCAGATCAGCACTATGATACCCATCATGTATAGCCTGTAACAACGTGGTTTGAGCAGGACCCTGAAAAACTCTAAACTTGTCTTCTATCCAAATGTATTTACCTTTGTCATGTAAATATTTGGCATCACTCAGTGAAACTCATTCTCATACTGTACTCTTAACACACTCATTGTTTTATATGTTCATCCACATGTGATGAGTCAAACTTAATTAGACTCTAAACAGTGTTTCAACATGTTAGAAGTGAGGACCTCTTTGAATTTGGATTAGTCTGTTTTAATCACTGTAAAATACCTATGTGGGTCTCCCTGGCAACATTTGGCCAGACTCAAGTCTCTGGGTTAATGATCACTGAGCGAATCTTTCACCAGCCAATCTGATTGGCGCTCAATGCATCAGGCCAGATAAGACAGTTGTGACATCACAGTATCATGATGTTGACGATGAGGCCCCCCTGCATTCACCTTACGCCTGGGCCCTCAGAACAGCTGACACACAGTTGCACAGTGGGAGACAAAATAGGACTGACCAAAGGAACACCTCTAGCTATCTCCCTGGAACTTGTTTCTGTTGACGTGTACTGGCGGTTTTGTAGGAAGAATTTCTAAGTCAGACATGTCATCATTAGAATGATAGTATAGTAGCATACACTCCATTTCTTTAGATAATATTATTTTGGTAACACACTGGAATTTCAACATGGCCCATGCCACTGTCTCTGTAATTGTTCTTCTGGCTTGTCTGGTAAGTCCACTAAATCTAGGAGAGACCTTCTCATTTTATACTTCGGTACTGTACTCCTTTTATTTGAAATGTTATGTAACTATTTTGTTCTTGTCAGAATAAAAATGTTTAATTAAATGAATGTTGCTGATTAATAACAATAATTGGATACAGGTGAAGCCTAACCAAACTAAAAAGATACTCCTTTTTACAGTTTTCACTTTTTCCATACCAAACCATTGCCATTCAGAAACTATGTTGTTTGTGATGTGTCTTAACGTATATCTGCTCAAGGTTTTCCTCACAATAGATTTTGTTATAATTTGCTAATATTATGCTCTCAAACAAATAATAGCTTCTCACAAACATGAAAATCCTACTTATTCTCTTTTATTGATCCTTTGAACTTAACAGTAATGACAAAGATAACATGTGAATTTACTAACATAGAATCACTGCAACATCAAGCTGAAAATATGGCTTATAGATAAATATTCTTAGACTTTCATTGGTGAGTTTTCTAAATCTGAAATAAGTCCACTATGTGTATCTTATAGTGTCTGCATTTCTGATCTTTACGTTTCTTTTTGCCCCTCAGGCCGCATATGAAGCCCAACATGAGCCAGGTTTCTGCTCTTTCTATGATGAGTGTGGCAGAAACCCCACTGTTGGAGGGGCTCTCATTCCTCCAATTGTCCCCTGTCTTGACTACAGCCCTGCGCGTAGCCTGAAGGGAGACCACTACAATAGACTCAAACAGGTTGGCAGTTTCTCCTCCTTCGTTACTTAAAATTATCTTTCCAATTGCAAATAGAAACATAAGGGAGAGAGAACATAGAGTGAGATTTAAAAAAAACAACACAGTGGGGAAAGAAGAAGAGGAAGACAGGAACAGTAACGTGAACAATTTTCACAAACAGTTTCTTTAACAGGAGAGTAACTCAAGTAACTTTGTTCTAAATATGAAGTCTTCTAATTGTGTCATTGTTGCCTCCACAGGTCTGTCCCATGCTGGACCGTGGGGAGAACAACACCTATGCCTGCTGTTCTCTCAAACAGATTCGATCTCTGGAGATGAGTCTGACTCTGTCTAAGGCTGTGCTGATCCGCTGTCCCTCCTGTGCCGACAACTTTGCTCATCTACACTGCATCACCACTTGCAGCCCTGACCAGAGTCAAAGGCTAAGAATCACCGAGACCATGTTAGCCAACACGTCCATGGGCATAGAAAAGTATTTTGTGGTGGGTTATGAGGCCTACATATCCAAAACGTTTGCGGAGGGTTCCTTCCAGTCCTGTAAGAATGTGAGGATCCCTGCCACTGGAGGCTTTGCCGTTGCTACCATGTGTGGGCGATACGGGGCGAAGCTATGTACCGCACAGCGCTGGTATGACTTCCAGGGAGACTCCAGCAACGGACTGGCCCCACTAGACATCGATTTTCAGTTGATACCAGATGGGGTCACTGAGGGTTTACCTACCGGTATTGTTCCATACGATGGACGGTCGCTGAAATGTAACGAAACCACACCCACAGGGGGGCAAGTGTGCTCCTGCCAGGATTGCCAGGAGTCATGTCCATCTGTGCCCCCTCCATTGCCTCCCGCAGGTCCTTTCACCTTGTTGGGGGCTGATGGCTACCTGGTCATTTGTCTGGTCCTACTGGGTCTGGTGCTCCTCTCCTTCCTGTTCTATCTATTTGTCTTTCTCTTCTTAAAGATTATACAAAGGAGGGACTCAGAGGGAGGGATGGGGAAAAGCACGGATAAGAATGGGAATGATGTGACCCAGCGGATAATACACCCTTGTGAGGTGACCTGGACTGAGAAGAACAGCTTGGCTTCTCAGGAGTTCCTGGGCTCTCTGTTCCAGGCCTGGGGAACCCTCATGGCCTCCCACCCTCTTAAGGTTAGCTGTGTACATTTTAATATTATACATTTTATATTATTCACATTTTGTTACATTATCAATGGCAAGGTGTCATCAAATTAGTATTATTCGTCGTTCTGTGAATAAATTGTTATTTGTATTAGAATCAATTTGGATGTCTGAGCATTGGTCAATCATTTGTTGATTGATTTACTAATATATCTTCATTTTAGGTGCTTCTGGCGTGCGCCATAGTGGTGATTGCCTTTGCTATCGGCCTCATGCATATTGAGCTCAACACTGACCCGGTTCAGCTTTGGTCCGCCCCTAAAAGCAGGGCCCGCACTGAGAAAGACTTCCACGACAAGGTCTTTGACCCGTTCTTTAGAACCAACCAGATAATCCTGACAGCCCCAGGTCGACCCGGTGAAATCTATGACTCCTTGCTGTTTGGAAAACAGAACTTTAGTGGCATCATCTCCAAAGACCTTATCATGCAACTGCTAGCACTGCAAACAAAGATACAGGTATGGGATAGTATAGTAGTAGTAGTACATTACCTTAGCAAAAAGGAACTTTTGAGTACGGGTTTTTATCACAATACTAATATTAATTCTAATAAGTACTATAAAGCAACTGGCTTTTACCATATCATTCTTTTCACGCTTACAGAACATAGAGTTCTGGTCAGACGATCTAAACCGCACAGCAAGCCTGAAGGACATATGCTTTGCCCCTCTAAACCCCTCCAACCCATCCCTTACGGACTGTGCAGTCAACAGCCTGCCTCAGTACTTCCAGAACAATGTTGATAACCTCAATGCTAAGGTCAACATGACGGAGCTTGGAGTGACCAAAGAGGTGGACTGGAGAGACCACTTCATCTACTGTGTCAAGTGAGAGACTCTCTGGGGATGGCTTTCCTTGCGTAGTACCAATAGAGCAAAGAACAATACTATACTCTTACCAATGCTCAGGGTAAACCATATGTTACAAAGATGTAAGTTGATCTTAAGTGTTTTCATGACTCTGGGTGCCTCCCTCTCTGTGTCCAGCTCTCCCCTGTCCTTCAAAGACATAACTGACTTGGGAATGAGTTGCATGGCTGACTATGGCGCTCCAGTATTCCCGTTCCTGGCTGTGGGAGGGTATGAGAGTAAGTCATGTTTGAAGCACTGTTGTTGTATGAATTGCTATGCAGTGAACACAACAGGACAAGTATTGAGACCGGACACGTCTGTCTCCTGTGGTTTTGTCCTTCCTCAGATGATGAGTTCGCCCGTGCTGAGGCTCTTATCCTGACCTTCTCGCTTAATAACTATGCTCGTGATGATGCCAGGTTCAAAGTTGCTTTGCAGTGGGAGACAAGGTTCCTTGATATCGTCCAGGAGTACCAAAAAAACCCCAATACCAACTTCACATTTGCATACATGGCAGAGGTATGCCGTTTGAAATAATTCAATCTAGAAAATTTGAAATACAATAAATAAAAGTCTGAATTCCAGACTTCAATGATTGTAAAGATTCAATCATCCATTACAGTGAATACCATAAAAAACAATAATTTTTTTTATAAATTATACATAATTCCTATTATTTTCCGCCTTGTACTTCCTGCCTGTTAAAGGGCCAACAGAGAAAATGCCCTGGCAACAAGTCAAAAGTATACTCTTAATCTATGGCTATGCTGATAACGAGCTGCTGCTTTGGCTCTTTTACAGGTGTGTCAGGTTGTAAACTTTGAATTACCTTCTTGTAAATGCCCTGCCCCCCCCCCCCCTCACAGAGGTCTCTGGAGGATGAAATTAACAGGACGACTGCAGAGGACATCCCCATCTTCATGATCAGCTACGCTGTCATCTTTGTTTACATTGCTGTGGCTCTGGGAGAGTACTCCTCCTTCAAGCGCATATTGGTGAGACTTTTATGGATATCACAGTGCATCTGCTGGTCGACACCGTGGCTTAACTTACATCCACCTAATAGATTGTTGCCAAGCGATCACCCTGAATGAGGAATCTACCGTATAGTTAAAACCTACATACAACAGAGTACAGAACTATGTAAATGGTAGTCAATGCTAACATCTTCATGCAGAAAGTATAATCAATTAGATAAGGTTATCAGCAAAACAAACTGTTCACATGAGGAAACTGCAATATAATACTATGTGCCACCTGTACACTCTTATACAATATATGTTTGTTCTTTAAGCACTCTATATGGTCATCGTTTGAGATGAGCAGTTTATGAAATGTTCTACAATGTGATTCATTTAAGAACAGATGTTAGATATCAAATACACGAAACAATAATACAAAATACAGTATAACAATATAATTAAAGCTTTGGCAAATTAGACAAGTTCCTTTTTAAGAGCTGTTGGACCCCAGTCCTGACCTGTAGAAGCTGCTGTGATCCTCAGGTGGACTCCAAGTTCCTGGTCGGTCTGGGTGGTATCCTGGTGGTAGGCTGTTCTGTCCTGGCCTCCATGGGCTTCTATGCCTGGATTGGCATCCCCTCCTCCCTCGTCATCCTCCAGGTTGTCCCATTCCTGGTGTTGGCGGTTGGAGCTGATAATATCTTCATCTTTGTCTTGGAACACCAGGTGTGTGTCTGTTTTGTGGCAATTTAGATAATTGTTTTAATGATTTGTACATTGAATGAAGATAGCAGTAGATAATATTAGTAACAAAAGCGTGTTGTTTTTTATCTCCAGAGGGACATGCGACGGTCAGGGGAGAGTAGAGAGGAGCAGATCGGTCGTGTCCTTGGAAACGTGGCTCCCAGCATGCTTCTGTGCAGCCTTTCGGAGTCCATCTGCTTCTTCTTGGGTGAGCCCTCTCAGCATATCTCACATAGCTATTTCTAATACCTGTTAATAATAATTATTGTTAAGAAAATATACATGAAGCTCATGCTCTTCAGGAAGAAAAATGATATTCTTCCCACTTCAAGACAAACACAATAATCATAAAAACCCTTTGCGTAAAATCAATTCAGTAAGTAAATAGGGGGCTCCCAGGTGCAGGCTGTTAATGTCTAACCAGTCTGTTGCTTTGTTGTGGCTGCAGGGGCCCTTACTACCATGCCAGCGGTGAAGTCCTTTGCTCTGTATGCGGCCCTGGCTGTGGTCATGGACTTTATCCTTCAAATGACGGCGTTTGTGGCCCTGCTGTCGCTGGACGCCCGTCGGCAGGACAGCAACCGCTGCGAACTGGTGTGTTGTGTCACTGTGAAAACCCAGCGTCCAACCAAGCCAACAGAGGGCTTCCTCCTGCCCCTCATGAGGAAATACTATGCCCCTGCCCTCCTGCACCCCATCACCAGGATCGTAGTGGTAAAGACTCAGATCCATCAATCCAATACACTGATATCAACATTAAAGTGGCAGCTTGGATTTGGTGTGGACGAGGGTTTTAACAGAATATTCCATGTCCTGTGTCTTTTCCTAAGATGGTGGTGTTTATCGTAATGTTCTGTAGTTCCATTTACTTGATGTTTCACGTGACAGTTGGTTTGGATCAGGAGCTGGCCATGCCTCAGGTCTGTCTGCACTGCCACTGGATTACACATGGGATGTATTGTGAACGCATATAGAATATATAGTTTGAAGTGTACTGAGAAACTCTCCCTCCTCTCCAGGGCTCCTACATGCTGGACTATTTCAAATACTTGTATGCGTACTTTGAGGTGGGGGTTCCTACGTACTTTGTCACAACAAAGGGATTCGATTTTACCAGTGTGGCTGGCATGAACGCAACCTGCTCCAGTGTGGGCTGTGACCCCTTCTCCCTCACCCAGAAGATTCAGTATGCAACAGAATACCCCGAATTGTAAGTCGACACAGGTCTGCTCGCTGTTCACTGTCAAACTCTGCACAATGCAGTGCCAATGTTTAGTGTTGTTGTTAAGACTCCTGTCCTTCACCTTTTTGCTGCTGCGCAGGCCTTGAACCTACTGATGTATCGATGGCAACCTCACACATACAGCCAATCACAACTGTTAATGATGAACTGAATGGCATCAATTACGTTCAGTAGTAGATAAGACAGGTTCAATCATGTCACAGATGGAAAATGATAGGTCAAGGTCAGAGCAATGCTAACTTGGGGGAATTCAGAAAAAGTTCAGAAGGAAAGGGAAAAAACTTAGTAGGAAAGGTCTGTGGGCAATTATATTTGAATTCCAGTTATGCATGAATTATTGGGGTTTTCCTAGAGTTTCGAAAGTTGAGAAGTACTACACTTTGTTTAGAAGAGTCAACTTGATTAAAGTTTCTATGTATTCAAAATAGCACTGCTTTAATATTCCCTCTAAAGCCAAAGAATCAACAACAATTGACATATACATTGTGTTACGCAGATCCTACATGGCCATTCCAGCTAACTCTTGGGTAGATGATTTCATTGACTGGCTCAATCCTGGATCAAAATGTTGTCGACTGTACACCCTGGGTCCCAATGCTGGAAATTTCTGCTCTGCTGACCAACGTAAGAATGTCATACTCCAGTCATTTACAGATAATCTAGTGCTTTTTTACTGTATGGTCCCTCTTCTAAAAAGCATATTGTAAATACTGTCAGTATGAATAATAGCCCACGTTGAACATTTGCAGCTGCTTATTTATGTGGACGGAAATGCATGTCTACTCCTGTAAACGGGGTACTCAGGCCAAACGTGACACAGTTCAACCGCTTCCTGCCAGACTTTTTGGGCAACAGGCCGGACCTGCAGTGCCCCAAAGGGTGAGCAGCGACATGCCACGGCACCATGACTGAAACACACACCACAACACACAACTCATGTACAAGTCAAATTCATTTGAATAGCCCATTTCATGCACATACGCAATTCAATCGGCTTTACATAAGGCAATAAGAAACATACAAAGAAAGAAATGTAATAATAATAATTAACAAAAAATCGAATTGCTAAGAAGGAACAATTCAGCAAATAATCAATTGTGAACATATACATTTTTCTCTGGATTTAAAAGTGGTCAGACTTGGAGCGAGTCTCAGATCGTCTGGAAGTTGATTCCAGCTTTTTGTTGCATTGTAGCACACAAATTAGAATGCGTTGGAAGGGAGTAGTGTTCATACAAACCTCTCCAAAACAGATTTTTGTCTTCAAATCTCTACAATGAACAACGTTCTAAAACAAAGCTTGCTTCTGTCTGTACTAACAGCGGTCTAGGGGCCTATGATAAAGCAGTAGTGAGGGACGCAAGCGGTGAAATTATAGGTGAGCAACAATATTCGATAGAAGTACTAATTATTCATATTCAATTTATGATTTTGTTAGAATCTTTTGAAAGATGTGTTGTGTTTTATTGTCTGGTTATTATCTCGAGACAAATGCAAATCTCCATATCATTTCAAACGAACACTAAAAGCCTTGAACTTGAGCCCTGTCTTTCTCTGGTTGCCAGCATCTCGGTTCATGGCGTACCACACGCCACTCAAAAACTCCCAGGAGTTCACGGCTGCTTTGCAGAAGGTTCGGGAGTTGGCACATAACATCACCATGGGCATGAGACAGATACCAGGCACGTCACCAGACTTTCAAGTCTTCCCCTACACGTACGTAACTCTGCAACCTCTCACTGTACTTATTCCGTACTCCCTGCTCGGTTACCGAGTAGCTATTCTGACACATATTTTCTCGCTTTCTCCCTTGTCTAGGGTGACATATGTGTTCTATGAGCAGTACCTGACCATCGTGCCAGAAGGGCTTTTCAACATTTCCCTGTGTCTGGTGCCTACCTTTGTGGTGTGCTGCATACTGTTGATGGATCTGGTCTCTGGCTTTCTCAACTTGCTCACCATAGTCATGATTACTGTGGATACAGTTGGGGTCATGACCCTGTGGGGTATCGACTACAATGCCGTGGCCCTCATTAACCTAGTCACGGTAAGAAATAAGGCAGAGACAGATTTATGATCATGTCGGCTCCATGTCAAACGTAGACACATGATCATGCTGTAATGCTGTTGGTTAATTTTTTATATTCATTGTATACGCCTAAGAATGTGTAATTACTTACAACTTTTGTACTGTTATGTACTAACTTTATGTACTATTACTAAAGTGTGGAACTTCATTCACAAGTACTGCTATACCTTTAACTTCATCCTAGCCCCTTATCTTAATTCTAAAAGTAGACTTTACACAACCATAAAGCTAACAGCCACCTGGACTTCATTCAGCGTGACCTTCACCAAACAATCTTAGAATTTGATTGCTTGATTAACTAATTTCTTACCAGTCTTAGCATTTCAGAAGTTTTATGCAACACAATTACTTAAAACATGAAGAAATTGCTGCTACTAAAATTACATATTTCAATTGAACAATCTATTTTCATTATTATTACAAATAACCACCTGTGTACCTTGGTATCCTACAGGCGGTGGGCATCTCTGTTGAGTTTGTGTCTCATCTGACACGCTCCTTCGCTCTCAGTATACAGCCAACACGAGTGGACAGAGCCAAGGAGGCTGCCGCCAACATGGGCAGTGCCGTAAGTAGCACTATAGCTACCCACCACTTTAAACAAAACCAAAAACACTTACATCTTTCACATGTTTACAACATTTTAAACACTGGGTCGCAAACCCTGGGAGGATATTCGGTATAAGTGCTGAGTGCCTTTCCTTATTTGTATCTCCAGGTATTTGCTGGTGTAGCCATGACCAACCTGCCTGGCATTGTGGTGTTGGCGTTCGCCAAAGCCCAACTCATCCAAATCTTTTTTTTCCGCTTGAACTTGGTCATAACTCTGCTGGGATTGTTCCATGGCCTCGTCTTTCTCCCTGTGCTGCTCAGCTACTTTGGTAGGTGTTTGTGTATGCAGCAGAGATTAGCTTGGAATTAAATCAGTTTACAGAGAATACCATCTACCTACTTGTCTGAATAGTCCTGTGGCTGACTTGCAATGTTCTTTTTTCTCAGGTCCTGGGGTGAACAAGGCAATACTGCTACAACTTCAGCAGGCCAAGGCTCAACAGGAACAGCTGAGTAACCACTCCAAGCACATCTATGAAAACGAGAGCTATGTGAATAACGAGAAGAACCAAGAACCACCATACAGCCCCTCCACCCAGAAAGCAGAAAAGGTCCCAATAGAAGGTATTAACGCTCCAGAAACGATAGAGGAGAAATCTATGGAGGACACGGATATAGTCACACATTTATAAACCACTCAAACTTGAGCTGTTTTTAAGCTCGACTTAACATATACCTCCAATAAAGCAAGACGATACGTAGAGATTGTAAGACTACATGTTTGGTCTTAGACACATATCTTTATACGTCGCTCTCACGGTGATAAACCACACCTGTCCAAAAGTACAGTGCAAGTCAATTCAAAACTGTGCAATAACTCCAAACTAAAAAAAGAGGATTGTATCTACACTGCGCTGAAAGTGACCAGAAGTGGTCTTTAGAGGACCACATTTTCACTTCCATGACACTACCATGAAGAAATCCAAACCTGCCTTACTTAAAAGGTATTTGGGTGCTGCTAGGGTTGGGGCTATATAATTATCAGTAATTGAAAATAATTTGTTTTATTTTTTAATACTGTAATAGTAGTCAGTATATGTTTATTTAATTATTTTGTACATAGAATGTTTCGTTGTGGTTCAAATAGGATGTTTTAAATGTTACTAATCTATGAATAATAATAATAATTATAATAATAAAAATGCATGGGATTCTAGTAACTCAAGGACACTGTACAAATACCCTTCACATGTCAAACACAAGCACTCCAAGAGTAGATTTTACTTTGTATAATTCCAGTATTGTTCAAGTGTTATGTATATTTGCAATAATAATACATTTGTTTAAGAATGTGTGATTTTTATTTTAAGTTTAGGGGACAATAAAATATGTTTAAAGTAGTTGGCAATCTTAATGCTTACTTATCTTACATAGAGGCGTATATAAATAACTATATTTTATGTATTTAATATCATGGGTTCGTTAAAAGGTTTTATCGCAAACATACCGTAATGTGGTCGTATGTAGTTCTGCATTGGAATAATATGAAGATCTCTTAGAAATTCATTAGTAATAACAACACCAAGATTACAAGTTATTGTTCAAAACAATAACAGCACACTAAATATATATTATATATAAAAATACAATGTTAAAATAAATTATAGATATAGTCAAAGCAAATCAATGGATGAATTATGGTGTCAAAAAGAATTGGAGAATGACAAAGTTAATAATTGATAGAATTTGCTGTTAGCTGTATTAAAAAAAAATTAGGGTACATCATTCATATCCCAGATTATTACATACATATACTACATACATACATATTTGTTTTTAGAGGTGGAGAGACACAGGCAAGGTGTGTGGACCCCAAGAGCCTCGTACATTACAAAGTTGTCTTCCTCTAAGAGTTGAAGTATGCTAACTACATACACGTCTACAAAGCCTTTCAACTAGTAATAGTATTTTGTATTGGCACTGATTTTAACCAATATATACAGTATACTGTATACAGCAGTAGTCAATGCTGTCAAACAGGCACAATACTTTCCAATGATGTGTGGGAGTGGAGCTGATAAAGGTTATTAATTCTTAATAGTATTAGCCCTTTTCTGCAGTGCAGTAGTTGAAACATATGAGGGTGAACAAAAACATGCTGGTTGAATAGGTGGTTCCTCTCTTGATCGTGTCGCGTATCCTCAGATATGCATGTGTGTCGTCAAGACAGCATGGATTTGATCCCGCTCTTCATCAGCATATTACTGAAGTTATATTAGCTTTGCTAGTTGGGATAAAGCAAACACATGGATATGGATGCTCAGACAGGAATCCACTAGATCTAGTTTATTACTTCAGCTCAACTTGTTTAATTGTTTAAGCATTCAAAGACCAAGAGACTTTGTGTATTTACTGATTTTTGTTTTATTAACAATGTATATCCCTTTTATAGGATTGTATGCTTTAAGTCAGTAATGCCCTCAAAACATACTATGCACATTATACAAGGGAAACCACAATTCAGGCAAAAATCCTTTTAAATTATAATACAGTCTTGAGGAAAAAAATATAAATAACTTTTTTCTTCTCTGGTTGTGCTCACTCCGCTATTGTACAGAGATATATAATAAATAGATCTGATCTGACATCATTCAGCCAATCTATGAATCATCTCTACGAGCCCACTTTTTAGCAGCATAATAGCAAAACTAGCCAATGGAAACAGCTTCCTTGGAAACAGTTCATCAGTCTTTAAAAAACCACAACACACCCCTCCCCACCCCTCATTGCAGCCAATAATAGTGATATTGCATTGTGGAAAGAATTTGACATACATTTTGGTAAACAAAATGAATGGAGTCAATGTATCTATTGGAAAAGCATTGGATGACACACTGCAGGTAGGTGACAGTAAGGTTTTGACATCTCATTTGCACATGCATTTAGAAATGAAACATAGAGGTAAGAAGGCGGGAGCACGTCTGCCAGGCCTACATATGTAGGGTATCTCCCCAGGTAGGAGGGACGAGTAAAGGGAGCTACTGCGTCTCCTACCCAGTGACTGATCTGAGCTGGGACTAAAAGGGAGAAAACACTCCCCACAGCAGCCACCCTATGAAGTACTCTTCCAAATGGCTCTAAACCTAACATGAGGGCTGCGAGTAAGTAAGGCATGTCAGGAGCTAGAGGAAATGACATGATGCTGCTCTACACACAGATGCTCTACGCATATAGACAAACAGGAACTCACACACAGGAGACAAAAAAACACTACTGACAATTCATGGTCTGGTATAAGAAATCATTAGAAAGAAATTGGACCAAGTACTTTGATCGGAGGCTTCAGGAAACTGATCGTGGTGGTGGTGGTGGTGGCGAACTGACAGGATCACAGCACATTCTAAAGACACTGGGGGGGGGGGGGGGGGGGTATGAGTAAGGAGGCGCCCCCGTTTTAAAACAGACAGCCTCTGTAGTGTTTGCGTACAGTATCGAGGGAAGAGAGGAGAGGTCCAAAACATCACTGATGGACACAGCATGCCTTTTTCATTACATAACGGACAAGCATCTGACGAGAGGGGGAAAACACTTGTTTTTCTTTTAAAAACAGAGTATAAATATTTGACGCTTTAGCTTGGTAAGCTATTGCAATTTATTGTTGAGTGTCTCCACCTGCAACAATAGTTTTAGTCCAATCGAAAAAAAATATTTTTGGGGAGAACTGCTCATTGCAGAGTCAGATGGTTGGAAACAGCATCAGGCGTGTGGATGAGATTTCGTTGAGACACTGAGTTAGTTCATCTCCACCAGGGACTCTGTAGGGGGTGATTATTGCCTCCTCTCCCCCTCAACGATGCTCCGTTAATTTAGAGCCCCAGCAGTGAACCATGGGTCTTTCCCCTCGTCATCTCCTCTCCTCCCACCATCATCATCATCTCTTCAAGTCAATGGGGTGTTGGGCCCATGGCAGGACAGGGGGAAGGGGGGACAGAGGGTTCAGGATTCTGAAGGAGAGTCTGTCTCTGTCTCCGCCTCCGCCTCCGCCTCCGCCTCCGCCTCCGCCTCCGCCTCCGCCTCTGTCTCTGCGGGCTTTGGTAGCGTTGCGAGGATCATTTGTGCCTCCTCGTACATCTAACGAGAGAGAAAAGGGTAACGGTTTCATTAATTACATTTGATCCAGGGGAAAACAGGGATGACAGGGATGACATTTTCTTAAGTCTTACCGGTATGAAGTGCACATCCTGGAAGAGTTCCTGAATAAATCGTCGTGAAGCCAGGCGGAACATACAGTTGGCCAGGAGGTTAGACACCTCGGAGTACAGACAGATATCATCGAACGCATAGGGGAACTTCTCCTTTATCCTGCGGACACACGGAGAGAGGGCGGATTTTAGACGGATCTCAGACCCCACACTCCATGTAACCCTGTTTAATGACAACCTAAATATTGTGTGTGTGTGTGTGTGTGTGTGTGTGTGTGTGTGGGATCGTTACTCTTACGTTAGTAATCCGGTCTCGTGGCCTTTGGTTCCTACTGAGGAGCTGAGGTTGATGACCAGACGCAACACCTCCTTCCGGAGTACGATTCGGCAGGCCGGGGCGTCCTCCGCTATCACCTTGACACCTGACGGATCAACGCGCACACACCGGTTTGTCAAAGGATGCGTTTCAGCACGCTAAAGCACTTTGAAAATGCTGTGTCGCTAAAAATGCTACTCGCAAAACGTACACGGTGAAGTCATTACCATGACATACGTTAATAGGAGTTCAAACGAAATAAATCAGAGTTGCATAAAGAGAACGTTTCGGTGTGTCCTAACCTATGACCATATCGCCGGGGGTGGGGGTGCTGCAGACGGAGCCCTGCGATACGGTGGCGTCGCTGCAGCCCGACACGCCAGAGAACTTGGACTGGGGCATCACCTCCAGACGGTGACTGGAGCGACCGCCCCACGAGGGAAAGTCCATGTAGTCTGGTGGAGGAGCAGCGAAACAAGAAAACACCCATAAACACACACATACAGTCTCCTCAGAGGCTAAGCCAGTGTGTGTCGGTGTGTGTGCATGTGCGCGTGTGTGCGCGTGCTCACCTGTCCGAGTGTGCGTGTTGTTGAGCAGTGGGAGCACGGGGTGGCCCAGTACGATGGCTCCCACACAGTAGAGGCAGTTGTCGTCGGTATGCTCCTGCAGGCCCGTTTCCTCAGGGCCCGGGGTGTGGTTCTGGTTCTCCCCCCTGATGGCCATCAGCTCAGAGATACTGAACTGCTGCTTCAGCACGGGCAGCGGGGGCCGCTCACCTGCAGAGAGGGGGCAGGTCACACAGAGCACTGCAAGTCACTCACACTCACACTCACACTCACACTCACACTCACACTCACACTCACACTCACACTCACACTCACACTCACACTCACACTCACACTCACACTCACACTCACACACTTCTAGCAACCAGGCATCCAGCCCTGCCACGTAACACCTTTACCCCTTTCCCCTCCCATCTAATCCAAACACGTTTGCCTCTCCCATCCCTCGACTCATTCAACATCTCCAAGGCCAGCATTACTTTCTCCGTCTCCGAAGAAGAAGTGCTTCCTCTCGTCGGACAGCGGGCTGGTCTTCTGCTGGAAGTAGGGCGCGTCGCGGATGTGGAACATTTCGTGGATGTCCATGGGCAGGGCCAGGCCCACGTAGTCGTCGTTGCACCCGTAGGTGGCGCTGGAGACCATGGAGCGCACGGAGGAGCAGCGGTGGAGGGTGCTCTGGTTGATGGGGCTGAGCAGCTCCTCCTTGTCCAGGGAGGCGAAGCTCAGCGCCTTGAGGAACCTGGGGAGGGCACGAGGAGAGGCGTGTGAGAGGAGGCACGGGGAGAGGCTGGAGGGGGTGGGCAGGAGCGGTGGGGAGAGAGGAGGAACGGTGAAAAGCACAAGAGAAAAAGACGAGACTGAAGTGAGAGAAGTGTCCAAGAAAGGAAGTGGTTGAGAAGAGAAAGAATTGAAAGCTGAAGGTCTTTTTTCTAGAGCAAACAGAACCAACTAGAAGCCAAACCTTCACTAATGTGAACCAACAGGAGAGGAATACAAATGCTAATCCATACAAAACACAATACAATCGCATTTCTAAAACCACAATGCACAAACCGACTTGTGAGCTAAAGTTTTCAAAAGGACAACCACAGTTTCTGTTACCAAAGTAATTTTTTTCTACAGGGGAGGATATCCCGACTAGGGCTCTGCTCACTAACACAGGAGGAGTACAGCTAGTCTGCATGCCTCTGGAGGCTGGGTGCTTCTCTATGAGGGAGCAGAGCTATCTACAGAGGAGACCCTGGTCTGGGCCACCCACCGCGGGATCAGGGTTACGGACAGCCTGCGTAGTGGAGCCCCCATGCTGGGGTCGGGGCAGCTAACCCTTTTGACAGACAACCTGGGACAGACAGCATAACACAACACATGTTAACACTGTAGAGAAGGTAGAGAGAGGGGACCTGTACCCAGCGGAGACACATAGGGCTCTGTGTATAACATCGGTGAAGTGTAAAGGCTAGCATTAAACCCCTAACATGGGTCCCTCTTTTTTGTGGTCCCTAGCACTGTATGGAGATTTAAATGAGCTGGTCATATTAGGACTTTTGCTGAGGGGGGATGGGGTGGGGTGGGGGGGGGGGGGGGGGTCGAGGAGGAACGATGATGAGCACAAGAGAAAAAGACGAGACTGAAAAGAGACATGTCCAAGAACGAAAGTGGGTGAGAGAGATGAAGGCAGAGTGACATAGTGATAAGGAGAGAAAGCTGAAAGCTGAAGGTCTTTTTTCTAGAGCAAACAGAACCAGCTAGAGGTCAAACCTTCACTAACGTAAACCAACAGGAGAGGAATACAAATGCTAATCCATACAAAACACCTGCAATCGCATTTCTAAAACCAATGAGGCACAAACCGACTCGTGAACTAAGTTTTCAAAAGGACAACCACAGTTACTTTTTTCTACAGGGGAGAATAGCCCGACTAGGGCTCTGCTCACTAACACAGGAGGAGTACAGCTAGTCTGCATGCCTCTGGAGGCTGGGTGCTTCTCTATGAGGGAGCAGAGCTATTTACAGAGGAGACCCTGGTCTGGGCCACCCACCGCGGCATCAGGGTTACGGACAGCCTGCGTAGTGGAGCCCCCATGCTGGGGTCGGGGCAGCTAACCCTTTTGGCAGACAACCTGGGACAGACAGCATAACACAACACCTGTTAACACTGCATAGGGATCTGTGTATAACATCGGTGAAGTGTAAAGGCTAGCATTAAACCCCTAACATGGGCCCCTCTTTTTTTTGTGGTCCCTAGCACTGTATATAGACTTAAATGAGCAAGTCATATTAGGATTTTGCTAATAACGATCATAACAACAGTAAATATGTGCCGACATATGGGTTAGAGGTACCTGCATGGCGTGAGCCGGGAGTCCAGGCTGCCCGTCTTCATGGTGATGGCGTCGGTGAACAGCACGTCCTTGGCGGGCGACGCCAGCGCCTCGCTGTGCGACAGCGACGGGTGGATCCTCTGCTGCTGCAGCCGCCTGAGCGTGGCGTAGCCCAGCGCGTCCCGCTGGCTGGTGTACATGTAGCTGCAGTCCGTCAGGCTCTTGATGGCCGGCACGGAGGGCGACTTGAGGGACTGGGCGCGGCGGGGCAGCGTGTGCGAGGAGCCGGGCGGCACCAGGGAGACGGAGCTGGACTTGGAGAGGGGCAGGTGATGGGGCTGCGGCGTCAGGGGGTACAGGGGCTTGACCGACTTGGCCGACACCACCGTGTTGAGGCTCACGCAGTCGGAGGAGTCCGGCTCGGGCTCCGGGGGCTCGGGGTTGCCCACCGTCTCCCGGGAGGGGCTGGAGCTCATGGAGCTGATGCCGCTGGTGGTGGTGTCCGTGTTGAAGCTCTGGCTGCGGCTCTTGAACTGAGTCCCCGGCCCCCCGCCGTTCCCGTTCCCGCCCGAGGAAGAGGAGCCGCCGTCCCCTGCCAGGCGCTCGCGGCTGCTCTGCTCCTTCTCCCTGTGGGGTTCCGCGGCCACGTGCACCCCCAGCCCCCCGGAGCCCCCTCCCTGGGCCAGCCTGACCTCCCCCAGCTGCTCCTCCGAGCCCCCCCTTGTCCCCACAAAGGAGGTCTCCAGGCTGACTGTGGGGCTCTTGGGCATGGCCCTCCACACGGGGGTGAGGTCGTCGCCCTGGCTCGACGTGTTGATGGAGGGCTCCGTCAGCGTCCGGTTCCTCCTCATGCTGCCCAGCTTGAACTCGTTGGGCGTGCGGGAGCCACCCACGTTCTTGGGGTCGCTGGCGGAGCGCAGCTTCTTGATGGGGAGGGAGAGGGAGTTGAGGAAGCGGTTGCGCACGTAGCGGGTGGAGGGCAGGATGGTGAAGGGGCTGCGGTCCTTCACCGGCTTGGAGCGCAGGAGGTAGGACGGGTCGTCCGACTGGTCCAAGACCTCGCAGCGGTCGTCGTCCAGGATGTACATGTCTGACACAACACAGAGACACAGGGGTTAGCGACGCGACACGAGACCAACGGAGACACTCTCCCTGGGGCTAAGAGGGCCGGTCCTACTCACTGGGCTGGGACTCGCTCTCGCTGTTGTGTCGGGAGCTGGTGGACTCCGAGTTGAGGCTGAGCGTGCTGGGCACGGAGGAGAGTTCGGAGGTCAGCTGGGTGTCGACCTCCTCGGGCGTGACGGGCCACAGCGTCCGGCGGCTGTGCCGCACGGCGTCCCAGCCGCTCTGCTTCAGCACCTCGCAGCCCTGCCGGGTCTTGGAGATGACGCCCAGCACGTACACACAGGTCCTGCGCAGGAGAGGGGCCGATTACACACAGTCAAACATGGGGGACACTGCCTGCTTTGTATACGGAATGGGTGTGTACGTGTGTACGTGTGTGTGTGTGTGCGAGTTTCGTTATAATAGCTCCCTTACCCTCGGACAGAGAGCACCTCACAGTGATGGGCCAGCACGACGACGTCCGGGATCACGTTCTCCTCCTGCAGGAGATTCAGACCCCAGTTTGACGAGCCGATGTTCCCCTGTGAGACAGAGAGCACAGCAACAGGGATTACCATCATTAAGGGCCGCTCAAGACACTGACCTGTAGCCACTCTGATAATGACCACGGTGCGATGGGCCTTTCTTTGGCCTGCGACTGACCAGAGCCCAGAGGGCCGCCTTCAGCTGCTTGATGCCCTCCCAGGTGTCCAGCATCGGGGAGCGAACCGTGTAGCTGAGGTCAGGAACCACACTCTGGGGAAAGAGAGGGAGGGTGAGGTCTGCTGCATTGACCTAATGACACATGGCTCCCTCTAGAGGCCACATTAGGGAAATGACAGTCAGTACGGTGTGCTTGGAGCCTGCAGTTACCTGGGCCTCCAGTAGTTGGCAGCCTGTCTTGTCGTGGACCAGCTGACCATACAAGTGCACAGGGAGGAATACATTTGGTCTTTGTAACCTAGAAAAATCCAAAACATTTTAGTCATACGCCCAGACTAAAGTGCAGCTGTGTGCTGTAAATGGACTCCTCCAATGTTCACCTTTGGTTGCTGCGCCTGACGTAGTTGTCCCCATCGACAGGTTTGCGGTAGGTTGTTAGCGCTTCGTTTAGCTGCTCCTCTATCAGGTCCACATACTTCAGGTTGTACTCCTGCACGGCAACAAAGAGTCGGAATGAGAGAACGTTGAGTCACCATCACAAGGTGAGTCACCATCGCAAAAAAAAATGTCCAGTGCTCGCCAGACCGCTGTACCTTCTGCCACTTATCCAGCTGTTTGCTGACGTAGCCTCTCTCGTTGAGGTAGGAGAAGCCTTTAGGAATGGACAGGAACCTGCAAGACAACACATGAAGTTACACGTGTGGCTATCACAGAGACGGAGCATTAGGTTAACCTCTGCCGCTCAGACATCGTTTCAGCGTGGCGATGACGCGTGTGGCCAGAGGGAGGGCGAGTCCGTTACCTGAGGAGCAGCAGCAGGCCCTTGTCTCCCAGGTGGGACAGTGCCGGTTTGAGCTGGATAAGAGCATGGAGGTTGGTCTGGGGAGCAGCACAACAAGCCACGTTACCCACCACCTCACCTTAGCACGTGTCACTAAAACAATTAGCAATATGAATCCTAACACTTGGTATGGACGGCATTCACTCATCTCTGATCTATAGGCAGAATATTTATCATTCTAGTCACTCCATTTAATGAAAAGTGGGTGTTCCACAATGTTTTGGCATGGCAGGGCTACTCTTTCAAATAGCCAGCTAGAGGAATGCACAAGTCAACTGAGCTGGCATTGTAAATGGTAGGCAGTGTTCCAATGCTTTCAACACCCAGTCTTGCTACACTCACATTAACCTAGCCCTTCTTTTGCGGAGTGACAGCCCCTCTCAGACTACAATTCTTAAAAATGTTTGCGCCTTGGTTACAGAGACGAACACCGTACACGGGTACAAAAACCATCTGAGGGGTTGTCCAGCTCTGCCTTAGTCTTGCCATTCCGCCATGTCAACCTGTGGGTTTTCAGGGGGAGGGGCTTGCTGACTGGCAGTCACCTTGTCCTCGCAGGCCTCGTCCAGTATGTCCAGGGCCTCCATGGACACGGCCTTGCTGTGGTCGTGCAGCTGGGTGACCAGCAGCTCCATGCCCCAGCTGCTGAAGAACTCCACCCCCGCCCGCAGCAGCACGCGCAGGTGCTTGGTGCCGTACAGCCTACACGTCTGCTCAGACAGACAGACAGAGAGGAGGGGAGGGGAAGAGGATTAGGATTAGGACCACTCGTTTGTAGACTGGCGCGGTATGTGTTGGTGCGGCGTGCGGGTAGCCGTCTCACATCAGTGGCGGCGGTGAGGATCTTGGAGAGGATGACTCGGGCCAGGCCGTCTCTGCTGTAGTCCAGCGTGGACACGGCCAGCTTCAGCACGGCGTCCTGGTTCTTCACACAGCACAGGCTCAGCAGGCTGGGGAGGCCAGAGAGAGAAGGGGTTGGTTATGCTGATGAGACATGATGACGCATTGAAAAAACGACAACGCAACAACAAGCAACAGACTACATCACTTTACAGACTGTATTATACGTACATGAATGTAACACAAAACAGATTTTTCAAGAACGGTCGCAATTCAGACAGATGTCCCTTTACGACGAGCAGCAGTGGACGACAGGGTTAAGACGTGGCCACCTGGCTATGCAGACTCACCACTGGAACAGCCCACACTTCTCCAGCAGCTTGACCCCATGGGGGTGGGCTGACAGGGTCCCCAGGAAGAGGAAGTAGTGCTGGCTGAGCGTGGTGAGCAGCCCGTTGCTCTGGAGACAGCGCTCCGGCTTCAGCCCCGACGACGACGACAGCCACGACACCATGTCCTTCACCAGCTCCTCCAGGTAGGCCTGGCCATCCTGGACACGCAGAGGGGACGGGAGGGAAAGACGGTGAGAGAGGAAAGACACGGCAGCAGGACAGTGTTTGTCTGTAGTTGCCTGTGTGTGTGCGTTGGCTTTGTGTATGCGTGTCAAGTCATCTAACCTCTTCAGAATCAAGCAGGAACTCCACAAACTGACAGCCCGCTACAGTGAGTTGCCTGGCTCTGGGGTGATCCAACTCCAGCCCTGCATACAGCTTACTGCTGGGCTTGTAGAAGTAGAGCAGTCTCCGCACAAACCTACGAGATCACACACGCACACGCACACGCACACGCACACAGTAGAGTGGGTTAGAAGGTAAACAACCTAGCAGACATGCTTTGCTATTCACTAGATCAGACAGTTGGATTTGGCTTGGGCAATGGGGATATAGCTAGTCTTACTTGTGTATCTGTTCATCTTTGTTGTTCCTGAGTGTTACATTGGGCCACTGGGAGAGAAAACACATTCCATTCAATAAAAAAAAATTACAATAACACAACCCACTAATTTAAAGCTAATGAATTATATATTTTGATCTGGGTGATGATCCGGGTCCAGTGCTGTATGTCTTGCCTTGAGGATGGTGGCGATGAGCAGCCAGTTCCAGTCCAGGTTCTGCTTGTGGTTCAGGATCTGACTGTCTCTCAGGTTCATCATCAGTGCTTCCTCGGTGTCCTACAGCGCGCACGCACACACACACGCACACGCACACACACACACACACACACACACACACACACACACACACACACACACACACAGTTTACCTGCGAGGAAAGAGGCCCCGACACTGTTTACACATACACAGGCCACAGCGTGTTTATGGTGTACCTTAATGGCGTAGATGTCCCTGTGGAGTCGGGTGTGGGACTCTTTCCGACTGTGGGGTGACACAGACTTGCGAATGATGTGGTCCAGGTAGAGGCTGTGTGGTTTGGGCCCTCGCTTCTTCTTCTCGTGGAAACGCTTGAGATGGTTGACTGCTGCACTTGCCCGACTGGAAAAACGACAATGGACATTGTGGATGTTGAATTGGGATAGGTTTCTGTGGCGATATACGTTCTCTTAAGACAAAAGGATGCGTGTATGTGTGTACACTCACAGTCGTTTCTCCTGGGGGATGTCAAAGGAGGCAGCCATGTTGATGAGGGTGGGCAGGCAGTGCAGGTGGTGACTGTGGGAATGAGGAAGAATGGTGTTCGCCTAGATAACAGAGAAAGATGTATGTTAAATATAGTTTATTGGAAGAACAACAAATTATATCATATCAGACATATACAGTATATCTAATGTGTTACAGCAACATCTGCAGTTCTAACCATGTGCAGAAGTTCTCCCAGTAGGATGGTGGCTCTGACCGAGGTCTGGTCCTCACTGCTGGTCACCACCTCCACCAGACCCTGCAGAGAGACAAACCAGTAAGGGTCAGAGAGGTGCACACCCATGTTGTTTACTGACCCCATCGCCTGTTCAAAGGGAAGGGCTGTGTTGCATCAAAACATATCATCACAGGCCCTCACCTCCAGGAGACCACTGGTGATGAAGGCAGACAGTACCAAGGCCAAGTAGTTATCCATCAGGTCAGGCCTGCAACACACGCACACGCGCACATACACACACAGGATGAGACACTGATTCTGTAGATATTGATTTGTCTATGTTTTATTTCCGTGTCTGCTATAATTCACCTGGACCTAGCCCGATGGGGGAGGAGGATTTTAGCTTCGGCAGCCACAAAGCCATCAGACAGTCTCCAGCTGTCTTGGAATCGACTGGCGTCTGTAGGAAGGAGCACAACACACGTAGTAGGATCAAACAAGATAGGTTGATACAGTGAGAGGTCATTATGCCATGTTTGGGCTGGACCAACTGATATTTGTTTTTGCCGTAATGTTAAGACCAACACACAGATGTCTCAAAGTATTTATTCTTACCAACACTGAGAAGTGCCTCAGTGAAGTCTTGTGTTACAATGGGGAGAGGAAGCCTGAATATTTCATACAACACTTCCAGCAAGCTTTTCTGCGGGGTCAAAGAAAATGTTGATTACACATAACTAAGTTATGCTGTAAATAAAATAAAAAGGTACCCGAAACAAAACAAAAAGAAAAGAAAACGGCCTTACATCAAAAAAATATTTCTTGAATGTGTTTATTTGTATATTCTTAATACGTACCCTAACTTCCACATTTGGTATACAGAGTAAGCCAATCAGAGATTGGATACCGGAATTTCCTGCTTTGCAGAGGTTGATGATACCTGGATACATAAAAAAATAAGATGACACTCGATTACTCTCGTAGCCTCAAAAAACAGCAGAACAAAGACGAATTTCACGGTATCAATGTCAAGGACTTACAAATCAATAGCTATAGGCAAAACGTAACCAAAGACGTAACTAAAGCCCTAAGAACATCTAGTGCCTAGACTCGTACCAGACCAGGAGCGGAAAGCTGCCACTATGGCCATCCTACTGGACAGGAAGCGAGCCTCCCGATCCTCCCTGAAAGGACAAACACACAAGCTGATGAGACCACCTGACTGACTTAACATGTGACACTAACATTACTATCTTCATTGGTTCATTTAGCCTATTGGTAAGCAAGGCTTTCTGGAGCAGCAATGCAAAGCGGTCCATGTGAATACATAAAATGTACAGCTCAACAGGGGAAAATGTATTTGAGGTCTTGGAATTGCACGGAGATCATAAAATAAAGAGGCTTTTGACATGAATCTGAGTCGCTTAGATTTGTTACTCAACTAGAAACATCATTCCAGGGCAGAAGTGTCAAAAACCTGAAACATTTTCATGAGCAAGTATCCGATGTTACAACCCTCAACAAGGACCCTGAACAGACAGCCACTGAGGATCTGTTTGTTTATAACACACACACACACACACACACACACACACACACACACACACACGCACGCACACTTACTTGACTTGCCCTTCAGCCGTGTCTGCATTATGACGGTAGTGGAAGTCTGTGAAAGGTGCGAGGATTTGCTGCAGGACACAAACCAGACAGAACAGGACACTACATTTCACTCTTTCATTCTTTTTACGTTTTGACGTTTTACCGTTTGCTAAATCGACAGATTCCCCAAACCATTGCACAACAGCGATCCCTGTTCTACAGTAGCTATATGTCATATGATATGGGGGCATTATAACGGAGTGGTTATGATGTGGCTAAGCCCCAGGTATGAACAGGAGTATCTGTTTACAGACAGGATGTGTTGGAGAGGGAGAGGCTTGGGATGGCTAATGTAACTGATCGCTGTAATCTCCATGGGAAAGAGAAGCTCGACCTGCTGCTAATCCTGACTGGAACAGCTCCTGGGCTACTGGGCCTGCATCCCTATTCTCCACATTGTCCTCCTGTGTGTGTGTGTGTGTGTGTGCGCATATCTCACCTCTAGCTCGACATCAACGCGCACATACTGCCGGGTGTGCGGGTGGTTGAGGAGGTGAAGGATGGTGGTGATCAGAGCCTCGTTGATGCGGCTCAGCTGACAGTCTATGACACTCTTCAGGATGGTGCTGAGACCTCCTCTCTTGGCCACCACCTCGGGGTTCTTCAGAGCTGCATGGAGTTTTAGCACACAGATAGCATTATAGAAAGCGGCCTCCTGGCTACAGGCTCAGTCACATGGTCGGTGAAATCACTTCTTGATGCTCCCTAGAGCAGTGGTTCTCCCCTGGTCTGGCCTTGGGACCAACACTTTCCCATTGCCATTAAACAAATATTTCTCTGCATTCAACATTACTCTAGATTCTAAAAGACGATGTTGGGAAAATATTGATCAAGCTATGCAGGTCGAGTCTAGTTGATCAGGGTAACGTTACCGTTACATGCACTAACATAGTTAATTTAAAGCTAGTTAGCGTTGTTGACTAACAACGTTAAGACTATTGGTCTCCTGCAATGTAAAGAGAGTTTCACTGAGCTGAAGCTATTTTAAATTTAATTGTTATTATATTATTCCTCTGTATGTCTACGTTTTCATGGTCATGCTAGTAGAATAACTGTAACATTAAGACGCATTGTTTAGTTTCACAGATAATTACTTTGTTGTAATGTTATGTGTGCTTTGCAAATCCATAGTAATTTAGGTAGAAGGTGTTACGAAATAACAACACTGTATTTTTGGAGTGATAAGAGAAAAAAACGTTTGCAAATAATTAACCATCTCCAAGTGTTGTCATTGTCTTGTAGTCACCCGGCAGTACGACTAGAAGACCACAACATGTCCCTAGCAGACCGACAACATAATTTTTGGGGGGTTTCACCACGCACTCCACAACCCTTTGAGAACCAGTCCGCGCCCCACCACAGTAACGCTGCCCTAGAGGACAGGACAGGAAGGTTGGTTCTAAGATCTCCATTCCAGTGCCTCCCCGTCCACATCGACTCAATACGTAAAGGGTGCAAACTGTCTCAGAAGCTTTACCAATTTCTACCAGAGCCGAGACAAAGCATGCAACTTCCTGAAGGACACCCACCCAGCTCACAGACGATGGCGATGGCAGCACGGACCATGCGGTCCCTCTCCTGTAGCCCATCGGTGCCCACAGCAATGAGAGAGCTGGCAATGGAACTTGGGAAGAGCATGGCATTGACGGTGATCATCTATAGAGAGCAGGAGAGAGAGTGACTCGGAGAATTGGAGAGCAAACATTTCAAATACTTCAGGGGCATTGCATATGCACACAACACCAGTGCCGAAAAGTGTACACACAGAGCTGTGCTTGAATGGCGTATTGCATCTGCATTACTGCTTGTTCCTGAAACGAGATCCTGCCTCTGTGGTGTGAGTGTGAGTGTGTGTGTGTGTGTGTGTTTGTGTGACAATGAGATGTGTTTACAGTAAACTACAGAAGGCGCTATAAATAGCCCAGCCCTAAGACATTTGAAGATTTCACCACACGAAGACAGCGACACAGGCTAGACTGGTGCCAGCACACAGCCCCTCAAAAGGCTCTTCAAATCAAGTCAGCAAGCATTTATAAAACATATGCACACCTAAATCCTAGCAACACCTTTAGGAAAACACCAGCAGGCCATCTTACCTTTCTAACCAGTCTCAGAGCTTGAGTTCTCTCCCCTTCATTGCTCTGTTGGATGTCTATGCACCTGATGAGAGAATACAAGTTAAAGTCCAATTCCAAGGCTTGAGGCTGTCCTGCAATATGACAACGAGCTGATGTGTTTATTAGCCAAACTGTGTGCCTCTTCTGTCAGTACAACAGTGCTCAGTGAGGACATATGGAAGTCCAGTGGTGGTGGATGTCAGACCTGGCAATTAGGTAGTCCACCTGCAGCCTGAGGACCTTCTGCAGCACGCTGCTGTCTCGAATGAGGTAACGCAATGCCCGCAGCCCTGCTGCGCGCACCTCCTTCGCTTCGTTCAACAGAGCCAGCCGCAAACTGGGGAGACAGTGTGTATACTCGACATGAACTGCATTGGCTTAATTCACTTCTTTGCCATTATCAATTGTCATGTGTAAGCACCTTAGGTTGGGGGGGGGGGTTGATTAGTACGCAAACAAAAATGACGATATGAAAAGCCATACATGCATCTGCAGTACTTACCAAATGATGATTTCTTCATAGGTAAATCCGTATTTCTCCTCATTGTGGCCGATGCTGCATAGTAGCTGAGAGAGAGTAAACAAAACATGTACGATTTCTGTTTGATAACCTTAGGCATATGCCAACACTTAGTATTTGATAAATTACATTCTTTCTTAAACATTGACCGTAGAAACTCTGTTCTTTAAAGTAGAGTTATGTAATTAATAATAATGCCAGTAAACAACTATGTTCCAGACATACATTTTCATGTGGGGGTGACAATTTAATGCCTATACAAAATGTACGAACCAGAAAGGGCCTCTAGTGCTTTTCAAAGCATACAAAGTGTGAACTTTAACAGTTGGCTCTAAGGCTGAAATCAATCTTCCGTCTTGACACTGTAAACCCCAGAGCGAGATGGGTGGGTGAGGAAGGGGGTGTTTGGAGCTAACAGTGATGTAAGAGCCCAAGCAGGCAAGATGGGGAGAGAAAGGGGGGGGGGGGGGGGGGGCATGTGACACTGTACACGGGGATTAGATCACCCCTTACAGTCCTGGAACCCTTAAAAGGAGACGGGCCTCAGTCTCATTCTCTCCTGCACTCACTTTCTTCTCTTTCTCTCTCTGATATGCATACACAGCCAAACTGTACAGTTATTGTTATGAGGTAAACAACAGTGAGGTACATAAACATAGGCACAGCTCTTTCTACAGACGCAAGCCATTAAGCGAACAACGCCAAGCCTAACAACCGGATTCTCTTCATTGCTGCAATGTCAATTCAAACAACTGGGGGAATCTGTCTGTCAGTCTAATATTTAGTCTGGTCGAAGCCACGTATCGGACCCTGCACCAAACCAGCCTAACTGTCCATGATTAGGAATCATATAGTTTTATTGTCAGTGGGACACATGCTAGTCCTATATACTACAGTAGGATTTTAAATAAAAAAGGATTTTATACGTGTTTTCTCATTCAGGACGACAACAGTAAATCACCCACTACTGTACACTACTCATATCGTAATTTATCTATACTGTTACCATAGCCTGTTCATAGACATAGATATAGACACTGCACATATGTATATCTTTTTTTATATCATTTCATACTGCACTTTGTAAATTATGTTATTTAAGCACTGCTAAAAGCACTTCTGGTTGAGATGCAATCTGTATTTCGTTGCTTTGTACTTGTGACATGCGCAATGACAATAAAGTTGAATCTGAATCTGAATCTGAACAGCTGCAAGGTGGAAATTTCTTGTTTAAAGTCAGCGTGTTGTTTACACACAGTGGGCTAGGTCGTAGCGCTTCTCCATCCCTAGAGCTCCTGTTACACTCAGTCAGCATCACAATGACAGTCACAGCTAAGCCTGCTGGCAGCAATTGCAGCACCCTGGAGAGGTCAGTGGCTAAGCTCCACACGAAGAGGAACGCACATAGCTAGTCAGTCCACAGATGGTTGTATTGAAAAATCTGTATTGGAGGCTTTCGGTCCTCCCCTTTAATTTGAACCATCACGATAATATTGCTTACCTTTATTAAGTTGTTCAGGTGGCCCAATTTCCGCATGTTGCTGACTCCATGGGGCTTTGCCACATTTTGGAGGATTTCCCGAAGGTTGTCAGAAGGTTCTGTCAAAAAAGATTAAAGGAATTTCATTGTAGCAATCACTTGTGTTCTTCAGCATACTTGTGGGACTTATCTGGTGACTTGTCACACCAAGAGACCGCGTACAGTAAATGTTTTGCCATCTACAACTTACCAAACTAGTTAATGGGACAGAGCTGAAAAAGCTTTTTTCTAATTGTGATCAGCAACTAATTTATATGATCCCTAGGAATGGCAATCAACACATTTGACCTAAGCCTTCTCTTTTTTTAAGTCATAATTTCTCACAGAAGAGGGAGATATCACATGTTAAAAAAGCACATCTGCAAGGAAATGTGAGTACAGTATATTAACACTGACATCGTGAGATTAACATAAAAACATCAGAAGATTGAGGCCCATTCATAGATACTAATTCAGTAAAACCAGTTGACCATCCGTTGTGAGCCTACCTATCTACAAAGCAATTATTCTATTTATGGCAAAATGTGAGCCACAATAAGAAAACTGTCAAGAAGCAAAAACAAAACAAAAAACATGAAAGATAAGCTCTTCATACGCAAGACAGTTATATGTCACATCGCAACTATCAACAAATAGCAGGGTATTGTTGTTTCTCTTTAAATGCCTCTTAGTCTCGTAACTTGCTCGGCTGCATAAGACGATAAAGCACACTCACTAATCAAAACAACAGAGCGTCATCAGGGCACTAGCTGGTTGGTTGTTTTAGCAAGCAAGCTAAGGTTAGCTCACGCTATCCAGATACGCCTCTACTACAGTGTGTGTTTGGATATTCGGCAAGATATCTTACAAATACTAGTGATTTACCATAACGCACATGAAAGTATGATTACAAACACCATTAATTAGCTACAAACATCCATTTTGAACAACAATCGCTGTAACTGTGCCCTGTCTGCTTACCTCTGGTCAGATCGAGCGGTACGTTCTCTTCCCCGCTGTCATTCCGACCTGTCAAAACCAGACATCGGATGCAACGTCAGGAAATACACCAGGGTCATCAGATGTCAGATAAACTCTATGGTTTTTATATACCAACAATATAAATTATGTTGACGTAAGTTTTTCATTCTTACCTCGCATCCGAAGACTCCGAATTGGACGGCCGCGGATGCTGACCGCCATGTTTCTAGGAACATACACAACACCGGAACATTTGTGACTCCTCGCGAGAATACAAAAGGCTTGTCGGCCTGCTAGACTGAATGATGGGATGTCAAATCGGCCAGTATCCGACCTAAGATCAGCGTGATCACTTCATCAGTTTCTTACCCATAAGATTAAACAAATAAAAACTGTCCCAACAGCTAAGTAGAGCAGGCAAAGGTGGGTTGTTGTTCCATGTCATATCAAACCAACTAGACCAGGATATTATGTCTTAATCCTTATTTTATCGTTCTTGCACACTATCTGAATATTTCATTTTAACAAGAAAATAAGACACAATGAATGTCGGTTTTCCAAGTAAATACATTTTTATTTGTCAATAGCGACTTCATGAATAGACTCAGCACAACTCATTCTGACATCGAGGACATCCACAAAGTCTTGTCTCAGTCATTGTCATAGACGCACACTAAAAAAAGAGAGAAATATTTGAGGAACCACACAACATGTAGACCTACATTGATCTGCACATTGCAGCAACCTGACAACTCTCTGAATTTATCTATACATACCCTCGCCAACATCATCGTATATTTCCCCAGCGTCCCTGTGTAAAAAATACAGAACACACTTTTTTGTCCTAATGCACTTTAATAATGTGAATGTGATATTGGATTGATGTGTGCATGGGCACTTGTAGTGTAAGATAGACATACAGAAAGAAAGACTCTTCTCTCATACTTACTGTACAACATTGACCATTGCAACATAACCACCTGGAAAAACAATATCCATATTTTTTATCATCAATGGAACAAAATGAATATTGCTTTAAACCATCGATCAACCAAAATTAAAAGCAAACGCACATTTGCCCTCACTGTTTCTGCCAATAAGTTTTCCATCAGCTGGTTTAACAATGGCTTGTATCATCTCTCCTGGCTTTAATGGTAGGTCTTTTGCGCCCCATTTTTGAGTGATCAAGGAGGGCACAATAGTCACATCATACAGTACCTGAATATCCCCTTCAAACTAAATAAGAAGAGGGGGAAAATGCATTAAACAACACCTCGTAGTATACCATAGTATCATGTGTGAAATAAAATAAATGAATACTGGCCACACATTCTATGACTAAAGTATACACACCTTAGATATGCTAGATAAGGTGCTAAACCACTCATAGTAAAAACGCAGATGGCTGTATTAATGCATTACATTTCATGGATTCGCTCACTTTAAACTTCTTTCTGAATTCCTTTTCCTCTTTCTCAAACTTCTTTTTCTTCTTGGCGTCTATCACTTCTTCTGTCCCCTTAGGTCTAAGATTAGGAATACTGATAAGGCAGACACCATAACATTTTAAACCTTTTCAACCATTTATCTTGAAGATAGACTGTGCTTACCTGTTAAGAACTGGAGGAGGAGGAGGAGGGAGGTTTGGGGAATCAACATCGTCATAGATCTCCTCTACTCACAAAAGAAAAGGGGCAAGTCTATCTTAAACACTGTTACTGTCACATGAATGTTTAGCCATGTGATGTTATATTGACCAACAAACACAATCAAAGTACAGGAAGAAAAGGTGTGACAGTGGTATGCAATTTACCTCCTGCTGTTTTCAGAGGTGGTGCTTCTAGTGGTTGTGATGGGATACTGAAGGTACAAAGGAGGTGCAGTTTTAGCAATAAACACATCGTTTAGGGATTTTGGATCAGACTATATTACACATATTACATTAATTACAATACATACTAAACATGCACAGAAAATTTGCATAAAGAGCACTGTAAATATACCCAATATGTAAATATATTAAATCCAAAATGGATTTGAATACATTACAAACCATGTTCAACTTATGTATAAACGGCAATCTATTTTTGTATGCATTGTAGTAGTTATTTATTCACCAACAATTTGTTTGGAACTTACCTGCAGTTAGTATCCTGGGCAGCCACGTCATCATAAATCTCAGGGTCCTCTCCAGGCTGGTTAAGTTGTAGTCCTGTCTTGTGCTGTTTTAGACTGTCAAAATCAATGTCAACAGACTCTATCTTGACATAACCATCTGCAATACAGAAAAGCTAGATATAACACTCTATGACTGTTGTGGATAGAAAAAGATTATGTTTGTGTGTGTGTGAGCATACAGTGTCCTTCATCGTTTCTTCCCAGCCATCGTCCCTCTGGGTTGTCTTTGATGCGGACAATCTCTATGGTTTCTCCTTGCTTTAAGGGCAGGTCTGACTTTCCTCCTTTACAGTCTACCCGAGCCTTTGCCTTTTGGATCACCTGGACTGTCCCCAAGAGCTAAAGGCAAACGGGCAGAAAAGATAACATTATACCTGAAACTGCAGTCAGCGGACATGCAGTCCACTCTTTCAAACTGCGAGTTTTAGTTAATCTCATTAGCTAGGAAAGGTGACCAAGATTAGCCTGTATAACTTTGTAAAAGAACACTGCTTTCCCAGTGATGTTCTAAGAACTAGGTTTTCTTTTTACTTTGAACTTCTTCTTTGCCTCTTGATCTCTCTTCTCCTTAGCCTTCTGCAGTTTCTTCTCCTGCTCGAGTCGTCTCCTTTCCTCTTTTTCATTCTTCTTTTCATTCCCCTTTATCTCCCCAGTGTCCTTAGAGGTTTCTTTCGCTTCTTGTACAGCCCTTTTGGGGGATATAAGCAGGTGTTGCAGAACAAGGTTCAGAGTCCACTGTATCAAACATTTTAAATCTCTGTTGATTTCTCACCATCTCTTTTCCAAATCCTCGTACATTTCCTCATCAATTGGCTCTTCCTGCTGTAGGTTAAAACCAATAACATATATAGATAACCAAAAGCATAACCTAATACTCAACAAAATATTTTACAGCCAGAGACTGGGCTTTGGACAGGTTATTGAATACATTTCACAGTGAATTAGACTTACTGTATCTGACTTTGTTTGTTCCTCTTTTCCTTTCTTCGTGTGTTTAGATTTATTATCCGCTTCAGTCCTGTTCAAAGAAAGGAACACCAGGACAGGCACAAACACATTTGCAACACACGATTTGCAAACTTATGAGATTTCTTATTTTCAGCCTTTCATAATACAAATATTGCTTACCATTTTTGATCCAGGTCTTCGTACATTTCCTCATCAGTAAGATCTACCTTTTGGACAAAAAAAGTCTCACATGGGTAGATTATCAGAGAAATATCCCTCCCCAATATAATATAAACAGTTAAATTACAATAGGTTTGGGACAATATTGTAACACATCTCAAGAAATATTGAAGAAAACATACTGTACAAAAATTGTCTGGTTATCATTTGTGTGGCATAATAAATAAAACAAAATGGGCAATATTCAGAAGGTGTTATACATTTTGCAGAAAACGAATACTTCTCAAACATGGTTAAAAATTATTTGCTTTTGGGGTACTCCAGATTTTCGCAAAATATTTCATGCTACGGCATATCACTTTTAATTACATCCATTCAGTAAGTAAATGCTTGTCCGTATGGTGAGTGCTGCAGTATAATATTTTATCTTACCTCAGTTTGCTGGTTAGGATGTCCTGTGAATATATTTTAAAATATATGTATTTTTAATTTTGTATGTTATTTTGTGTTAATTTGCACCACCACACGATCTCTGAGCCATATTTTGCAAGTGATAGGTTGGGCTATATTGATATATTTCAATGGTTAATGATTGCAAATAAATTGCACCTCCAGGTGGAATAGGCAGAGAGGGTTTCATGAGCCCAACATCGTCATAGTTCTCTTCCTGTTGCTGAGGACTGCTACTATAGAATAAAGTAAGAAAAAGGGATTTAGTGGTTATGCAAATATGCATTCACTCGATCAGTAGGCAGGTGGTTGTTTGCCTGTCCAAACTGACTGTCTCCTTCCTTCCCTATTAAACCAGATACAGAATGACACTTTGTATTGTGCTGTAAAAGGAAGAGCCAATGCGGTCACGTAAGCTTTACTTCTAGTTTCATCAGCCACAATACTTACATAGCCGCCTCCCCCTGAGAAGGAAGTAAGACCGGAGAGGTTTCTTGGCTTAATGGCAAGGTTTTACCTGCAACCAATAATTATTTATTTACCAAGTGTAACTCTTTGTCTATCATCTTATTTTTAAATAAATCCAAATGATCTACCATTCTCCATAAACCTCTGTATGTTGACGTTAGGAGGTCTGTTGGGCTTTAAAGGGGGGTTCCCCAGTACAAAAAGAGCCGGTAGAGGTTTCTTCTTAGGAGCACAAGGATCATCACTCTTCTGTGGAGAAACAGGGTCATCCCTTTTTCCAGACCTCTCTATCACTACCTTTGGTTTCTGAGTGCTTGGGGCCTTTTCCGAGACAGTTGCCGTGGGGTGTTCTTTTAAGGGTCCTTCCTCAAACTTAGAATGCAGTGCTGAGATAGTTTTTGGTTTGGGCACAGTTGGTGATTTAGGGGCTGTTGTGGTGGATTCTGCTACATTGCTCTTAATCCACGGGGGCTTGGAAGAGGCAGTGGACACCTTGATCTTGTTTTCATCAGAAGTTGCTTTGAATGATGGCTTCTTGGCAGTTAGTACTTTGGGGAAAGATCCAGATCTTGAAGGCACACTGTACCCCGAAGTCTCAAATGATTTCAATTTGAAGGGTGGTGTTTGAGTAGCTGACATGTTCACATCAGCTCTAGCAGGAAATTCAAAGTTACCCTTTAAGACTGGATTGGGGGAAACAGTAGCAGTACCAGTGTTCCCCCCCGACCTACTGTTCTCCAGAGCAGCTAACCTGGCCAAGAGAGGGGATCCAGCAGAGGGCTTGCCAGAGAGGGGAGGTAGTTTTGGTCGAGACCCCGCCATGGGGGTGCCACCCGTGTTAAAGCGAGCCATTAGAGCTCTGATGTCTCTTGCTCCTTCCTAAAAATATATAGACAAAAATAAGTTAGGCCCAGCAGAAGAACTGAAGGAAGCGTTAACACAAAAGTAATTGTTTCAAGCCAAACTTCGAAAACCAGATAAGAAAGAGCAGTCCTGTTCACTTTTTAACCGAGCACGCTGAGAGAAAAAAATAAATAGTGAAGTAATGAGTTAAATCAAAGACGGCAATAGATAGTTAAAGCAGTTTACCCTCAAGCACCTCCTTTAAATACAACAGGTACACAAGCACCTCCTTTAAATACAACAGGTACACAAGCTCTAACCTTGTCACTTCAGGTCTGTCCCAGACATGAAGTTGATCTGCCTTGACGGTCGAAGTAATGACGGCCCATGACTCTAACCATTTAACAGGAAGTTCCTGCAGTATGCAGTGGTCTATCGTAATGAAGAGGTGAGAAATGAGAAGTCCTATCTGACATTTATAACTGCACATGGAGAGGACACGCCAGCCACTTGATCGTCAGTTTGTAGATTCTTTTGTTTCCTGTGTGATGAACTCAAGACTGTTTAGACAAGGGCTGCACAAGGACTACACACATCTGCATATAGAAACGCCTTCACCGACAAGAGATGAATAATACAAAAATATTGGACTCACCATCATTCCTTCAAAGTCAAATTAGTACTAACACATTAGTTGCAGAATCTCATTCAGTACATGCAGCTCCTCCCCAAAAAATGTGATAACAAGTCAGCAAACATTCCTGGAGTGCTACTTACTCATTAAATATAAATAAACATTGCATGCTGAAAAATGATTTTATTACTTGTAGAATGCAATGCACATTTTATCTTAAACTGCATACACAAATGGCTGAATGGTTATTATGGATTTACAAGTTTAATAACAACGAAATCGGAAAACAGACATAACCATGGGCCAAAAGAGATAAAGGCAATAGTAATTTCTTGAATTATATGAAGCCAAAAACAAAGATATTGCTGTCAGGGTTCAAACACACATTACTGAACCACCCCATTAATTCACCTAGTGCCCTTTCAACAATTCAATACTTAAATAGGGTGGAGGCTGTGACTGCACTGGTAAAAGGTGTTATATTATTTTTGCCATGTAGCTCTTCCTGTTCACACAAATGTAAGTGTGTTGACCTGCACCCTGCAGTACTAGTTCTACAAAATAAAGTGCTGTCAGAAGACATACAAAATATACATGTTATTGCATATTGTACGTAAATATTGCTAAACATGTTTTAAACAATCAATCTTGCGCAAGTTGGCATTTCAGATGCAAACAGGCCAAACAAACAGGAGGTTTTGAAACAGTAGCTGATAAGGAAGTGTTTCAATCTTGCCCTCAAGTGAGACAATTACCATGAAGAGTTCTAACTGAAATAAGAGCCTCAATCTCCTGTATGGTTTTGGAGGTTTTATGAAGGGCTTCCGTTATGCTGTTCTTAGTCATAGGTTCACATTGAGTATCCTGGTGTTTATAACCTCCTGCTCCCAGTCCTAGGGAATCTGTTAGTGGCCGGAGCAGGGAACTATTGTCAAGCAGAACTGGATATAGGCTGTTAAAGAGAATACCAAATACATATGGATTTTTTTCTAATCCATTTTGTTAATCTGGGACTCATTGTGTGTGAGCCAGTATGTTTGGCAAAATTCAATCAAAACCTTTAAAAGGATTCAGGATACAGTTAAACCGTTGTATCTTCTCGAGTTCTGCAGCTACAAGGCTTGGCCTAAAAGATGGGAGGAATATAAAGGCAACCATTTAATTAAATGGATGTGCAAGCTTTTTAATAAATTGAACGCACACTTAAAAATATATAAATAAAAAATAGATGTATTGGGAAGAGGAAGCTAAATCATACCTGTTGTGTACACTCCCTGTGGTCGTGGTGTGACCACATACAGAATTGTATACGTCTTGTCCAACTAGCGTTGGCTTAGAAGAACTACTTTCCTGCACACAAAAGGGAATCTAATTATCTAATAGGAATCTAATAATCATCTAATAGGAATCTAATAATCTAATTTACTTTCCACCTCTGTTCCTTCGTTCCTTCATTAACTGACATATGATGAAAAACATTTCACCTGTTCTAAACAACTCGGAGTAGCAGGGAGCTTCAGTGAGTGTCTAGCCTGGTTGTGGCAGGTGAGAATCCTTAAACAACAAAAAAAGCATTGGTCCAACAATTTTATTGATTTTATCTGTTATAGTCTACTTTGCAGATGCGTTTTCGTTCACATGATTACCTGCTGGCGCGAGTCACAGTAGAGGACACAGAGTAGATGTTCCCTGGTACGTCCGGAGGAAGGCTGTTCACATGGTATGTTATTTCTTTTACCTGGGGTACATATGTCATACCACCAGCAAAAGGTTAACATACAGTATTTACATTACAATCTTTAAAGGCAACATGATTGAATTATACCTCCCCTGATCTAGCTTCAGGTCTGTAGTGGGTAAAATAATTGGCCAGGACCCCATTGGACCTTATGACTGAGCCGTCTTCAGGAGAAACCTCAATGACTGGGATGGCTCCCTCTATTATTCTGTAGGATAAGGGACACATAAGTCTACAAAAAACAAACTGCGCACAGCGCACAAAAAACAACACTATAGCTGCATATACTATCATCCTAAATTTAACATAAATTGTTATTGTCAACAGAATACCCTGAGACATACGTTATTCATTCACTGTCCTAGCAGTCCTGTACCTGTAGATCACTCCGTGACACCACACTACTTTGACCAGCTCTGTTGGAAGGTCCAGGGCCTGGTCCTTATACCCTTTTGAGAGAGAATCCTTACAAGTCCACCTGAACCAAGACACAAAGTTGTGAGAACGTACTAGCTCTCTTGTACTAGGACACTCTTGTGATGTAGTACAACATATCTGTAATCTTCAGATCCTTGATAAGGGACAGATTTAAATCTAATCAAAATACAGTGTATTTTTATCAACCTGTGACGATGCGGTGAGGTACATGTGAGAGGCAGAGCTTCCGGCAGACAAGACTTTCTTTTCACAACGCTTGTTCCATCCACTGCTGTTTTTTCAGTCTGCTCCGTTTCCTCCAATCCATCGCTCCTGGCATCTAAAGAAGGTTTGGACTGGCAGTTGGTCCAGAAGTGACGAGCCAGCGAGAGAGGATAGAGCCAAATTGGAGGGACACAGGAGCATGAGTGATGCTGGATCACTCTTGTGGACAAGTACGCCTCTTCAGACTGAGAGCAGAGAAGAGAAGAGAACAGAGCAGACTGGCATTACACCAAATAGTACAAAAAAATCCAACAATGAAACAACTACCTCGTAAAAATGAAGAAGAAGAAAACAACATAAGACAAACATATAAATCCACTTGTTTGGGCAACTTTACCTTAGTGTGTGGAGAAGAAGACTCCAATTCTTCTTTCTCTGTCAGACTTTCTTTTTGCTTCTCACCATGTCTGATCTCTTCAGCACTATGTTGCTGGTTGCCAGTAGAACCCTTACGTTTTTTTGGATGCAAGTGTTGACAGAGCAACTGGCCCCCAGGCTCTCTGCTCAAACTGCTTTTGTGTTGGTTTGGATTCTGACTGAGGCTGCAAGTGAACTCTACTGTGAAGTCCTCTCCTGAGGCAGACAGTAGGAGACTAGCCCTCCCATCCTCTGATGTAACCATAGTCTCACCCCTGGGTCCCCATTCAGCCTTACCGAAACAGAGTTCTGGCCATTCCACTGTGGAATTGATACTGTATAATCGCTGAAAGGAGACCAAAAACATCATGCTGTGTTAGGCTGCTGAAGTTAGTGAAATAGTGTAACTGGAAACAAACCATGACTGCTCACAAAAGGCAATATAAAATAATAACTATATTACATGGCAAAGACATAGGCTGTCAACCTTTTTGGTTTGAGTAGGGATGAGTTCCTCTGGCAGGTAAGGTCGAGTGGCATATCGGTTCCTGAATTCTAATGCACCAATCATTAAATCCTGCAAGTCAAGATCCGTTAACAGAGATTGTATTTCAAAATAACCACACCAGGCATAATTTAGCCTTGCCATGTTGAGTAATCAATAAAATCAATATTGTATGAATCACTTTGCTCCATGGAGCTCGGCTTGAGACAACTTGTCACCCTCAAGAGTCGTCCTTTATATGCAGACGTTGACACAATTCCTAACAGCGACCTCCAGACGCCACTCTGAGTTATACAAATGAAACCTAACAAATCGGACATTGTCCTAAATAAATTATTTATATCTAGTTAAGCTACCTTGTAACCGCTAATTGTGAACCGAGTCCGCTGCCGAATCTTTTCAGGGCGTTGAAGAGGGTGTGCAGAAGGGTCAGGGGCTTTTTCAAGTACAAATTCAGAACCGCATGTTGAAAGGTGTAATCGTGTATCATTGCTAAAACGTACGTCAATTGATTCATCCTCATACATGATCATCAAGGTAACATTTGACGGTGTTACCATTATTTACTACCTAAAATAGAACGTCTAAGAAAACAGGATACAACTGACAAGCAAGTAACGGAGAAAAGTCGATAGGTTGCTAGATAGTAGATTTGTCTTAAATTTGGTTGCTCAAACGTAGGGATAGCAACAAAGCAAATTTTCCGCAAGTTTTCTAGTTTCGGCTAGACGTTGAGGTCTGATTGGATGAGAAATGTTCTTCTTCTGGATGCACTTCGTTTAGTTCATGAATGGCGCCCTCTTTGGTAGCTTTGGAAAATACAAACATGCTCGCGTATTGATCAGTCATTTCACATTATAAAGGATTTATTGCAGGCAGAAAATACTGTAAATTATATTTACAAACTATAAAAACAAACTTTGTTTGGATTCTATAAGTTGCTGGCAGAACAATCTTTTACATATGGAGTTAAATCCCCCCTGTTGCAATGGGTGTACTTGTTGACTTAATGGTTACCAACAATACTTTCTAAATAAAAAATAAGAAAGCTATGTAGAACAAACTAATTTGATTTCAAAGCATCAGTACCAGAAAAATAATGTATGTATACTCCTTTACAGTTTGTAAAATAACTTAAAATGCCCTTTAAAAAAAGGCTCAATTGATCTGTAAAATTAAGAACCATAACATCACAGGATTTGACAGTGAGGTGATGACTGGCTAGTTTGTTTAAGAAATTACTATTTTGTTGTTTGCGTGTTTGACTATAGAACTGAACTTCAACCAACCAGGGAAATATCTTTGACATGTACAAGGGAAAAAAAGGGATCCGGGTAATGAGGACTTATTCGGCAGGACAACATGAGACAACATGCAAGTCTCTCCATTGAATGACCAGCCCCTGCAGCCTGAAAACCAATCTGAGTATACAGTTAATGTTAAAATCCACAGCACACAGTTTTTCCCCTCAAGGTATTAACGTTAAGAGAGAGGGAAAGAGGTGTTTCTGAAATAATTAAGACTAAATTCTAAAGCTAAGACTAAAACAAAATTCCCCCTTTCAAACTCAAACTGTCAACCATTTGAAGATCTCAGCCTTATAAAGATTGTTTTGATTGTCCCCATCTTCGAACCAACAAACCCCTGCCATTAAAAACCAGAAACTAAAGAGCCAAAAAGTCCAAACTATGCAAAATTTTCTCTTGCTAAGAAAGATCATTGAAAATATCAATCGCTAGTCATTTTCTTTTTCCAAGGTGCAAACATTCCAACAAGATGCACAAAAAAAGGTACTGTATGTGCCTGTTAAGTCTCTCAAGATCGTTTTCACAGTCACTTCACTGTTGTCGTTTCCTCTCCGATTCTAGACAGAACTTCTCAAAAGCTTCCTCAATCTCTGGGCCCATCTCATCATCGTCTTCATAGGACCTGTGAATGTGAACACACAAAGAGAAGTTGTACAAAATTGGCTTGTTTTAATATGCAACCCAATAATACAGCACATTAACAAAAAAAGGGTTATACATTTTATTATATTTTCACTCAGCTCAATGTGCTGCGGAGTGGAAGACATACTTTACACACACACACACACACACACACAAAACATACAACACACACAATCTCAACACACTGAGTGAAGGTTAGGAGTGAGCAAACTTTCAAATATGCTGACTACTCTGAATCTGAGACTCTGGCCCCCCCATGCATTGTAAGCCTGACAATCATATTCACTGTGTTCAGCTATACCATATACAACCTGACCATGTGACCCAGGGTGAGGCCGTCATTTGATCACATGACTGAAGTGGCACAACAGTCTGTGACATCCATATAGAATTAACATTTGGTTACAGAACCCTGGTGAATTGGGAATGGAGCTCGAAAAGCCAGTGACGATTAGCAATACCTACAACTATGACAAAATGCTAGTTTGAATACTCACGAATCCTCTCCGTTTTCATCGAAAAGCTCAGGGTAGCTTAGGTCTTCCCGGTCCAGAATCTCCTGGTATTTTTCAGAGTATTCTGCACAAGTAAAGCAACCACAATATATATGTTTTAGAGAGAGAAATTCTGTGAATATCTTCCACATGCTGAAACATGTCTACCTGGATCAGCCGCTGTAAAGGGAGTGCCATCTGCTGTGTAGAACGTGGGCTCATTCTATATAGAGGGACATAAACTACAGTAACCACCATAATAACAATAACGAATACATATTTATTTATATACACATTTAACAAAGGGATGTTTAAAGCAAAGCAAAATAGAATGAAAAATGCACACGCAAGCTCGACAAACAATAACATTCAATGAAGAGGAAAATATAAAAATCACTGTAAATATGATCCACTTCATAAAAAATCAAATAATTACATGATGTAATTCTTACATTATAAAAAAACTTGAATTCAATTTTAAAATAACGAATTTCCTAATTTAGATGATTTAAATAAAATAAACAACAAACATTTTCTCACCATAAAGTAGTTGGGGTCATTGTCTGGCGTTGCATTGCTGATTGCTGCACATGCAAGCACTCTTCCCCAGTTACTAGATCTCAACTCCACCAGTTTCATCAGCATCTGTTTGACGTCCCTGAAGAGACACAAACACATTGTTAAATACACATCAGATTATTTACAGTGTAACTCATTAAAACTGCATCACTCCGCACAACAGCTTTCTTTAATGCTGCATTTTAATATTAAACTGTACGGTAAATAATAAATAACCTGGCAATTATCGCCTATTGGTCTATCATTATCGAAACACTATGTGTTCAAACTGTCAAATACATTTCTAACAGCTGAAATACACACTTATTTTTAACAGAGTTTTACACAAATATGTGCACAAATTCCATCTCTATATCATCCTTGGCCAAAGTTGAATGGCTTGCCTTCTACTCTAAAACATTAGAAAATGATAATTCCAACCAAATCTTTGCTCCATGCCATCTCTATATGATTTGTTAACATAAACTTTCCCACCTCACACATACACTCTCACCTGCTGCAGTTGGCATCAAGAATTATGTTTTGTATTCTATGGACCAGCTGGTCCATGTCTGATTTCCCACTCTCTTTCCAAGTATCCTCCAGAACAGAACCTGTCAACTGTGGAGACAATAAAAACATATCAAAGGAGTGCTATATTATATGCTTTTATACGCAATGTAGAATATTTAAAAATAGACTATTGCCCCAAGTAAATGCAAAGCGTGAGCATCTTTTCTCTATCAGTGTTAACAAATATTATCAGTAGAGATGTATTATTGAACAGTCTAAGACGTATTTTCAAACAACACTTGGTTGTTTTAAAGTGTTTCTTTTCTCATCCTGACCTTAAGAAGTTTAACTGCACAGATGATGTTTCCATCAACAGGGTTGGTGAACAAAGCGTCCATCAATTCCCTCAGGGCAGTGAGGAGGATATCAGCTCTCGATGGTGGCCTTTTTGCACTCTTCACCTGAACAAGCATTAACGTAGTACATTTTAAAATTTCTGTTAATCCCCAAGTGACAAGTGAAAAAGGTCGGAACTCAAAACATAGTGAGTGAAGACAGTATAGTGTGGTAGTAAAGTAAAGTAAAGTAAAATAGTAAAGTCCTTACCTCCAAGTTTAGGTAGAGCTCTCCCAGGAATAGTACATAGGAGTGGAACCTCTTCCGAGTTGCCTCGTCTCCTTGTACTGCTTGATTCCTCTGTTCGTACTCTATCCGACACCTGCAGCAAAGACAGAGAAAGAGAAAACAGTTTGAGAAAGAGGCATATAATTGCAGAATACATTTTTTTTTTTTTTATATAATATAATTAAATATATATATATATATATATATATAGTACACACACACACACACACACACACACACATATACAGTACTGTGCAAAAGTTTTAGGCAGGTGTGATAGTTAGAAGAAAAAAAACATAAAAGGATAAATGTTAATTGTTTATTTTTTTTATCAATTCATAAAATACAAAGTAAGGGAAATGCAAATCTGTATCAAATCAACATTTGGTGTGACCACCCTTCACCTTCAAAACAGCATCCCCTGCCTAAAACATATGCACAGTACTGTATATATAAATAAATAATGACAAAAGAGTGTTTTGTAGGAGACAGATCGGCCAAAACTATTTTTCACAGAGATAGATAAGAATTAATAAAATATCCACTTAACCTTTTGAGGAGCAGCTGGCGGAAGTTGCCACTCGGTGGACTGATGACCAGGTGATGAGACAAGTAATTACAGAGCCTTGCCCCAGTATAAGAGAAGTTCGGAATAGCAGTAGACTGTATATATAAAAAATTTAAAAAGCTCTTATTGGAACTTAACGCAAAGATTGTTCATGGTCATATTAAACAAATGAACAATGTGTGTATGTCGGTTATACAAATAAAATGGCATCAATGTAAATTGACAGACAGAAACTTAGTGTTACTGTTAGCAAACCTGGGTATAAATCAGCTCAACCAGTTCCTCCAAAAGTTCTTCAGTAGTGACCCAGGAGTTCAGCGTGTCAGCTATGTGCTCAATGTCCGATTCAAAGGACCCTGGTGAGGAGCTAAGGTGTCCCAAGAACTCCTCAACCATCTCAGACAATGTTTGCTCAGGGTAATATTGTGCCTCATCATACCAAGGTTCCTGTGAGTAGGGAGCCAATTAGAGTAATCTTAAAAAGAGTTTACATCAAGAGATAACAGAGGCATATACTGGTACAAATGTATACAAATATACCACCGTTTTAAGCTGGTAGCCCCAGCTATAATTCACATCCTAACTGAGTCTCTGCTTAAGAGGGCAAGCATACAAATAAATAGAAAATGTATGTGGTGAGTTATGGGTGCTATTCTCATGAGATGACGGATATTGTAGAGTTGTCTTAAAAATGTTTTGAATTCACCCAAACCGTTTCCCACGTAAAGATATTTCTTACAGCTAGCAGGGGATAATACACAGCCGAGCTACTACCAGAGCCAGCTACCAGTGATGGCCCATGACCATGTAGCACATTTCCCTTTTCGAACCGTGTTATTAGCCTATGCCTTGCTACTTTACCTCATACTGGGGCTGTGTGTATGCAGATGGGATGAATTCAGCAGCGTTGGCCGACAGTGTAGAGGTCTTAACCTTGGTTTCCAAGTGTTGTTCTTTAATTGCAGGTGTGTTGTTATTGTGTGCTGTTTGTATTGTCTTACTTTGCCTTACAATGTCTGGAATAAAGAGAAAAAAACATGTGAAGATATGGGTTAGGGGAATAACGTATGAGGTTTTAAGGAAAACCATAATTCAAAGGCCGTTGGATTACAACTGCGGCTGGGTGCTTCTTGTTCTTCTTTGTGTGTTCTGTAAAATAATATTTAGCAACCTTAAAAAGAGGCTAAAGTTTACCCGTACTGTGTGTACTGTAGCTAACGTTGAAAAAAACCGCTCGTGTCGCATACCATAGGCATAGAGGCAAATATCCAAATGTTTAAAAATAGCCGAACCGTTTGAACTCTGCCAGAGTATCTGTGTGTGGTGGAACAGTTAGCTAAATTTAACTTTAGTTTAGCTAAGCTAACTAGCAGCTAGTTAGCATTATGGCCACAAGCTAACAAACAAACGATGAAAGAATCCTCCTAGTCCTACCTCCACGAACAGCCTCGCTGTTGGTGCTTGTGTGATTCTCAACTAACGGTGGAGATGTCCGAGGTTGTCGCAAAGGCTCCCTCTGATTGAAAACTTTGGTATCCCCGTCTCCTTCACCTGAAAGGCCGGGGATTGTTTGTTGTATACGGGCTCTCCCAGCTCCAGGAGCTCGGTCAAATCTGTCATTCATCTCTGCCTGTGTGTTGTTTGAAGAGTGCGCGTAGCCGAAGGGCCGGTACTGAGGCACGACTCAGGACAGCATTCGCCTCAAAAACCTGGAAATTATTTGTCGATTACTATTGTTTAACGACCAGCACACCCTACTTCACTTTCATATTTACAGTTTATCGGATATGACAACATTTGATGGCAGGACAACTTCCTTCAACAACAAATCCATGCTCGCAGATCTATTTACCAGGTGACTATGTTGACCTCTAGAATTTGGGAGTAGTACTGCAGTTCTCAGTCACAAACGTAGGCCTACACATTTTCTCGACATATTTGCGGAGTTAGGACCGTTAGATGCTCACTGCAAATTATAAAAAATCACAAGCCATCACGGCCTAGATCCCACCTACCCCTTGCATGCACAAAGAATCAACCCCCTCAGAAGTGCCTATTCCCCCATTACACTCCCAAAGCTGCCCACTCCAAACATGTGTTGCACCAGACCTTTTGGTATAAGCATTCATTAGTTCTTTAGCCCCCAGTCATTTTCCAACCGTTTCCCAAAGCTGGATCACATTATGTCAAAGTGCATTCCCTCTACAGATATGCAGAAACCCACTGATAAAAGATTGCTGCCTTTTTTATTTTCTGTTGTTGTTTTTACCACACAAGTGTCTTGGAGGGAGCTCAAGCATTTATTCTTGGGAATGCACAGGATTTAAGATGATGGAAGAAAAAACTGGGGGAGAATTATATACATTTTGGTATTGTAAGAGAATAGCCAGTCATAACAGCAGGCCTTTGCAAAGTAGGGGTCCTCCCACACTTGTGGGATAAGTAACAGCAAGGTGTATAATAGGTTAATGTACCAGGATTTTTGAACTTGTTATTTATTACACATCAACCTTCCATGTGTACTGTTTCAATTCCAAAATACAAGCATTGACAATTTTTTGTCTAAATGCAAATGACCCTGAAATTTCCTTTTGTGATTCTTAAGTTCATTATTCCAGGGACATAGGCCAGTATGTCTAGCTCTAAGCAAATGCCACACTGATCTTTTGGACACATGGACACAGACGTTTATGGTGTTAATGTTTTCTCTCTAGTCTTTTGATCGGGCATCAGAGCAGCTGTCATTGATTAGAGCATTTGTAGATGATTACTCAAGGAAGTGGGTGGCAAAACAAAGGTCAAATCTCATTCTCACTGGCTATGTCTGGAATTGCCTACTATGCATCCTTAACATACTAAATATGATGTAAAATGTGTATTCAGTATGCCAAGGATACGGCAGTGTGTAATGTGTGAAATTATGAATGGAAAAAGTTCCCGGATGGCATACTACATTAGAAAAACTGTTAAGGACCCAAGAGATGTTGCTAGATTTTGCTTCAAGACCAAAAAATGTAATAACGCTTCAACTTCCTTCTGGCTTTGACAGAATTTAAAGAGATTGTAGTAAGTCAGAGTTTTGGTCACGTCTTCCTGTTGAGTTTACTAACAATTTCAGAGAATCTTTGTAGAAAAAAAGTTGTGTACTATATTTCGGTTTCAGTATACAGTATGCAATGTGAACTCATTGAGTATATAGTATAGAATATTTAAATATGTGATTACCTTTCTCCCTTCTATTTCATGTTATCTCAAAACAATCTTTCTCACTTTATCTTTCTTCTGCCTCTCATATTCTCTCTCATTTTCTCTCTAATTCTCTGAGATTTTATCTGTCCCACCCTTTCCATATCTTCAAACGTATTTTGATGCATTTCTTATAAAGCATTTAAAAAGCGTGGATGTTTATTTTGGACCGCACAATAGCACCATGTGTGAAGTTGTTTTTTCAATATTTGTTCTATCATGGATTCAAATCTGTTCATTTTCAGGGTCTCTTGCAATTAAGGAATGTTGCAGCATCACATAATGGGGTGATGGTAGGAAATGATGTCAGCATCTCTAGCCATACTAGGGAATTTACCTCCCTCCCATTTTGATGTGGTCGGCCTGTATGTTTCCAGTTTGTTTGGGAACTTTAATCATTAGTGCAATAGTTGCCACATGGAATATCTGGTGACTCCACAATGGCTGCCTTTTGTCCTTACCTACCTCAGACAGTCTGACAAGACAGACTCAGTATGACCTGAAGAGTGTATGGGCTCTTTGACCTGAAAGCTTAGTAAGTTATTTGTGATACTTTTATTATTCGAACAGAGTTAAGAAAGGCTTCTATTTTGTCCTAACATATAGGTCATTGGTTAATTTTTAAATGGTCTAAAGGTGTGCTTTGTTTATAGAAGTAAACTATACATGTACTGTGGAAAATAAGAAAACCCAGAGAGGCGAAAATTGTAATTTATTAATTTTTCACATACGGTGTTGTTATAAAAGTAAAGAATGCAAGAAATGTCGCATAATACTTGTTCCTTTCCCATTAAATATAAACAAAATAAATAGTTCATTTCAATACAGTCAAAACACAGTGATTAAATATGTGTCTTTCCTTTCCTGGCTCCATAACAAACAGATCAAATATAGTATTGGAAATATTTTCAACTTATGTTTTTTAGTTTTCGCCCTGTGATAGACTGGCGACCTGTCCAGGGTGTACCCCGCCTCTCGCCCTGTGTCCGCTGGGATAGGCTCCAGCCCCCCCGTGACCCTGTACAGGATAAGCGGTAAAGTTAATGGATGGATGGATGGTTTTTTTGTTTTCTGTTTTTACTGGATTCAGCATTTCTCCATTCTGTCAAGTGAAATTTGTACTGCATTTTTGCCCTCACACAAATAATGATCCCATGGTTCATTGGTTTTATCTGATCTTAGCTACAGTAGTCCTCTGGTCTACCCCCTTTGGCACGGGCAAAAGATCCATGTGCTGTGCCACACATAACACATATACCTTCTTGCAAGAAAACAATACAGACTTGGGAGAGCACACTAAGCCGTAATAGTGCCTTATTTGTAGGGGGTGTTGTCTGTTTATGCAGTTTGTCAGCGTTAAGAAACGCTCTGTCCAGTGTCAGCTGTCTCTATGCTCAGGTCTGCTTGAGCTGTCCTGTTTACACCATGATAGGCAGGAAGTGGGTGGCTGTGTTCCTCCTTCGGGTTTTCTTCCCCCTCAGGGGTCTCCCGTGGACATTCAGACCCACAAACATCTGCCTCTTCTTGTTCCTCCACTCAGCTGAGGCGTATGTGTTATATCCATTCTCCTCGATTCGCTCCTTCATGGTGCAGTCAATACCAAACTCCCTCTAGAAGAAATAAATTGTCAGTTGCAGCAATAGTTGCATTTGCACATCTTTTGTGGTTCTGTAAATATTAAAAAAAGTTTCAAAATGCCTTTTGTATTACTAATATCTAGTTGACCCCGGCTTCAAATAGTGTGCAATATTTATGTTTAATTGTGTGCCCTTGACACTTGCATTACCAAAGTTGTATTAACGTGTGCTGTCATGGTAATTATACTTTGTTACCTCTGCCACATGCTTATAGATAAAGCCTCCTTTGATAAGAAACATAGGAATCTGACACTATCTCTCCCTCTGGGGCCAGCAGCTTGACCTCTGACTCAGATACTAACCGCTCCGTACAGCTCTCCCTTCCTGCTGATAGCCAGATAGTAGTTACTGTTTAGCCCTTTGATGGCCACCACCCCCACATCCACCGAAGTGATTTCCAGGATACCTGAAATAAAAAAAGCAAAAATATTTTCAAGCCATACATTCAACAAGCATACATATTTGTTTGTTTTCATGAATAATGAAAATTATTTTGATTTTACAATATATACTTATATTGATGATTTAAAATCATCACATTGTGTAGCTGGACATGTTATTTGGTTGTGAATTGATTTGAGGCACATTTATTAGTACCTGTTTTGTCTGTTTGGTATGGGGATTACACATTCCCAATGAAAATATTAGGGTTCTTAAAGAATACAAGAGTTAGCTAATTCATACCATTGCAACAACTGACAGCTATTTTTATTTGTTTGGTCTTGGTATCAGAGGTCAGAGAGATATAACTTCCTATGCTGTCCTTTGACCAGAGAACCCACTTGTCTCATCTGACACTTGTGCATGTGTGTGTGTGTGTGTGTGTGTGTGTGTGTGTGTGTGTGTGTGTGCGCACACAAGTATCTATGTGAGAGAGAGATTTAGAGAGACAGCTTTTGAGGTGAACACTCCGTAGTTCCCATGGCACACTTGATTTCTTTCCTCTCCCTGACTTCCTGTCCTCACTTCCTGTGTGGTGTGCCGTTATTCTATCCTGATCACCACACGCACACACACACACACACACACACACACACACACACACACACACACACACACACACACACACACACACACACACACACTGCAGTGGGTGTGAACTCAGAGAGACGATGAAGGCCTTTGATCAGACCTCCTCCATACCTCCCTCTGTCTGATGAGTGTTTGTGTGGCTGACTGCATCACCGTCAGAAGTGCCCTTCCGGAGGC